>OW386286.2:182698061-183147280 GCA_936432065.2 Rutpela maculata
GGTCATATACAGGCCCGTTTCATACACTGAGCGGTTGTAGTGCAGCCCGATTTGACGTTGTGCAGCCCGGGGTCGGGCTCATCAACGTACCCCCGTGTATATCATCACTAAATGGCCACAAATCACGTTAGCTTCCTTCCTACAAAATTTTGGGGTGGGCTTCAAAAAGTCATATTTTCATGTTCCGAGATACACTTTTAGTTCAGCACTACTGAGTCAGGCGGCGCTGTTCCTGTATATCCAAGACTCTTATACAGTTGATATCTATCGCACGTTATATAGCCCGATATTTGGCATCGTTGCAATGGCTCGATAACGTTCGATTCTTATTTCCTCTTAAATACTTTCTTCATGAAGTCACAATCGATGAATGAAAGCTCTTTATTTGAATCAATTTTTTAACCTCACAAGTATTGTATCATATTCGAACAATTTTTCTAAATTCAAAAATTCATATGCCTACTAAGAATTATAAAATACATGGTACAGTGTTATGAAAGAAGAATAGTTGTTAGCATCTTAAACATCTTAAAATGTCTTTTGAAGTGTAATACAGAAATTCAAATAAATGTTCCTAAATTAGGATTGTGTTTTTTTGCATTCAGTATTCAATAATACTATACTTAATTATTATAATTTTAGCACTAAAATTTTCATGGAGAAATATCGGTCATTAAACAATAATTATTATTATGCAGAATGATGTTTTACATATTATAAGGATAGATAGGCATTGTCCATAATCACTATAAGCTGGTACTACTTCCACATCCACATAGTGGAGTGAACGTATAATAAACGTAAAAAAATGTTTTTTTAAACAGGCTTAGAATGCCAATATGCGAATATTTTAAGTTTGAGCAAGAAAAAATCTGTGTGAATTTTTTTTTTGTGCGCACGATTACTCTGGAACCGTTTATGATGTTAACTCAAAAGGGACACCTGTGTATTATAGAGAGATCTGGAAATAGATTATGTTTTGATCTTATTCCGTTGAAGTTTGGTTGGGATGGGGGGATAAATAGGCAAAGCAAGCAAGTGAGAGTTTATAAAATTGGGATTTAGTGTATGTACGAGAAGCCAAGTACCTACTCAAAATTTTTTTGACATCAGCCACTTCCACTATCACCCCCATTACCATCCCTACCCCATTATTAAAGGACGAAAAAAAATAAAATTGTGATTTTGTGTGTGTATAAGTACCAAAGGCCTAAATTTTTTGCATCAGCTATACCTCCCACTACCATCCCCCTGTCGATATGGCATATTGTTTTATGGGCTTTTGTGGTAAACGATTGCAAATATTATATTATTAAAGTTCTATGATCAGTTATTTCCACATAATGGACTGCAAATACAGTATCAACCTTTTTTTCTTTGTAGGAGACTTGGATGTTGAAATAGTGATTCTTTAGGCAGCGGTTTTTTAAGTCAGGTTCCCTTTACTGTATGGTGCACCTAACTGCATGACGTGATCTGTCTTGGTTCCCTGTTAAGCCTACATGGTCTCTAAAAAAACACAATTTTGATGGGCTAACTTGAATCGTTTTATTCTATTCTATTCCACGTAGTGGAGTTGAAGTATAGTAATCGTAAAAAAAATATTTTTGCTCAACTTATTGAAGGTGATTATGGAAGGGAATAAAAAGATAAAATTGTGATTTAGTGTGTATAAAGGAACAAAAGGCCTGAATACTTTTTTGGCACTCGCCACCACCTCTACCACATTATTAACGGGAATAAAAAAATAAAATTGTGATTTATGTGTACAAGAGCCTCTAAATTTTTTGCCAACAGCTTCCCCCTCTACTACCTCCACTATCATTTCAAATATTATATTATCAAAGTTCTATGAACAATTATTTTTACACAGTGGATTGCAAATATAGTATCGACATTTTTTTGCTGTAAAAGGTTTGGGCAGGAAAATCTAGATGTGGAAGTAGTGATTTTTTAGGCAGCGGTTTTTTTTATTAATAAACACATATATTTTTATGATGGTTATTTGAATTTATATTTGTAGTCGGTCTCCCTGCATGGTGCATCTGACGTCATGCACCTACCTTGATTGCATTGGATTCGGAATGACGTCTAGAAAAATGTGCAAAAGTTTCAAACCCGCACATAAACAATTGCAAAAGTTATAAACTAATGAAAATTGAAAAAATAACGAGTTCCGTTTTTTGCAAATAACTCGAAACTATTATAAATTTTAAAGAAAGAAAGATTCTTAAAGAGGAAGAAATTTCCAATAAAAAAAGTCCCGACTCCCGAAACTCTACATCTATTATTAACGAGATTATTAATAACATTAATTTAATGTTGAAAATAAAGCTCCACGCAGCGAACACTAAGGCGTTACGATGCTCTGAAACCGTCCGGAACAAGCAAAAATATTTTTTGTTATTAGATATTAATTTTAAAATTCATAAAAGTTATGTTATTATTTAAAAACTTAAAGGAAAAAAATTTTTTTTATTAATTTTAATTACTCTTACTTTTTTAATATTCAAAAATACTATAAGATTACATAAACTTAAAATTTTTATTGCTATTTGTTTAAACAAATTTTACAAACAAATAGATAAATTACGTATTTTTGAAAAATATTTTTCTGCCATTTTATTTGTTATAGAATATTAGATTTAAAAAAATTCTTAAAAATTGTTTTTAATTGTTTATAATCACTTTTGTCTTTTTTCATTATTTAAACATGTTATTAAGAAAAAATTTTATTCCTAAATTTATTATTTGCAATTATTCAAAAGATGGAAAAAATAATTTTTTTTTGTTGTGAATTTATTTGTTTATTTAATAAACAATTTGTTATTAACAATCGCCGAATGTGTTTATATTTTTTTAGATAGAAAAAAATAACAAAAACAACCGTATACATAAACATGAAAATTCTTTTGTGAATAATAATTTAAAAATCGAGAAAATACTCGTATCAAGTATACCGTGGAAATTGACAAAAACTAGATTCAAAACATTAATTTTGTCTGCATAACCAAAGCGTTCTGTCCGAAATGTCCATTTTATTTAACACATGTTAGAATCAAAACATAGCCTACTGCTATTCTTGTTTTATTACATGTAGGCAAATAATATACCTACATATTTAGATAAAAAAGGTATATTTTAATCACAGTTAGAAAACACTAACGAAAATGTTAGTGGGAAAACAGCAGAGCGTTTGCCCTAAACAAGTTTATGACAGCATCAAAAAAGGTGATTAAGGAATTCTTTCTGCCGCGATTTTATTATTTTAGTTTGTTTTTGATTTTGGTGTGGTAACAAGTGCAATAAGAAGTCCTGAACTAAATCTAAGCATTGAATAAAAATAGTCAAAAAACTTTCTGATAATTTGTTAACTAGCAAGAAAATAAAAACCATTAAAAATTACTGTCTGTATAATTTAAGAAATATAGTGTAATAATGCATAAATCTGTAACGAAAGTGAGTGAAACTATATCTTTTATTGCTTTATTTTTCGAGTTGTTTATAAAATATTTATGTTAAAAATATCACGTGTCTATTCAAAAAATAAAGAACAAAATTTGTACCATTTACAAATAATTGTTTTCGTGAAGTATACGTCATTACCTCTAGGACTGCAGTTTTCGCCATGTATTTTTACGGAATTGAAAATTATTTTTTCTGTACTAAAGCATTTCTTATAAACAATGACTTTCATTTTATTTTAAATTTCCAACTTCTCAGTTAATTTGTTGTAATGTATTCTAATGTTTTGATTATTTAATTTTAACAAATTCTAAAATAATTCTTTATACTTCATTTATACATTTTATTTTCGTCATAGTAATTTAGGACTAATAATTTTTTAGTTCGATTTATGGCTAAATACTGTAATATAACTCTATCTTGTTTTAAACAGGCGTTGTGTAGCTTTTGTATACCATTGGCAACAGTTCTTTGAGACGCTTTAATTGTTTTATTGCTCTGTGCAAGAAAGCAACTGTCACCAAATTTAAGTTGAATGTAGGTAGAAGAATGTAAGAAAAAAAGGTGCACAAAAGAGTTTACACACAAAAGGAAGAGGTCACCCTAAACTAGCTTCCCCATATACATTAAGAAAACATATTATGACTGTACGCAGTATTACATTAGAATGAGAAAACTATTAAACAAAATTTTTAAACAATTATATACAATTATATAAAATAAAATATAAATATTATATTACCTTTAATAACGATAATTTAACTATCAGATGTACCGTTTTTTATTATAACCATTATACGAGAGAATTTTATGCTCTACCGAAAAGTTACGTATATTGTTTTGCCTTATCTTGCTTAATTTTCAAAGGAAAAAGCATATTTTGTTGCAATTATTGTTAGTAACTTTTGAACCCGAAAAGAAAGAAAAGAAAAGAATATCACACAAATTCCTTTTTAAGAGCATGACCTGCGAAGACTAATTAATGTCGGGCACAAGTATTTTATATGCTTGCACTAATAGTACAGTAACTAGAGGTTTTAACTTCGGAATAATGTCATATTGAACGGATTTAGTTCATTTTTGGAGGTATAATAGTAAATGCTTGACAGAAAAGTTTCTATATTGTGCGGGGGCTTGCTAATTTATAGAGGGTGAATGCCACCCCCTCTCAGGGGGTGGCACTTAAAAAATATATATATATACAATGTGTCTCACTTTTCACCACTACACCCCAATATCTCGGGCATTTGTTGATCGATTTAGATGAAATTTGGTGTACTTCTTTTGCTTCAGATTGTGATTAAAAAGTTATTTAAAATTTTTTTTTCGAAATTAATTACGCCTACTATAATAAAACCCTTGTATACCAAATTTCGTTAAAAAATATTCATTCCTTTAAAAAAAACCGCTGCCCAAGGAATCACTACTTCCACATCCAGATTTTTTATCCAAGTCACTCACAACGAAAAAATTTTGTATGTGAAAATAATTGTTTATGGAACTTTAATAATATATTTGAAATTCTCTACCCCAAAAACCCAAAAAACAATACCCCACATCGGTAGCGGGGTGGAGGGTGGTAATGGGGGTGGCTAATGCCAAAATTTTTTTTTGGACCTTAGCTTCTCTTGTATATACTAAATACCAATTTTATGGACTCTTATTTTCCCCAAATTTACCCCAATTTACCCCCCAACCCTTCGACGGAACAAGATGAAAATATAATCTAGTTCTAGATTTCGTTAAAGTACATATGTGTACCAAATTTCAAGTCAATATCTCAAACGGTTCCAGAGTAAACGTGCGCACAAAAAAAGTTACAGACAGACCGACAGACAGAATTTTTTTTTTTCGCTCAAACTTAAAATCTCGACGTTTCGTGACATTCTAAGCCTATTTCAACAATAAAAATTTTTTTAAATTTTTTTGTCGTTACTGTACTTCCACTGGATGTGGAAGTAAAAATCATATCTAAGGTTTCAATAATAATCACCCTACTATTCGAGTTATTTATTGTCGGATATTTACATAACTTGGCAGTCGTGTAATAAAGACGCTAATTAAGCATTATAAAAAATGTGTCCTATTTTTTATCCAAAACACTATTATGAAATGAATATTTGAAAAATTGTAGCTATTTTACTTCCACATCCAGTGGAAGTATAGTAGGTAACGACAAAAAAATTTTTAAAAATTTTTATTGTTCAAATAGGCTTAGAATGTCATGAAACGTCGAGATTTCAAGTTTGAGCGAAAAAAAAATTTCTGTCTGTCTGTCGGTCTCTCGGTCTGTAAATTTTTTTGTGTGCACGTTTACTCTGGAACCGTTTGAGATATTGACTTGAAATTTGGTACACATATGTACTTTAACGAGATCTAGAACTAGATTATATTTTCATCTTGTTCCGTCGAAGGGTTGGGGGGTAAATTGGGGTAAATTTGGAGTAAATAGGTAAATCAAGTAGGTAAGAGTTCATGAAATTGATATTTAGTATAGACAAGAGAAGCTAAGGTCTCAAAAAAAATTTTGGCATTAGCCACCCCCATTACCATCCCCACCCCATTATTAAAGGGAATGAAAAAAAATGTGATTTAGTGTATGTACAAGAACCAGAAACCTCAAAATATTTTTTTACTTTATCCACCTCCCCACTCCCACCCCCTGTCACCACCCTCACCCCACTACCGATGTGGGGTATCGCCTTATGGGTTTTTGGGGTAGAGGATTTCAAATATTATATTATTAAAGTTCCATAAACAATTATTTCCAGATACAAAATTTTTTCGTTGTGTGACTTGGATAGAAAATCCGGATGTGGAAGTAGTGATTCCTTGGGCAACGGTTTTTAAAATACTTAGAATTCAGCATACCAATATCTTTGTTAACATGGAGTACTTTGGAATAGATTTGACAATTGCATCGAATGTCAAATTAAACTTAAACATGGCTGCACAACAATTAACTATTGCTGATAAAATTGAAATAATAAGAATTATCAAATCCATTCCAAAGCACTCCATGTTTACAAAGATATTGATATGCCGAGTTCTAAGTATTTTAAAAAATAGCCACCATTTTTCAAATATTCATTTCATAATAGTGTTTTGGATAAAAAATGTGTCCTAATGCTTAATTAGCGTCATTATTACACCACTACCAAGTTATGTAAATATCCGACAATAAATAACTCGAATAGTAGGGTGATTATTATTGAAATCTTAGATATGATTTTTTTGATATAAATTCCTAATTTTTGCCAAATTTTTTTGATCATAGTAGGCGTATTTAATTTCGAAAAAAAAAAAATTTAAATAACTTTTAATTACAATCTGAAGCAAAAGAAGTATACCAAATTTGATCTAAATCGACCAACAAATGGCCGAGATATTGGGGTGTAGTGATGAAAAGTGAGACACACTGTATATATTTATTGGAGATGAAATAGAATCAAACTTTAAAAAGAAAAGGTTCTATGCAAATTTTCACATAAATTGATAGTTTTTAAGTTATAACGACTTCAAAATTGCGATTTTAGCTTAAAAAAAGATATTTCCAAACGGCTTTCGTCAAGTATCTCGAAAAGTATTACTTTATTGAAAAAATGCTACAGACCATTTGCAGAAAGTACAAACTGGGAAATAATTATATTTTTTGTTTATCGATGTAGGATTAATAATTTCGGAGATATTTAAGTTTATATTTGGTATCCAAGTGTTTCGAAATTACCTTTAAAGTTTAAAATGCATTTTTTTCTAAAGCAAGTGCTTTAAATGAGCAAAAAAATTTGAACATCTAGGTAATGCTACATCCTAACGAAAAACTGTATTTGAGATAATTTCTTTAAATTACTGGCTAATTAGAGTAACAAAACGGTGACCTTTTTATATAAAAGAATATAAATACGCTCATTTTTACATCATAACTTCTTTACTTCTTATGCTACAGGAACGAGTAAAAAATAATTTGAAAGCGCAATTAATGTCTTTAATTTCATTTCTTAGTATGCGTGACGTAGGTGTCTCAATTTCTGAGATATTTAACATTTAAACTGCATTTTACGACTTATAAACGTTCGGACGCCATTTGTAAACTTTCATATCTCCGAAACTATTAAATCTATGTAAATAAATAAACAAGCTAAATTCATTATCAGTTTATCAGCTTTATTTTTGGTCTCTACCCATTTTTCAATAAAACTAATATTTATTGAGATACCTATTTGGAAAAGGAAAACAAAATATCTTTTTATCGAAAATACCTTTATAGTTTAAACTGTATTTTTTTCTAAAGCAAGTGCTGTATACAAACTAAAAAATTTGACATCTACGTCATGCTATATATTAATGAGAAACAGTGTTTGAAATTCCTTTCTTTAATTACTGGCTAATTACAGTAACAAAATGGCGACGTTGTTTAAAAAAAAATGTGTAGACGCACATTGCTTCGGTCATAACTTCTTTGTTTTTTATGCTATAGAAACAAATATAAAAACAGTTGAAAGCTTAATTAATAACCAATTATTCTACTTACTAGCATCCTTGACGTATGTGTCACAGTTTATGAGATATTTAACTCTCACTCTAAATAATTATCTTATGAACATTTGGGCGCCAAATGTAAACTTAAATATCTCCGAATTTATTAATCCTACATCAATAAACAAAAAATATAATTAATTCCCAGTTTGTACTTTATGTAATTGGTCTGTAACATTTTTTCGATAAAGTAATACTTTCGAGATACCTGACGAAAGCCGTTTGGAAACCTTTTTTTTTAAGCTAAAATCGCAATTTTGAAGTTGTTATAACTTAAAAACTATAAATTTGTGTGAAAAATTGCATAGAACCTTTTCTTCTTAAAATTTGATTCTACTTCAGCTACAATAAATATATATATTTTTTAAGTGCCACCCCCTGAGAGGGGGTGGCATCTACCCCCTATAAATTAGCAAGCCCCCGCACAATATAGAAACTTTTCTGTGAAGCTTATACTTCCAAAATGAACGAAATCCATTCAATATGACATTATTTCGAAGTTTTGCATATTTTTATCTCTAGCCACTGTACTATAATAATAATTATTATTTTTATTAGTGCAAGCATATAACATATAATCAATAAAAGAGAATATTAAATTTTTGCTTGCCATACTTAAAAGGGAACTTTATGCTTTATAGTACGTCGGGTACATGGCTATATAAGCCAAAAATCTGCACTTTTTGATTGGGATGTGCCACTTTCTGTGGTCATAGTTGATGCCAAAAAGTAACTTTCCAGATAGGGAGCCACTTTAAAATCCGTGCAACACCAAAATGGCAACCATTAAAGATGGCTGCCATTAGCCACAATGAATGTTTTTTTATCTCAGCTCCTAATGGTTCGATTTCTATTTTCTTTTTTTTTTTTTTGTTTGAAAGCTCTTGTAAAGAAGACACTTTTTTGTCCCTATACGTTTATCTGTACACTTTAAAATTTAAAAAATATATATTTTTTAATTTTTAAAGATATTTCTTTGCACAGTGGGACAAACTGAATCTGAAATCTTATTTCATATAATGCAACTTTCAATTGATGTTAACTTGGGACAGCTGGTACGTAGTAAAGGTCATTGTAATAACTTTTTCATAATTAAGCATATAAGTATTATAGTGACAGTGAAATAAAATTAAATAAAAACTTATAAATACTTCAAAGAGAACTTCATGCTTTGTTGTTATTTGATGGCAATTATTTTTTGCTCATATTTGATCCATATACTCGGAAACACAAAGGTCACTTGCTGTCTCAAAATAAGTACATTTTCAAAAGAAAAATTGCATCAAGGGATCCTTTTACTATTATACCTGATGTTACTGTACTATTAAAACAATTCGTTTTATATATCTATGTTAGGTAAATAAACGTAATTTAATTTCTACCCCTTTGCATATTTTTATTTTACTGTTAATAAAGCAATACTTTAAAAGTGGAAAACAAAAAATGAGGACAAATTCAAAATATTTAAATACTTATAGGCCTACCAAGGAGTAATTACATTATCAGTTATTAATAATTAATGTCTATTTGCATAAAAAAATAACCTAATATTTTATTAGGTTCTTCTAATATATCTTCAAATTCGCAACAATGAATAATAAAAAACGTAAATGTTGTATTATTTTGGCGTTCAAAGAATGAATATATTTCCTTTAATAACTGGCCCTCCATTAGCGTCTCTACTGTAAACGGTAATGGTAGTGGCGCAGTATAGCAAGTACTCCTATTATATTGTGCTTCGTGACGATGCATGCATCAAAGGAATATATATTATAAAAATATAACCTACTGAGGCCCGATTACATTGGCAACATCGCTGGGACGGAGAACGAACGCTAGCTATATTCTTATATACAGCGGGCTTTGAAAGGATCAGTAAATATATCCGGGCTCTGAAATATGCCATGTTTATATAATTGAAAGAAAAATAATAATTAGCTACCCCTAGTGGCTTCCTATTAGAAAAGATTCATAACAATCGCCATATTTAATAAATTTGTTCATTTATACACTCGGGAAATGCCGGGCTTATGAACGACCTGTCGATATATCGGGCTACACAATATACCGTCTATACCTATATATATATATATATATATATATATATATATATATATATATATATATATATATATATATATATATATATATATATATATATATATATTTACTAAACGTAATTTCTCTCTGAAGCAACCCTCTATACATCCTTATTTAAAAATAAGGAAATTGACCAGACTACAACAAATTGCAAGTCTGGCGCGTTAAGTGTAATAATCACATATTACTACGAAACGCTGTAATTCGATTTTAGTAAACACCGACCGAAAGACTTATTCCTAAATTAAAGGAACTCTCGTGTCAGCCACTGCACACCACTTGCAGACTGCAGTTTCGAGCTGTTGGCTCTCATCAGTGCAAGGTAGGCATGCAGTGACTGGCAACGAGATTTCGGGTGACATGGTACATGTTCTCAATCTTAAGATTGCAACATGCAAAATAAATCGAAGGCGCCATCTCGCGGTCGCTGTTCACTACAATCGAATTGGTTAGCCTGAGATGGGCAGCAAATGTTCAAAAATATGCTTCTAGAAGGCAGAGTATTTACTAAACGTAATTTCTCTCTGAAGCAACCCTCTATACATCCTTATTTAAAAATAAGGAAATTGACCAGACTACAACAAATTGCAAGTCTGGCGCGTTAAGTGTAATAATCACATATTACTACGAAACGCTGTAATTCGATTTTAGTAAACACCGACCGAAAGACTTATTCCTAAATTAAAGGAACTCTCGTGTCAGCCACTGCACACCACTTGCAGACTGCAGTTTCGAGCTGTTGGCTCTCATCAGTGCAAGGTAGGCATGCAGTGACTGGCAACGAGATTTCGGGTGACATGGTACATGTTCTCAATCTTAAGATTGCAACATGCAAAATAAATCGAAGGCGCCATCTCGCGGTCGCTGTTCACTACAATCGAATTGGTTAGCCTGAGATGGGCAGCAAATGTTCAAAAATGTTTACTAAAATCGAATTACAGCGTTTCGTAGTAATATGTGATTATTACACTTAACGCGCCAGACTTGCAATTTGTTGTAGTCTGGTCAATTTCCTTATTTTTAAATAAGGATGTATAGAGGGTTGCTTCAGAGAGAAATTACGTTTAGTAAATACTCTGCCTTCTAGAAGCATATTTTTGAACATTTGCTGCCCATCTCAGGCTAACCAATTCGATTGTAGTGAACAGCGACCGCGAGATGGCGCCTTCGATTTATTTTGCATGTTGCAATCTTAAGATTGAGAACATGTACCATGTCACCCGAAATCTCGTTGCCAGTCACTGCATGCCTACCTTGCACTGATGAGAGCCAACAGCTCGAAACTGCAGTCTGCAAGTGGTGTGCAGTGGCTGACACGAGAGTTCCTTTAATTTAGGAATAAGTCTTTCGGTCGGTGTTTACTAAAATCGAATTACAGCGTTTCGTAGTAATATGTGATTATTACACTTAACGCGCCAGACTTGCAATTTGTTGTAGTCTGGTCAATTTCCTTATTTTTAAATAAGGATGTATAGAGGGTTGCTTCAGAGAGAAATTACGTTTAGTAAATACTCTGCCTTCTAGAAGCATATTTTTGAACATATATATATATATATATATATTTTTTTTTTAAGTGTCACCCCCTGAGAGGGGGTGGCATCCACCCCCTATAAATTAGCAAGCCCCCTCAAAATATAGAAACTTTTCTGTGAAGCATTTACTATTATACTGCCAAAAATGAACGAAATCCGTTCAATATGACATTATTCCGAAGTTTTGCATATTTTTTACCTCTAGGTACTCTACTATTATTCGATGTTATTTTAACAATTGTAGCTTTGGATTATCTTCAAATAGCAGAAACAAAATAATAAGCACTGGAGAATAACCAGCCCAAATTTCAAGAAGAAATATCGATTTGTTTATTTATAAGTGACCTAAACATAAAAACTAACGTATCTCAGCTCCAAATGCAAGTAGAGCATTAATTATTCTTCAAAAGTTTGCTTTTTTAATCTACTTTCATTACTCGTTCACCGTTTTTGATTTCAAAAAAAAAAAAAACAGAGAGTTACTTGAATTTGTTTATAACTAAAATTTCGAAAATTATAAACAACTGCAATAAAACGTACAATTTGAGCCATCGTACACATTTCTTAGTCTTGATGGCAGGATTTCACAAGGGTGCGCATTTTAGCAATAATTGTATATTTGAGCCGTTTTAGTAATCATTCTGATTTAAAATTTTAAGTGTTGATTTTACTTAATAAGAGCTATATTTTTCCAAAATTTCATTGAATATTATCCATTATTTTTGAAAGAACAGTGATTTGTTTAAAAACGCATAATTTTGCAATGTTCAATTTTTTTTTTAAATAATAATAATTGGAATGAATGATAGTTTATGTACCTACTTTTTGGGCAGCTCTAAATGAACATTTTCCTTCTTTTTGTTGTTTTCCATAAGACTTATAAATTTCAAGAAAGTCAAAGAAAACCGATGGAAAACGTTTAAAAAAATAAATTGTTTAAATGAACAAAAACTTCAAACCTGAGCTGTGAACTTAAGTTGACTCCCTGAACACGTTAAAACAGAAAAACTGCCCTGACTAGATAATTCACATTAAAATTCTAATTTTACTACACTATAATACTACAGTGACTTCTATTTTAATACGGCGGTGAGAGCATAAATCGTGGGGCTTAGTCGGAATAAGTGCGGGAGTTTTGAAACTTTTGGAATTTGTAGATTTCGATGCTCCGAAGGAAGAAAAAAAATGCAAAATGTAATCTCAGCCGCCGGCGCCGCCATATTGAAAAAATGGCGTACAAAAACAGTTTCTTTTAAATATCTCACTTCGGTTGCCTCATACAACAAAAAATGTTCTCATGAAAATAAAAGAGCATTAAATTTTCTACAAAATATGTCCTATATATTTTTTCGTTAAACTGAATAATTTCGGTGCAGCAACCGATTGAAGTCAAGCATTCTTGACAAAATTATGATTTTTGTAATTACTTAATTTAGTGCGACTTTTATGAAGGAATATTTTTGTGTTAAGATAAAATTTGCTTTCACACCTGAAATCCTCAAATATAGTTGATTTTACTTGTCTGCTACGCATAACTCAATGTTCAATACTCTTTTCCACACCACCTTGAAGTAGAGTATATGGCGCTTTTTTTACGTGGTTGTCCCTTATAGTATTCATTCAGGACTTATTATCAAGTCCAGGAGTGGCAGGGGTTTGTAAAAATGTTGAAGAATGGGGCTGGAAACAGAGCAAAGCTGGGCTTACACCAGTAACAATGCTGAAACATCCTGCTTCTGAAAAGCTACTTTTTCTTTCCTGTAAATGCAGCATGTGGTTGTAGAAAGGCGGGGTTAAAATGTTCTGTAAATTGCAAATTTTGTAACGGACAAAGCTGCGACAATGCACCAGTAACAATCGACGAGCTTCATGACGACGAAGAAGCGCAACGGAAGTATTTTCCGAAGAAAGTATTGTTGAAGACTACAACGAACCTGAACCTTTGACATTAAGCACCTAAAACGCCTCAAGAAACAGGCTAATCGTGGACTAGACCTATAGGGGACAACAACAAGTAAAATCAACTATATTTTAGGATTTTCAGGTATAAAAACAAATTTTGTCTCAACACAAAAAACATTCCTTCATAAAAGTCGTAAATTGAGAAATTACAAAAAATCATAATTTTGTCAAGAATGCTCGACTTCGATCGGCTGCTACACCGAAACTATTCAGTTTAACGAAAAAATGTATATGTTTTGTAGAAAATTTAATGCTCTATTATTTTCATAAGAACATTTTTTGCCGTATGAGGCACCGGAAGCGAGATATTTAACAGAAACTGTTTTTGTGCGCCATTTTTTCAATATGGCGACGCCGGCGGCTGAGATCACATTTTACATTTTTTTTTAATTTGATTCAGGGCAGCGAAATCCACAAATTACCAAAGTTTCAAAACTCCCGCACTTATTCGGACTAAGAATCTACTTATCGACTGTACTATTTAGAGATTTTTTACAAAAGTTACATTTCTCTATACAAAAAAAATCTATACAGCTGTTTGACTCGTAATTTTGTAGAACGATTTATAATTTTATGTTGGATAACCTGGCTAAAAAGCCACCTCAATGAAAACATACAAATACGAATAAAACAAATGTATCTTTTTAATAAATATACGATGGTACGTTCATGATATTTTATAGACCTTCACTTGAGTGTACTCTGCCGTAAAAAGGCGCAGATATTCAAATCGTCTCCGCTTTGGGGCAATTTTGGCAGAATCACAATAATTTTATTACATACTAGATAGATAAATAACGATTATTGCTTTTTATATACCAAAACATATTTACTGAGAGTTCTATTCAAATATTTTTATGGCCAAATACAGAATAATGAAATGCAGTTTTCAGAAAAATGCGCATGTCGATTAATAATTCATTCTATAAAGAATTAAATACAGGGGGCATCAATATTAAACCAACAAGCTTTACTTTTAACGATTTTTTAACACCGTTGAGTGTCAAGGTAGATTGGCCAATCTCAAAAACAAGACAGCAGACAGGTGAAAATTTTTGAGCAAAATACGTAATTATCTGTTAAGTCGTAAGTAAAAACCGCTGCCCAAGGAATCACTACTTCCCCATCCAGATTTTTTATCTAAGTCACTCACAACGAAAAAATTTTGTATGTAGAAATAATTGTTTATGGAACTTTAATAATATAATATTTGAAATCCTCTACCCCAAAAACCCATAAAACGATACCCCACATCGGTAGCGGGGTGGGGGTGGTAATAGGAGGTGGTAGTGGGGATGGATGAAGTAAAAAAACATTTTGAGGTTTCTGGGTCTTGTACACACCCTAAATCACAATTTTTTTTCATCCCCTTTAACCCGTTAAGTACGGCTCCTTATTTTACCAACCTAAATACCAGACGGCTACATTTTGAGTGGCGTAGGGACGGTTGCCGTATATATATACGGCGTCTTTTTTGTAAGTGCGAATGCATTTAGTACCATATTTAAATGGCATTTTATAAGTTTCATTTATTATATTACTTTTATTAATTGTCAAAAACAAACACAAAGTAAACAAAGTTTTATTCAACATTCCGAAAATACATGCGCCGTTTATGTACGGCATCTGGTCAAGCAGAAGTGCCGTTTTTATAAGGCATTCGTCTGGTGAAGAAGTTTGAATGAGCCGTTTAACTACGGCAACCGTTCCTCGAGATTGCAATTTTTAAAGCTAAGTGCATTTAAATGGCGGCCGTCCCGAGAGCAAAAATAAACTTTATACGGCAGTCGGCGGTGAAACAAAGTCAGGAAAGCCGTTAATATACGGCAACCGTCCTTAGAGGGGTGGGGGTGGTAATGGGGGTGGCTAATGCCAAATTTTTTTTTGAGATCTCGGCTTCTCTTGTATATACTAAATACCAATTTTATAGACTCTTACCTGCTTGATTTTCCTATTTTCCCCAAATTTACCCCAATTCACCCCCCAACCCTTCGACGGAACAAGATGAAAATATAATCTAGTTCTAGATCTCTTTAAATTACATATGTGTACCGAATTTCAAGTCAATATCTCAAACGGTTCCAGAGTAAACGTGCGCACAAAAAAAGTTACAGACAGACCGACAGACAGACAGAAATTTTTTTTCGCTCAAACTTAAAATCTCGACGTTTCGTGACATTCTAAGCTTATTTGAACAATAAAAATTTTAAACAATTTTTTTGTCGTTACTATACTTCCACTGGATGTGGAAGTAAAACTGAATGCAAAGGAATGGACACGTAATGGGGTTGGAAATTTTGGTTAATGAATATCGAATACAATTATTTTTATTTAAAAAAATGCATGATTTGTTCATATTGATAAATTTAAATTTTTATTAAAAACTAAATTGCAATTAAAATCATATTTAACTAATAGTATGGATCCACCATATTACATTTCATTCATATGACACGTCCCAAAAGTTTCACGTAAAAAATGATAAAAATTAAATTAAACTCAACAGATTCGTCTTCGTGAGTGTTCCATAATTAAACTTTATATTCAGAAAGATTATTTTTTATCAATCACTTATTTTAAAATGATAGGTTACTTAAATATTGTCCGCTTTACAATTTGTATTATTGATACTCCGTCATTTACCTCTCCTATTGTGTCCACGACATCGACTGTTACAAAAAAAAAAATCTAGCATCCTGAAACGTACAATTTCCTTAAGTGCACAATTTAACAGATCTTTTGATTCGATTTAGTAGATTTTAAGGCGAATTGGATTCGTGAGACGCCGCAGGTCTGGCTGAAGTCTGAAGCAGCGCTGAAGAGTACAAACGGATCTATAGATCTCGTACCCAACAATTTCGGTAAACATTCGATTTGCTAAATGAAATAACGCAAAGTCCTTATGACAGAGCGGAGTAAACGGACGCATTATGGCATTATCTTTCTCGTGTCTATACGGACAGGTCGTCAACTGCTGTATAATGCTCCAATCGCATCACATTAAGGTATGGCCGTCTATGGCCTTTGACACGCGATCATATTGCGTCAAATTATACACCAAGGGGCAGTAATTGGCGATAATGCACCTTGGCAATTTATTTATAAAATAACAGCAACTAAACAGTATCTAAAAGGGACACACAATGGGGAATCGGGAGGCGGGGCAGTTACAGTAGGAGAAAGAATTCAATTGTTCGACAACCTGGACGTTAAATTTTTAGTATTAGGCCCAGAGCTATATCTATAACGATATCACTTGCATTAAACTTATCAGTCGACAATATCGAGAAAATAATTTGAAAACATTGCAAAAACTGCAGTAAAACGTGATTACTAATAGTACAGTAGATCTATGAAAAAAATAGGTGATACGTGGAACTAATTCCTACAAAGACGGGGTTTGAATTTTTTAGTTCGGTGTTGGTATCCTCTTGACATACTAAAAGTCTAGAAAAATCTGAGTGTGCAAAATTCGTTTTTTTGGCAGCCATCTTGAAAAAAATTTAAAAAATAAAAAAAACCGTGTGTTGTATCAAATTACAGAAAATTTCATGCTGAAAAAGATGATTATGATAGTGGTTTTAAAAAATAAAAATAACAAAATGGTGGCCGAAAAACTGAAAACTTATGCAGTATTGAAAATCATATTTTTATTAATATAATCAAAATGTGTTTTATAATACAAATGCATATGTATTTCATCATTACATCTTACATAAGAGAAAAACTGAAAGCTTATGCAGTATTGAAAATCATATTTTTATTAATATAATCAAAATGCGTTTTATAATACAAATGCATATGTATTTCATCATTACATCTTACATAAGAGAAAAGCTAAATCTAATAGTCTTTTTCAGGTTCTTCTAACTCACTTTCTTTCAGTGCACTATTTGTGCAATCTCTACCAGGACCCCCATTCTCCAGCTTTGGAGAAGTGAATCGGGGTATTTTTTCTCTTTTTATTTCATTATGATTCCTATTTCTTTCTCTTTCCCTTCTCTCACTACTTCTACTCTCTCAAGTCAAGAATAAGGTCCCAGAACAGTTACAACATATCGGAGTACATTCCACACCATAACGTCGACACGTACATCCACCACTACGACATGGCTCATTTGTATCCGTTTTGCAGGTGCAGCGGATCATGTTTAGTAATAACTCTGGTGTAGGGCTCATTTCACATGTTATGGGCTGTAGTTGGTCGTCTACTTTTTTTCAACCCCACTCTTCGGGATTGGCAATATTGGTTTTCACAGTTTTCCAACAAAGACATTGTAAATGTATATGGAGAAGATGATAAACAGCAGCATCTTCTGTTGGTGGTAATCTAGCAATATTAAATTCACTTTTGGCAGTTGTGATTTTTTTCAAGTAGAGATGATATCGTAGTAGGTTCAGAGTCTCTATTATTGGATTTCCACCGTACAATGATACCAATGGTTTGGTGCCAATATCTGTGAGTTCCTTTTTGTTTGCATTTTCTGATCCAAACAGAGTAGCGCAAATGCTAAATTTCTCCATTTCCAAAAACGTCGATATGCTGCCGATTTACTTTTAGCAAATAAGGAGCTTGTGGTATTGCATCCAGTTAGAGCATGTGAAAAAAGAATAATTTTGCATCCCTTTCCTCCAAGCACATGTTAGATAGATTTAATATCACGTTTTTATCACTGAACGTAGATGACTGCAAACAAATATTTTGTGTAATATGGTAAATCAAAAGTACAAGAATATCGGTGTCGTCAACAACAACTGTTATATGCTTTTCTTCTGCCAACAACAAGCTATAAACATCTCCATGATTTTTTCCAGTTCTCTCATTTGTTGTAGATACATCCTGGCACATTTTGCATAGTTGTAGCAGGCATATTGCCGCCCCATAAATCATATAATATTTTATCTTCGCTGTTCAATAGAATTTAATTTTCAACAAGTGTTTGAGAGTCTTACTGCACTTTATGTGATTTGAAGAAAAAATATTACTACCCCAGTAGCTCAGAGACTCGGCAGATGAGTCATGGGTAAGAAAATGCTTTACGAATGGTTTTACGTGTTAGGTAGATAAAGATTAATAAATGATAGATGTTTTTATAAAAAATTTCTTTTAAGAGATGTTAATTTCACTTAGATAATGGTAAGTTTTCCAAAATAACGGGGCGCCAATCTTTCTATAATTATAATTTACACTGAAACTGTGGTTTGATTATAAGAAAGATAAACTAATCAAAATTTAGAGAAAGTACTAGTTGTATAAAAAAAAAATGTAAATTAATAATTCAAATTTAGCACAAGTCAAGATTAGATTAATATCTCTGAACATTACTAAAGGATGTTCAATTTTTTATCAAAGATTAAATAATTAATACAGTAAGTAATATCGAAATATTTAGTTTGTAAAGTTTGGTTTGTATCAAAATACCTGAAATAAGTGGACAATGTGATTATAAAATTGATTTTATTATAAACCAATCAAACTTGGTGTGTTTTTATTATAAAACAACTAAACTGAGGCCTTAAAATTAAGCGAAATTATATACAAAAAAAATATCGACTGGACGATAAAATGTTATGCAGATATTATTTATAATATTGTCTGGAACATGAATCGACAATATGGTGATTAAAAGTCAAATTTTATTATATAACTATACCTAAATGTTTCGTAGAGATTGTGATCACAAAGTCTTTACAGAACCTTTTATATAATTTGTTTTTAATTAGACGTAGCGTCGATAATTTATACCTTAATAAAATAGTATATGTAACTGTTCATTGAAACATGTTAATAATAAAATTGAGAATAGAAATAGTTTAAAAAAAAAATAGAACATGATACTTTAAAAACTCTAAAAATGTTAAAAGGTAAAAATATGAAGTATTTATATAAAAAACGTTAGATAAAAAAACTTATTTGTGACACTTATCTGGAATTTTTCTGTGAATGAAAATGGTGACTTTAGTAGGGGATGATGTTGGTGAAATCCAACCCACAGTGATTTAATTGTTGGTTTCTAGAAGAGCTCGGGATCAGGTTTAGAAGTTTCCAATACCATATTCGACGCTTCCAAAAATTCCATAAGGACAAATCCCAACTATCCTACCATACTATCGTCGCGATCTCCATAAAAAATTTGTTTCCAACCCAAAATTTAATATGACGTTAATAAGCAATGCATAACTACAATGTGCATCCCAAGATTGATAAAACTTGCTTCCAATTTTAGAAGATTTGCATTTTTTTATAAAAATGCAAATCTTCTAAAATTGGAAGCAAGTTTTATCAATCTTGGGATGCACATTGTAGTTATGCATTGCTTATTAACGTCATATTAAATTTTGGGTTGGAAACAAATTTTTTATGGAGATCGCGACGATAGTATGGTAGGATAGTTGGGATTTGTCCTTATGGAATTTTTGGAAGCGTCGAATATGGTATTGGAAACTTCTAAACCTGATCCCGAGCTCTTCTAGAAACCAACAATTAAATCACTGTGGGTTGGATTTCACCAACATCATCCCCTACTAAAGTCACCATTTTCATTCACAGAAAAATTCCAGATAAGTGTCACAAATAAGTTTTTTTATCTAACGTTTTTTATATAAATACTTCATATTTTTACCTTTTAACATTTTTAGAGTTTTTAAAGTATCATGTTCTATTTTTATATATTTTAACCTAGTTTTTTCAGGTACAGATTTATTTAAACGATTAAATAATGTTTCCATTATCGCTACATAGATTGAAATCGATTCATTTCTACCTTGTGTTCTACCTCTAATTTCTGTCCACAATTGATCGTCATAATCTACCGGGAGAAATTCTCTTTTTAATAAAGCTACTAAAGCATCCCAATCAGAAACTGAATTTTTAATTGATCTAAACCAAAGTAAAGCATTGTGGCTAAATAAGTCACATGCACTATTAAATAATTCTAATTTTGAAACATTTCTTGAGGCACAAAGTTCATCAACTCGTTCTAAAAAAGATTTTACGCTACTATTTTTATCCCCACTGAATTTTAGGTCCCATTTATACACTGGTACAGTTTTACTAGATGTTGGTAAAATATTATTCGGAAAAAAGGTCGTCTGGTTGTGCAATACTGTTGAATTTAAATTAGTTGGTGCAATTTCGGCAGCGCCAGGTTGTTGTACCTTTTCAGAGATCAAGGCCTCCAGCTCGAGAGTAGTGGCCCTCATTTCATCCTTATAATTTGAAATATAAACAGACAAATCAGCGTCTTCACTGGTTAATGGAATTCTATTAACCCTATGTATTAAATGAATTAAATAAGTAGTTATTCGAATGTACCCGGAATCTGTCTCCGGACCTTCGAATTGTTCGATAAGAACACGAATTTCCTCTATTGTACTATTAATTGCCGCTTTTTCAACATCAAAATCAAAAAGATTATATTCATACTCTATGTGACGTAATGCCTCCTTATCTAACAGTTTTCTCAACATTTTTCTTTTAGTGCTTAATTCTTTTTTTGTTGTTTTTATGTCTCTAATTAATAGTTCATAGTCAATCTGTTCTTTAGTTAAATAATTTACTCTCATATTAAAGGTCTCCATTGTACAAAAATATATAATACTCTATATGTATTAGAATTAAGTAATCGCAAACAAGTATAATAATAAAGAAATTGTGCGTTTTGTAAAAAAAATAAATGGTCTAGCTAGATTCTCTAATTAAATTACAAACACTTATTAAATTTCCCAAATATCCTAATGGTTATTTCTTGTCAAGTTTTGAAGTTGAAACAAACAACTTTTTATATGCCTATCTGCTCAAGGCAATGTAAATTAAATTCTTTTAATTTACTGGTATTATAAATACACAACTAAATGAATTTTAAATGATTCAATAAACTCAAATATTTCAGTGTCAAGCTGAAACATACAGCAAAAAATGCTAATACCTTTTTAATAAAAAGTGGTTCAACGGCGTCGACCGTCCGAAACCTATAACATTCCACAAATTAGGAAAACACAATTCTGCGTATTCCCTTAATCGTCAACTGACAATAATAAAAACAAAATCGACTCATGGGTAACTATGCCCAATATTTGTCGTATTCATATATAAATATGAATTATTGGACAAACTTCGAAGTTACAAAAATTTATTACCAAAATCGAAGTATCCCATATAAAATTTTCCAAGTTTCATATATCATTTATGCCTTTTTACTAATCAACCAAAAGGTTTTAACTGGCAGTAAACATATACAAAAATATTATTTTTTAACGTTACTCGAAGGTTATATTAAAATCTTCAAAGTTAATTGCTGCTAAATAAATTTGTTGTTGCACTTATCAGTTATTCTGACACAAACTTTACTCTATTGTTAATTTTAATAATAAAAACTAGAATTTTATAAATTCTACTCCCTCTCTCGGAAAATTTTTCTTTTAAGAAAATAATTACTACCGAAGAAAAAATTATTACTAGTTGACTAGTGAAAAATATATACTGTATGTGTAATTTCTGGGAAAAAAATCTTTTGTGAAAAACATCTATTAAAAATTTTATTTGTCTTAAAATTTTGGTGTCATTCGTAAATTAATCTACCTACTCACGAATGGGCACTATTTTGTAAATTCACTATCCTAGACACGGTTGGTCGCCATTTTATAACATTACCACCTTACACACGTTGGGCGCCATTTTGTAACATTTTATCTTCGCTGTTCAATAGAATTTAATTTTCAACAAGTGTTTGAGAGTCTTACTGCACTTTATGTGATTTGAAGAAAAAATATTACTACCCCAGTAGCTCAGAGACTCGGCAGATGAGTCATGGGTAAGAAAATGCTTTACGAATGGTTTTACGTGTTAGGTAGATAAAGATTAATAAATGATAGATGTTTTTATAAAAAATTTCTTTTAAGAGATGTTAATTTCACTTAGATAATGGTAAGTTTTCCAAAATAACGGGGCGCCAATCTTTCTATAATTATAATTTACACTGAAACTGTGGTTTGATTATAAGAAAGATAAACTAATCAAAATTTAGAGAAAGTACTAGTTGTATAAAAAAAAAATGTAAATTAATAATTCAAATTTAGCACAAGTCAAGATTAGATTAATATCTCTGAACATTACTAAAGGATGTTCAATTTTTTATCAAAGATTAAATAATTAATACAGTAAGTAATATCGAAATATTTAGTTTGTAAAGTTTGGTTTGTATCAAAATACCTGAAATAAGTGGACAATGTGATTATAAAATTGATTTTATTATAAACCAATCAAACTTGGTGTGTTTTTATTATAAAACAACTAAACTGAGGCCTTAAAATTAAGCGAAATTATATACAAAAAAAATATCGACTGGACGATAAAATGTTATGCAGATATTATTTATAATATTGTCTGGAACATGAATCGACAATATGGTGATTAAAAGTCAAATTTTATTATATAACTATACCTAAATGTTTCGTAGAGATTGTGATCACAAAGTCTTTACAGAACCTTTTATATAATTTGTTTTTAATTAGACGTAGCGTCGATAATTTATACCTTAATAAAATAGTATATGTAACTGTTCATTGAAACATGTTAATAATAAAATTGAGAATAGAAATAGTTTAAAAAAAAAATAGAACATGATACTTTAAAAACTCTAAAAATGTTAAAAGGTAAAAATATGAAGTATTTATATAAAAAACGTTAGATAAAAAAACTTATTTGTGACACTTATCTGGAATTTTTCTGTGAATGAAAATGGTGACTTTAGTAGGGGATGATGTTGGTGAAATCCAACCCACAGTGATTTAATTGTTGGTTTCTAGAAGAGCTCGGGATCAGGTTTAGAAGTTTCCAATACCATATTCGACGCTTCCAAAAATTCCATAAGGACAAATCCCAACTATCCTACCATACTATCGTCGCGATCTCCATAAAAAATTTGTTTCCAACCCAAAATTTAATATGACGTTAATAAGCAATGCATAACTACAATGTGCATCCCAAGATTGATAAAACTTGCTTCCAATTTTAGAAGATTTGCATTTTTATAAAAAAACTTGCATCTAATACAAAAATTCTTTGTCCAATACTAACATTTTTCGTCCAAAACTATATTATTTGGATTCAATAATAAAATTGTTTATCCAATAGTGAAATTTTTTTATCCAATAGTAAAATATTTTTTTTTTTTTACCCCATAGTAAAACCCTGGAAAGAAATGAAGTGTAAGCGTGAGTTGTAAAATGGCCGCTGCCAAAAAAAAATTATTTCTTTATAAATTACTTACGGATTAAACCGGTGAAGATAATTAGGCCTGCTTCATAATTAAGAAGAGGGACTATCAACCCTTTCAATGTTGAAGTCTTCAAGAAAAATTTTAATGAAAATACATCACTATTTAAAGGTTCATCGAGCAATCGAAGTTCTAACCTCGAGTAACGGAAAACGAAATCGTTCTGCTTTCTTTTTCGGTGCGTATAAATCGCCTCGCTTCGTTACCCTCTCCACTCATAAAGATAAGCTGATTTTAAGCGTAACTCTGGTTGCATACCGTTGTGTTTAATTAAAAAGCAATTTTAAGAAATATATTTAAATCTACCACGGACATTCACGCTTAAGTTAAAATATTATATGATTTATGGGGCGGCAATATGCCTGCTACATAGTTACTGTGTCCCGCAGCTGCAAAGAAAGGCAGCATGTGCTCTACAGCTTGCAAATGCACTTTCAAGTTTCCTGTTCGTTCAGCCCAAATAAATACCTTCGCAATGTCAACCATATCTAGATACATGATCCACAGTTCTGCTGTCCTACTTTGTACCTTTAAAGAGTTCTTTTTGTCTTGCAATTCAGACAACAATCAAGACAACTTCAGCAGTTCGGTAGAAGAAACTGTAATCTCTCCATTCTACAGCTTATCGTAAAGCTCCATAAGACTCTGCAAATTTGGCAAACTTGACTGTGTTTTATCTGTATCCATTGGTTCCATCTGTTCCTCACTTCAGAGCTCTGCCGGAAGTTGTAAGTTACTGTCCAGGACATCCTTAAGCAATATTGATGTAAGTACAGATGAAAGCAGTATGTGTCCTCTAATAGCTCTTGAATATTAGTGTTATTTATTTTTATTTTTTAAAACCAATATCATATTTTTTTTCAGCATGAAATTTTCTGTAATTTTTTATGATTTTTTAAAAATTTTTCAAGATGGCGGCCAAAAAAATGCATTTTGCACACTCAGATTTCACTAGACTTTTAGTATGTCAAAAAGATACCAACAACGAACTAAAAAATTCAAACCTTGTCCTTGTGGGAATTAGTTCCACCCAGAAACCTATATCTACTGTACTATAAGACTGTACAATATCGATATTGAGGTCGGTATAAAAATATGTTTGAATTCGTTATTTGTTCATTTTTACACTGACCTCAATTCGATATTAGGTAATAAGGTTCAGTTCACTGATCGACGGCGAAATTTTGTTTCAAAATTTTCCGCAATCTTTTTGTTTAATTTTCACTGACGTAGTGACTACACAGTAGAAGAACATTTTTAAGCTTTAACGTCAGGTGCGTTATGAGATAATCCTTAAATCTCATGCATCCTCGCTGTTCTGGAACAATGATGTTATTTATTTCACAGTGCTCGTAGATTGTCTTATGCACTAACGATATGAACAATTTGTAAACAGTATAGAGAATTAGGTGATTGGCCTAAAATTTTTCTGGTCACTGCTTGTCCCAGGAATTGGGGGAATTTTGTTGGATCCTCAAGCATACTGTTGAACACTCGAAATGTGGAAAAAGCGCTGGAAATAATTTCAGCCAATAGTTCTGGATGTTGTCTGGTCAAGTGATTTCCAGCTTGAAGTCTTTTTTACACCCTCTCCGATATCTGCTGGAAGATTTATGTTGTGCTTATTACTATTATTGTTATTATTTAAGCACCCAAAGTTTGAACCATACGAGCCACCTTGTATAGTTAACTAAGGACATCGTAGCGTGAGTAAGCAAACAGAACCTATTCAATAAAATATACTAACAGCTCTATGTTAATAGAATTCATATTCAAATACGCCGAGGACCAAGTTCAATAAGGCAAGGTAATTGCGGTCGTCCTTAATAAGGGTGATGCCAATCTGTGGCGCCGACACGTCGGTGGGAATATATCTACGTAAATATTCGAATACCCAGTCGGACAATTTAAAAAATGCTCCAAACTACCGTTAAGCTATCACTTAAACGAAAGCATCATTTAAGTACTTATAAACTGATATTGGCGGCGTTATTTTCGAATTAATAATTCGCCCAAAATATTGGAATTACCGAGGCATAATAATTTAAAATATATCCAATTAACCGAAAGAATGTGCTTATAATGTCGGGTGATGAAATATCATGTTAGGCAACCGCATTTAATTTGACTAAAAGTGGTCAACACATTCTATGAAAGATTTAGATAACTTTGGTTTTTCTACATTAAGTTAGTCATCCAGTAAAATTAGACTTTTAGAGTTGAACTAAATTATAAAGTTTTCATATTTCATATTTGTTAATACACTACAAAGACTTTGTTACAAAGGTCTTGGAAGCATGTTGTAACAAATTGAGGAAATCCAGAGTCCAATTTATTTATTTTTACTCAAAAGTAATAGCAACTTTAAGCTTAATTTATTGTTAATCGTGCCCTCAAACTTATATTTTGTTACCATTCTATTTTCAATTAGTATTAAGTAAGTAGTTCTTGTATAAATCCTGTTACATAAAAATTGCGAATTTATAAATGTTTGCGAACTTTGTGAAATTCAAGTTGGTGCTGTATGATGTCGATATTGAAAGAGGGCAGAATGGCATTTGGGGCTCATCGTGAATGGAAACATGCCTGAAATTTTAAAATGCTTGAAAAAGTGTACATTACGCAGAAAACGATTATAACAAAAGAAATTCAAAATAGAATTTATTTTCCGTAAAATAAATATTCACTTTATGCCGTAATTTGTAAACACAACCACGTGACTGCAAACGGTTTCCTATTGGCGTGACGTCAACGACGTCAGCTGTTGGTCGGATAATTTGCCCAAAGTAGATGTAGTGTCCTAACCTCTTGCGGACATCTGTCAACGAATTAATTTTGCAGAATCTTGAATGTAAAATAGCCATCTTTGTACTGATAGTCCTCTTTGTTTGCATTTTTATGTCTTTGATGTCATTAAACGTTCATGTGTTCAATTTTTACAAAATAAAATAAATTCCTAGTGGAGGTTATGTCCGCATTCCTCAGAAATTCAAGCTATCAGAAAACTTCTTGATTGCTTGTTATAACCCTAATATAGCTGTCTGCATCGTTTTCAGTAATTACTTAATGTAATGTCCCATAAGTATTATGAGACATAATGAAATATTATAACTTTTAATTTACTTACATATTTGTATCTACTCTTATTAGGTTATATACTAATTAATGAACTGCTTTTGAAAAATTAAAAGTATCCATAAACAAATAGCGTGAGTTATAATGAGTGAGTTATTACAAATCATTAGGTACAGAGCCAATCACCTTTATCTTCATGCCTAGTCTGTCCAATCGACGTAATGCGCGACACACGAAGGTGGCTCTGTCCGAAAGAAATTCTTTTCTGATACGGTGAAATAGAACGGTCCATTATTATTGTGGGGAGGAAGGTGATTTATCATGTTCCAATAGTTTCGACGTTTTCAAATCGAGTTAAGCAATAATTGTGCCAAAGATGATGAATTCGGTTAGTGAAGATGAACTAATATGTACACCACCAGAATGAAGATAAGTACCTATAGTCCAGTCGAATTAGACATCATAAAGAATTTTGCGTACTACGGACTTTTTTTGTGGAAGTTGTTTAAGAGGGCATAATAAGCAAGCACAGAAAACTACACCCTGCTACACCATGTGCGTCCCCTATTTTTAGGGGTTGAAACTTTGAAATTTTACTTATATGTCCATATCTGTTTCCCTATTGTGCGTAGGGCTGTTTACCAAGTTACACTTTTCAACCCTCCTCTGCATAATATATATATATTACACATTTGCCGTAGGACAAACGGTTTTGGCTGTACGAGGCCGGAAAGGTCGCGCTGTCCGAATTTGGGGGTCTTCTGTACAGGACAAACGGCTATTATTTCCAATCTACAATACTACACATACTAATGCCCTTAAGGAGGGATGATGATTTGTGAAAAAACTTTCATCGAATACCCCGCGGTTTTCATGATACGGGGTGTTGAAATTTTGAAAACCCCCTTTTTTAAAAAAAAAGTGAACCTACTTTTTTTCGCTCATTTTTCTTTCATGCATGTACGACCTTAATATAAGAAAATTTACGTTGGTTTCATTTTAATACAATCGTTGGTTTAGGAGCTAGACAGCAAAATATGCCAAAAATGGCTATTTTGATATTGTTGCACTAAAAAACCAAAACCAGTATAATTCTGGTAAATGTTTTTGTTTATCCTAAAAGTCCAATTCATTGCGCATAGAAAATGTGTTTTTATATTTAAATAGGATCAACACTTATTGCATAATAACGATTTACAGTTCATCTCAAACTTATAGCAACATGAGGCCCAGTGTTTTAATGCAAAGTTAAGCACTTTATCCTACAAATAAATTAGCTAGAAGTTTAGAATATGAAGTTGCAATATTAAAGTGTTTAATAAAAGCATATTCTAAACTTCTAGCTAATTTATTTGTAGTATAAAGTGCTTAACTTTGCATTAAAATACTGGGCCTCATGTTGCTATAAGTTTGAGATGAACTATATATATGTCATGTGTTCTCCAGTCTCCTTTTTCACAATTTTTTTTGCGGCACATAATAGGGTGTTAAAATGGATCTCTTGTTAAAATGCGATAGGACGTACCGTTTTCGAGTAAAACGCACTTGTTTGGTTATGTTTGCTTTGAGTTTTCATTGTGTTCTGAATTGTGATCTGGTAAATAAATTCTACATTTTGGTGTTTTCTTTTTTAGGAGTTTGTTTTTTTAAATCATTTTCCGATGAAATGGACATATAATAGCTGTTTCTTGAGGAAGATAAAATTACTGTGAATTTTGTTATAGACACAGAATAAGTTGCAATGATGATTCGAGACAAGCGTGAACCTTCAAATAGGGGAGTGAGAACCCCCTATTCCGCCCGAGTCCCTTCATTTTTTCATTAGCAATGTCCCTCATAAACAGAAAAAGCAAGAAGCGACACATAGTTTTATTTTTTCGCAGCCAGCGGTGAGTATTTACTAGTCAGTCGATGAAAAGTGTGATTTGAAATAATTTTTTGCAAACAAGTGCGTTTTACTCGAAAACGGTACGTCCTATCGCATTTTAACAAGAGATCCATTTTAACACCCTAATATGTGCCCCGTTCAGGTATACATTGCTTTCTGCCCTACTATGAACCATAAGGCCGCAAAAAAAGAATGTGAGAAAGGAGACTGGAGAACACATGACATAAATCGTTATTACACAATAAGTGTTGATCCTACTTAAATACAAAAACACATTTTTTATGCGCAATTAATTGGACTTTTAGGATAAACAAAAACACTTACCAGAATTATACTGGTTTTGGTTTTTTTAATGCAACAATACCAAAATAGCCATTTTTGGCATATTTTGCTGTCTAGCTCCTAAACCAACGAATGTATTAAAATGAAACCAACGTAAATTTTCTTAGATGCATGAAAAAAATGAGCGAAAAAAGTAGGTTCACTTTTTTTTTTAAAAAAAGAGGTTTTCAAAATTTCAACATCCCGTATCATGGAAACCGCGCGGTATTCGATGAAAGTTTTTTCACAAATCATCATCCCTCCATAAGGGCATTAGTATGTGTAATATTGTAGATTGGAAATAATTGCTGTTTGTCCTGTACAGAAGACCCCCAAATTCGGACAGCGCGACCTTTCCGGCCTCGTACAGCCAAAACCGTTTGTCCTACGGCAAATGTGTAATATAAATATTTTGTAGAGGAGGGATGAATCTTTAAAAATTGTAACTTGGTAAAGAGCCCTACGGGCAATAGGGAAAAAGATATGGGCACATAAGTAAAATTTCAAAGTTTCAACCCCTAAAAATAGGGTGTAGCGGGGTGTAGTTTTCTATGCTTGCTTATTATGCCCTCTTAAACAACTTCCATAAAAAAAAAGTCCGCAGTACGCAAAATTTTTTATTATGTCTAATTCGACTGGAGTACTAGCTAATGATACAATACATAATTTATTACCCGAAAAATCGCAGAACAAATATTAAAGTGTGTGTAAATTTTACAGTTAATTTTATTAATAAACAAACCGAGTAATTTAATCAAAATTTCTCAACTTAACATTTATTGTTATAATCATGGATACAATACAGTATTCAACTTGCGGTAATGGTAATAACTCACTTCCTGTAAACTTCATCTGCGTGAGTTATGACCTACATTACCGCTCGTTGAATAATATACTATTACACTTGCATTAAAGTGATCCTCACAACAATATAAAGATGTTTTCTCCGGTAATTTGACGTTTTTCTTAGTGTCGCTTTTCATAGCAGTGCACCACTGTTCTCTAACTGTTGAATGACACTAAAAACTGTTTTATCGCCAGTTTGTATCGTCGTAGTTTTACATTTAGGCACAGTACAATATTTGTAACTCATGATAATGTTGTTCTCTAGCTCATTAACCAAATAATAACACAATCACACCACAAACAAGAACTTGGTAAACTGACAGACCTTGTGAACAATAAGCAGTAAACTGACATTTGACAAATCCATTCAATTTAATAACATACTGGAACGTGCACTCAATGCTTTAGGTATACGAAACCACTGAAGCATGTTTTTACGGAAAGAGAAACTTGGGTGCACTATTCTGTCCTTGTCTGACAAGATCTAATTGGTTGAAGGAAACGTCTGATTGATTTAACCGATTGGACATAGTACAGTAAAATTAAAAGTTGACCCGGAACAAATTTGTAACAAGCTGATTTCTTCAGGATTGTATTGTATGGCTATCCAGGAGTCTCTGACTGAAAATTAAAAAAAAACCGCTGCCCAAGGAATCACTACTTCCACATCCAAATTTTCTCTCTCACAACGAAACAAATTTCGATACTATATTTGCACATTATGTGAAAATAATTGTTTATGGAACTTTAATAATATAATATTTGAAATAAAACGATATCCCACATCGGTAGTGAGGTGGAGGTGGTGACAGGGGGGTGGATGAGGTAAAAAAAATATTTCGAGGCCTTTGGTTCTTGTACACACACTAAACCATACCTTAATCGGAAAAGGAGGATAGTGATAAATGCACGTGATCAGTGGGTGCAACAGATCCTATTGGCATTTAAAGGACACCGCACGTTTTATAGGTAAATTGGTGGCCTGTCAAATTTGATGAAATTTTCATATATCGTAGTTCAGCTGATTCTGAACAATAAGTTTCTCTTTTCAAAACTTCAAATTATGGGCAGTTTCTCCGATAGATGGCTCCAAAGCCCTTGATGCTGTATCAATGATTTCTCAAAACGTACTGCAGAATTGAAATGATACCCCCAACCTGGAAATTTTTCCGAACCTCTTCCCTTAAGAAGAGTAGGGATCTTTTGCTTGCCTAACATTTAATAGACAAGGGACCGCCTGCTTTACATCCCCTCCGAAGGATGGTATATCCACTACGTAATCCTCGTCTAAAATTACGTAACTTCCGTGTATACACTGATATACAAGCCGCTAGAAGGTGGGACGAGAACGCTGTATTTCCCAAGATGGGACCCCATCCAAGTACTAACCGCGCTCGACGTTGCTTCAAAGGAATATCGACTGATATTCACATTGAAGTCGCCTCTACGCTCGCCCCATATAAAATTGGTTCTTGATGTACAACAACTTCTCCTACTTGTCCCATTTATTGGTCGTAGTTATAATGCACCCACAATTTATACTTAATCGTATTGCGGTGCCTAGACCCAATACGAATTCTCAACAATCCCTGCTCATTTACACTTTCATCATATTCGAAAGCGTTGTCCTCTTCTTCTTCTTGGTTGCCTTCAACGTATGATGGAGCCATTTTAATTTGGAATGTGTCAAATATCAAATCTCTTAAATAATCTAAATCTAGTACGGGAAAATCAGGCAAATGATTCTCCTGCAATAATATCCATCATATGTCTAAATCACTGCCTTTCCGCTTCTACTCTAGCTTGAAGAATGAACAGGGTTACCGTTTTCAATTAACCGTATTCTACCAACATTCCGATCAGAATCTACTAAAATCTACTAACCTAAAATTAAATTCTACTAAAAACTACCGCTATCTGGTGTCGAGCGGAAATTTTATGAAACATTTAATTCCTGCCTGGTGGAAACCTATAAAATGTTTGTGAGTTAACACCGCTACCGCTAGAGAGAGCAGTATTACTTTTAACAAACAATAAAAATAAGAGGAGTAATGAAAACTAAACATTTATTCAAATAAGACAGAAAATAAAATATAAAATAAAATGAAACGTTTTTAAAAATAAGATGTAAACAAATATATTAAAACATTTTGAACGAAAAATTCATACTTAAGTACCTTGTACTTATCAGGCGCGGATTTAGAAAATTCTTGAGGGGGGGGGGCGCACTTTTAAACTAAATATATGATACGACATCTATCGGAAAAATACTGAACTTACCTAAATGACTGTAGCAGTTGTCTCTATAGATATTTGATTGAATTCGGTGCTATTCGATGAGGTGTCACTTATGTTACTAGCTTAAATTATCATAGATGGCGATAAAATATAGTTTCTAAACTGGTATTCAGAAAATCTACTAAAATCTACTAAAATTATTAATTCTACTAAAATTCTACTGCCCACCCTCATTTTTCTTGAAAATCTACTAATTTAGTAGGCAATCTACTGCAAACGGCAACACTGAGAATGAATTACATATACAGATAACAGCAGCTAAGTACGTACACGTATCAGATTAAATTCACAACGATATTTAAATGGTGGGGGCTTGATCGAGACGGGTATCGCATGCTAAAACCGCTGTACGTACTTGCCTCCCGCTATCTGTATATACGTTCCGATTGCTTTTCTAAGTTTCAAAATAAGTCATTCTTGTTATAAAACCTAACAAGCCGTAGAATTTACTTTCTACATGAATAAGGTTTAAACTGCCTATTCTATTTATACTGCAGGAGCCCACCCTAGGTGTCCGTGCACCCCCCCCCCCCGATCCTTTAGGACAATGTTTTTCATAAAGATTAAAGCCTAAGGAACAATTTAAGGCATGCCCTAAAAAAAAAAATTGGCTGCACTTTCAAAATGGCGTCCGTTTAAAAAAGAAAATTTGCAAATATGGTTTTTGTCATTTAATACAAAAACTAAAAAAGATGGAGAAAAACTTTCTGCACAAAAAACAAAGTGCATAAAATTTTCTACAATTTTGTTCCTATACAATATTTGATGATGATGATTCATTTCTTAAATAAAATATAAAATTCAATAAAAAACGTAACACTACGGAAGCCCACCCTAATTGTCCGTGCACCCCCCGATCCTTGGGGACAATGTTTTTCATAAAGATTAAAGCCTAAGGAACAATTTAAGACGTGTCTTAAAAAAAAAACTGGCTGTACTTTCAAAATTACGTCCGTTTAAAATAAAATGCAAATATTATTTTTGTCATTTAACACAAAAACTAAAAAAGATGGAGAAAAACTTTCAACACAAAAAACAAAGTGCATAAACTTTTCTACAATTTTGTTCCTACACAATATTTGGAGAGGAGTTACCGTTTTCCAGATACCACTGTTACCGTTTTCGAGATAAATGTGTGCAAATTATATTATTATTATTATTATTAATTTTTTTCAGTTTATTTTATTTTATTTTTACTTTAATAATATAAAAGTTATATTATACGCCTTACAATAATTGTCACAGTTATTTCCTCTAAGTGATTTACCGATATATGAATTTCCATATTTTCTTAATTTTGGACTCATTTATCTGGAAAACGGTAACTCCTATCAAAATATTGTAATGAACAAAATTTTATGCACGTTGTTTTTTGCGAAAAAAGTTTTTCTCCATCTTTTTTAGTTTTTGTGTTAAATGACAAAAACAACATTGACTACAGTTTTTTTTTAACCTATGGCCGCCATTTTGAAAGTACAGCCAGTTTTTTTTAGGACATGTCATACATTGTTCCTTAGGCTTTAATCTTTATGAAAAATATTGTCCCCAAGGATCGGGCGGGGGGTGCACGTACAGCTAGGGAGTGCTCCCCGACTATTAGAAGTCTCACAAATAACTTAGTTTTCGTTGACTAGACACAACTACAATTTTATATCCTGAAAAATATAATCAACTTTGTTTTGTACCAAGATTATGATGTACCCGGTATCAAGCTAGCATCAATGTTATATCAATCAATGCACATACTTACACTTATTTACTGAGATAGTGAATTTTAATAAAGCTACTTATATAAATGATGTATTATATTGAAGTAAACTGGTGTTGTGCATTCGAAAAACGTGATTTGATGTCACTTCCGGCAAAACCGGAAGTTCAGGCACATCAATCTAAGACTAAATAATGGTAAATAGTCTGGCTATTTATTAGCAGCAGTTATCATTCGCCTAAAAGCTGTACATTAAGGAACCTCATAGTCTACAAATCTTGACAAAAAGCCTACAATCAGTTCACGAGTTCTTCACTTTGGCGCTGGCATCTTAAATTCAGACGCCTATACCTGCAGTACGTTTTGAGAAATCGTTGATACAGTATCGAGAGGTAGGTCCAGTCTTTGGAGCCATCTATCGAAGAAACTGCCCATAATTTGAAGTTTTGCCAAAGGAACTTATTGTTCAGAACCAGTTGAACTACAATATATCAAAAATTCATCAAATTTGACAGGCTACCAATTTACCTATAAAACGTGCAGTGTCCAATTAAACGGGGAGTAATTCAAAATAATTTTACAAAGCTTATTGAATCAACGTCGCTCAATAGCATGTGCCGCTTGACACTATTCACAGTTCAATTCATCTCTATTCTCATTTCGCGGCTAAGGTAAAATCTAAATTAGAAACACTTTTACAGACTTCGGTGGAAATACAGGTATAAAAACACAATCAGAACTAATAGGCTGTCTTCGTTTCTCTTATAATGGAATCGGATAGCATAAAAATATATCAGTGATGGCGGCGAACATGCCCTTTTGGATATAGTTTCTACATATATCAAAGATCAAAAAACGCCCCAGAACCCAAAAATTTCGGACCTCCACCACCAGTAATGACGTCATCAAACTGAGGGTCATGCATAGGCATAGACTAACTTACTTAAGGACCATATTTTTTAGTAAAATTCAATATTAAATATATTTTATATACTTAAATATATACCGGGATATCTGTTGTAGTATTTATAGCGTGTTTACGTATACATACAGAGCTGCAAGTTTTTAGTCGTGGATTTGCAGTGTTTTAGTGTTTAGCAGTAAAAACAGAATATCAAAGTATTTGTCAGTGTTTGTGTTTCATGTTGTACACCGTGAGGTTTGCTCAAAAATTGGTACTGGACGGTGCGGTTATTGTCCATTTACTAGTTCCAAGAAATGTGAAAACGTTTTTGGAATATTATAACAATATATTTAAGCTCTACATTTGTCGGCTATTCTAAAATTTACAACGAATTGATTTAGTATTTGAATCTGAATCTGAATCTTGAAAGCTGACACACGCCAATCAAGAGAAGTAGGAGTGCACATACGAGTTACACCTTCCACAATAATTCCACAAAAATATAACGAATTTTTACGAGTAGATGAAATCAAAAAACAGTTGTTTACTTTCTTGGCAGAACAGCTAATAAACGAACATTTTGAAGGAAAAACAATAATCTGTACGGTTGAGGAAAGAGCAACATCGTCTTCAGCAGAGTTAGATCTATCAGCTATTTCACCCTCAAGGCATGTAGACGCGGACGGACGCCTTCTTCTTCATTCTAAGCATGCAGCTGATAATAGCCACAACTGAGTTAGCATTCGAAGGGTAGATTCGGATGTTGTGGTCATTGCAGTATCTACCTTTTCCAATTTTGAAAATATTCAACAACTTTGGATTGATTTTGGAACTGGGAAAAATCGTAGGTTAATAGGCATCCATGACTTATGTTCTCATTTATCACAGGAGATCTGTAGCTTATTGCCGATATTTCCGTCTGCAACAGGTTGCGACACCGTGTCTTCATTTTGTGGAGTAGGCAAGAAAGGGGCTTGGAAGATGTGGATGGCAGATCCTAATATAAATTCCACTTTTGAGCAGCTGCTAATGGGAAGACACCCAGATGAAGATATCATGCATACCGTGCAAAGATTTGTGATTTTTTTGCATGATGTAACATCCCCCTTAAACACAGTTAATGAGTGTAGATGATCCCTTTTCATTAAAAAAAGTAGACCAATTGAGGATATACCTCCAACGCAAAATGCTTTATTTCAGCATATCAAGCGAGCCACTCTTCAAGCCCTTATATGGAAGCACTGTCTGGAAAAAGGCTATCAAACTCCTTCGCCCGATACTTGGGACTGGGAAAAAACTAATGACGGGTTTCACCCATTGTGGTCTACTATTCCCGATGTTGCAAAAAGTTGTGAAGAACTAATTGCCTTTAGCTGCAAAAAAAAAAGTGTTCTGTGTGCAAATGCGTTAGAAACAGTCTTCAGTGTACGCAAGTGTGCGCATGTGAAGGACATTGTTATCAAAATTATTAGTTGTAAACATTTTCTTTTTTACTTCAACATCCAGTGGAAGTATAGTAACGACAAAAAAATTTTTGAAAATTTTTATTCAAATAGGTTTAGAATATTATGGAAAAAAAATTTCTGTCTGTCGGTCTGTAACTTTTTTTATGCGCACGTTTACTCTGGAACCGTTTAAGATATTGACTTGAAATTTGGTACACGTATGTACTTTAACGGGATCTATAAGTGGATTATATTTTCATCTTATTTCGTTGAAGGGTTGGGGGGTAAAATGGGGTGAATGGGGGGTAAATCAAGCAGGTAAGAGTCCATAAAATTGGTATTTAGTGTTTAAGGTTTCAAAAAATTTTTGGCATTATTAAAGGGGATAAAAAAAAATGTGATTTAGTGTGTGTGTGTACAAGAACCAAAAGCCTCAAAATATTTTTTTACTTCATCCACTACCACCCCCCTTCACCACCCCCACCCCACTACCGTGTGGGATATCGTTTTATGGGTTTTTGGGATAGACGATTTCAAATATTATATTATTGAAGTTCTATAAACAATTATTTCCACATACAAAATTTTTTCGTTATGAGAGACTTGGATAGAAAATCTGGATGTGGAAGTAGTGATTCCTTGGGCAGCGATTTTTTAGATATAAAACAATTATTATTAAAATGATTACACAAACTTTTCTGGTTTTTTTGTTCTTGACTCAAAGGATGGAAGACTTAAAGGGGACGGGCAACTATCTCTTTACAGATCCATCTCAACAAAATTTGACTACAACCGCTGAATTTATTGACCACAAGAACAAAAATTGATACCAAACACGAATATGCAGACAAAATATCAAATTTTTGCCACCATATTAAAAAAAAAATAATAAAAAAGATTACAGACATCATGTTTTAGTATACAACACATATTTAAAAGTGGTTTTATTAAAAAAATATGACGTTTAAGTGGATCAGTCTATGCCTAAAACCAGTTTCATTTCATGACGTCATTACCGGTGGTGGGGAGGAAATTTTTGGGGTCTGGGGCGTTTTTTCATATTTAGTATATATTAGGGTGGCCCATCTTTTTCGAAATCGAAATTTTTTATTTCTCACCCCTGCAAATGGTTCCATTTGAAGAAAAAACAGTCCCCTCAAAATATTATTGAGGCAAATTGAAGGCAAGGGGTGCCGCAGAATGCATTATTATGCAATAATAAAAGTAAATGGAATTATTTACATTCTTTGGTTGATGCATTGTTTTTTTTTTTTAATCAGCAACATTTATTTTTAGAATGACTAATCAAGTCATACAAATATCAAAGACATTATCTGTTGTGACTATGACATGTGTCATACTACTGTAAATTCGTAGTCTAAGAAAACTAGACTAGAAGTTTTTGAAATAAAACTCTCGTTTTATCTTTGTGTATTTTATTATGAAACGTTTTTTTCATACATAGTACCAAATATTATCCTAAATCTACAAGACATATAGTAATAAAAACAATATTTTTTGCACTAGGCCAAAGCATGCGACAGGGTTTCTTTTTTTACATTTGGAAACTGTGATTTATAATCATTTACAACTTGGAGTAAAAACTGTTTTTGGTCTTCATTTTTTGTTAAAACGTCATTATAGTCAATAATAAGTTTGATTCCTCTCTCAGCGGCATCATTTACAACTTTAATTTTGTTTACAATATTGAAACTTCGGGTATAATTTTCATTTTCCCTCCATGTTGTTGGATCATTTTCCAAAAATTCCATAGACAAACCTAATTTTTGAAAAAACTGTTTAGTGTTCTCGCATATGAAGTCCTGAATTTCCTTGTTTTCAACGTCAGTAATGTTACTAATCATAAGTCGTTTAATACCCTCTTGATTTGGTGCTTTCCTATTCAAAGCTTTAACCATTTCTCTTTTAGTGGTAACTGAAATATCGTCATCAAAGAAAGATAAGCCAACATTTACTGAATGAAGGTACCACAAATGGTTCACTATTTTCCTACTTGCGGCTTGAGATATTTCTTTGTCAATATTTTGATAATTAATGAGTTCTTTACAAAAGTCTAAGTCATGAAGCGGTGCTTTACTAGCAAATGACGCTGTAAACCAGGCCTTTACATAAACCTTTACAATAAAGAGACATATATCTTCAATACCTATTTTTTCTTTTTTAGTTAGTTGGAACTGATCTTGGAAAAAAAATATTTTTTTCTTCAAGCGTATTAAAATGTTTAAATTATGTCACCAAAAACAGAAGTAGAAGTAGGACATTGTTTTACTAGTAACAAAATGTTAGTACCGAACGCCACCGTAGTGGACATTGTTTTACTAGTAACATAATGTTAGTTCCGAAAGCGCCACCGCAGTGGGTATTGTTTTACTAGTAACATAATGTTAATACCGAAAGCCACCGGTGGCGCGCTATCCACTAGCCATTTGTCATATTGTGTCAACATGTAAGACTGTAGTTTGAATATTTGTACATTTATGATAAATAAATGAATTTTTGCATTTTAATACGCTTGAAGAAAAAATAGTATATATTACACGGAGTAGAACGCCTTTTTTTGTGTTTCGCCCAGTTTGCGGCTTCGGCTTCGCCTCAGCTGCAAATTCTGGGCTCAACACAAAAAAAGAGTGCGTTCTACTCCTAGTAATATAATATACTATTAGACAGTAAATGGCTTTGGCCATCCAACGTGCATGATGAAATGCCCCTGGTTGATAGAATGTCGTGTGAGTGGGCTCTTCTTCAACAAAAAGTTTAGAAAGCATTAAAAATTCTTTATAATCATCACGAGGCTGTTGCAAAGTTAAAGCTGCATTTAGAAACTTTACAATTTCGGCTTTAACTGGTTGTAAAATGTGTTTAATTTTTGAAATTTTTGAAATCCAGTTTTTAGTTTATTTTGATCTATTTTAGGCCAAAATTCCCTAAAACGTTTAAATACTGGCACATTTGGACCAGATGAGGAAGGCATTTTTGTGTCAAACACACTTCTCAAAACCACTTCAAAAATATGATGTCTACAAGGAAAATATAGAATATCTCTTTCTAATTTTTGTTGCAATAGTGTGGCTGCCCCATTTATATAACCCATATTTGATGCTGTTGTATCACAACACAAAGCTATTACCTTTTCGTTCAAATTCCATTCACAAAGCACATCATAAGCTGCTTCAGTCTGTTCTCTTCCAGTTGAATTGGACAAAGCTGGTACTCCAAGTAGTTGTTCAATATCTTCACTAGTAACTAAGATAGCAAGTCTATCGATATTTCCCATTCCAGTGAGAAAAGGTAAAAGTTTTCCATCCCAATGGATGACTGGGGCCGGCAATTCAGAATTACCGAAGGCAGTTTTTAATATTTCAGCTCTTTCTTCGGAGATGCGTTGTCTAGAGCGCTGAAGTGTGGTTCTGCTGATGGACAAAGATGTGGTGTCATGTCCTAGTGCTTCTGCTACTGCCGTCAAAATATGGACTCCATACCTGTCGCTTATTTTGCAAGCATCAAATGCAGCGGCTATTTTTGGTGTGATGATGTTACATGTTCCATACAATCTCCTCTTTTTTGGCTGTGACGGGCCAGGCTGGTCTTGTAACAACTCTTCTTGGGCTTCGATTATTTCATCTTCATTTTCGTTGGAGTCGGCTGAATTACTACTTGATGATGGACAGGTGACTGTTTCCTCTAATCTAGCTTTTTCTTGTTGACTTCGTTGCATTCGTTCGGATAATTTCTGTAATTTCTCAGCTGATTTTTCTTGAGAAGCAAGTTGGTAATCAATACCATGCATAAATCCAGGACGTCCTTTTTTTCTTTGGTTAATTAAAAACTGCTTATCTTCATCTATTTTCATCAACTCCAATGCATTTGCATGAGAAATGTCAAAGAGATCGTCCAATTTTTCAACGAAATTTTTTTCTTTACTCCCGCACTGGCCCTTTTAGCCGATTTTTGTAAGTTCTTCCACTCTGCATAAAGTTTATCTAGTTGTTTAACACAATGAAAATCCTGGCGTGTCGGAATGAGAGCTTTATCCCAAAAAACTGACACCTCTTTTATTGTTAATTTAGCACTTTCATGTACACTTAGCTTCACTTCACGAATGTTATAAAAGAGCACTTGTAATACTTGTCTATTAGACGGCAATTTATTGCCAATGATTTGTAACGAATAGTGTCCAACTAAGTAAATGAAAGTATCCTTTCGTAAGGATCTAACATCAGCCATCGTTAAATGTTTTTTCAAAAAGGAACGTATGTTAGAACTTATAATGTCACCACTGTAAAACACAATTGCAAACTGACATAAAAACCTACCGTAGGTGCATTATATTTCCAAACTTCCAAAACAAATAATTTCTAGGAAATAATTACACCAATAAAACATTATGAGAAAAGAGGTAGATATTTGTATTTTAAGTAAAATTTAAGTGTATTACCGTAATAAAATCTTATCTACAAATTTCTACCTGAATGCGGCACGGATTACCGTTCACCGAATTACCTGAAACTTTGACATAAATTATTCCTAGTATAATAGTATATTTTCGTGGGGTGAGACTTAAAAAATACGCAAAAAAAATTCACCCCCTATAGAGATGGGCCACCCTAGTATATATACTATCTATATCCAAAAGGGCACGTTCGCCGCCAGCACTGAAATATTTTTATGATTTTTAATGCTATCCGACCGCGCTATTACGCTTATGATTCCTCAAACAAAAAGATCACTTACCTAACTGGTTTAAAATATTCACAGAGATAATCGAATCTTTCATCGGGAACTGGTACCCTACGTGCTGAAAAAAAAAATGATCAAGTTAAAAAGAAGCGTGAGACATAAAATAAATTTATTATGAAATAAAAAAAATCATTCAACAAATCAAGTGTCACTAAAATCCACATTATCAATCATTTCATCAATCAGCTTTTGCATGGCGGTCGCGATACTTTCAGTGCTCACGGTTACTGTGGACGGAGGAAGCTCAAATTCGGGCATGGGCTCCTCGTAATGCAAATATGGATTTAGAAAAGTTTTCATTACGTGCAAACAATTTATTAACTTCTTTCTTCTTTGGCGAAACAGTTCGTCGGCTTCTTTATAAAACGGCTTGTATTCATCCGAAATATTGTTGTTAAATATTTTGAAATACAATCCTACTCCAACTGCCGCAGAAGCTTGTATACTCAATCCAGGAATCACGGGACGACGCCTTGTTATGTAACTTAACGCTCTCGTAATGACTCTGGCAACGTATTGCTCTAACATTCCTATAGTAGGCAATTCGTTGTATCTTAACGCTGGATAATTTGTTGGAGGTCTGAAATTGATTTCGCACATAAACATGTTCGGAGTCTTCATGAATTCCATTAGACAATTCTTCGTATCGAAAAGGTAAATTTTACAGTTGTACAAGACGGCATTGGCTATATCTCCCTTGACAATAATTCTTCTTAATGTGAAGCATACTGCACACGCTCCGTCCTCAAATATATTGTCTGGTGCAGTTTTTGGGTGCACAATTATCGGTATTTGTTGTGGCAGAACGTTGTTGTTATATGGGGGTAAAAAGGCTTCGGGTGTTTTCAGAAACTGTTCGATATGCTCGGCGCACAACCAGTAAAAATATTTTCGGAACTGTACTAGCCCCGTTCTATCGGGAGGGTCTCCGCCATCCGTCAAAAGTTTAGAAAAGTGTAAACAACAAGGGCAAAATGTCTTATAACAACTTTGCCGCTCCAAAAATTCTAATGGAGTTATCTGCATGTTGGCTAGTCTCAAAGGCCAGTCCTCAAATATATGAATGTAATAGTGCTTGATTTCGAAGAAAACAGCCGTGATGAACTCCCTCGTTTGCGACCACACCGACCAATTACATGTATTTATAGGAACTTTTGCTGTTATTTGGTATTCGCGGTCGAACCACCGTCGAAATTCTCCCGAACATTTTGACCATTCCATTAAAAGGTGTTCGGTGAAACATTTGGCGTACCTTGGAAAACCTCGTCTTCCCACGTCGTTGGATAGACATTCAAAGACTTCCGATCGAGCTGCTTGCAAATCCACAACCAAATTTGGCACCAGGCCCACATAAGATAAGTGCCTTACTTCGGATATGGTGTTCGGGAAGCCATCATATATAATACCTTAAAAATTTGTTGGAAAATTTTTATTCTACATATTTCAATCAAACTATCTTAGGCTCTACCAAATGACCTGTGTAAAATGATATGACAAATATAGGCAATTGTTTACACTAAACCAAAACAACTGTCCACGTAAAGCAGAACTCAAGCAGCCGTTTAAGAAAATAGGTTAAAGTAAATTAATTTTGGAAACTTGAAAAAAAAATTGTTAATAAGCTGAAAACTACTTAACAATGAAATTTTCTGCTATTTTCCATATTATCTCCGGTCCTAGTAATCGCATCCCAAAAATAAACGTGCCAAATTGTTCACAATAAAATGTTAAATAATATTAGACTTATGAAGGTCTAATATTATTCAACTTCTTGATAATTAAAAAAAAAATTGCCTTTTTTGGATAATTCAAGAAATATACTGTAATAATGCATCAATTTTAACGAAAGTTGGTGAAACTATTATTTATTGAACTAAACCTTCCTACGAAATTTTAGCGCAAAATATTTATTTGAATGGCTAAAAATAAAAAATCTTTAGAAACTTCAATCGCTTATTGTTTAAGTGGATCGAATAAAAGCTTTACAAAGTTGTATACATGGATATAAGTATACTTGTTCAGAATAGGTTGGTTTTCGCTTTTCGCGACAAAAATTAAGAAAGTTAAAAAATAATGAAGATGTGCGTTATGTTCTCAAAGCCGCTTTATTCGTTGTAATTTTAGGAATTATAGTTCTGGATTATTTCAAATAGCAAAGACAAAAATGTAAGCATTGAAGAATAACCAGTTCAAATTTCAAGAAGAAATATCGATTTATTTATTTATAAGTGACCTAAAAGCAAAAACTTACGTATCTTGGCTCTAAATGCAAGTAGTACAGTCACTGAAGGTTTTCACCTCCGATTTCGTTGAACCTCCATCGATTTTCATGAAAATTTGTGAGTAGTTAGAGGATACCTCAAGAAACAAAAGTGAAATAGTACCAACTTGCGCTTTGACCCTGGGGGTGGATGCCACTCCTTCTCGGGGGTAGAAATTATTTTATGAAAAATAACCCCAGGAATCGATAGAGGGACCAATTCTAAGCAAAATTTGTTATATAAAGTTATTAAAATAAATCAATACTTTTTGAGTTAAAGATCAAAGATTTTGATTTTTCGTGAAATAAATGCATGTTTTAAAGCGGTTTTTCATAAATAACTCAAAAACTATAAGTTTTTACAAAAAAGTTGTCATTACCAAAATTGAAGCTAATAAAAAAACGAATAAATTCCTTTCTTAAAAAACCTTTTAATATTAATTCAAAGTGAGCTATAGGTAATTGAATGTATATTTTTTTTCGGCGAGTACTCAAATCTAAGTATTCAAGTTTAAATAACGGGAAAACGATGCATTTTATAAAATATACTTACTGAACACTTTTCAAAGTACTCAGAAATACCTATCAAATGAGCTGTAGAAGAAGTTGATAGCATCAAAATTAAGCAAGTTATGATGAAAATAAGAGGACCCTTTCGAATTTTTTAGGAAAAAGTGAAAAATAAAACCTACGCCATTTCCACAAAAATTAAAATTTATAGTAATCCCTATAAGACTTTCTTTATATTAGCATAAGTAATGACTTTAAAAATTTTGACCGGTTTAGAGTGCATATTTTTGAAAAAAAATATGATTTAAAAAAATCAGAATTTTTCAAATTTTCGTAAATTTCATTTTCTTTTGATAATAACTCCAAAAATACTCGATATACGTAAAAAATAATAGGGAACGAAATTTGAGTTTTTTTTTAACAAAGATTTTAGTTTTTTTTATTTTTGTAGGATAAAAATAACCGAGATAGAAACGTTTAAAGCCTAAATTTTACTGCGAGAACCATGTAACCGGGGCCTTTTAACCTTTTATCTTTTAAAAAATAAGGGTTTTAATAGATTAAATTTAATACGATCTTATAGCCCTTGAAATTACCTTTCAAATGGTTTTTGGATGAACCTGATATCATAAAAACTAACGGAGTTATTGTAAAAAAACCAATAACATTTTTTTGGAAAAATTTTTTGAGCAGAGATTTTGTATGCATATATAGGAAAAAAGATAGATAGTAAGAAGTAGACGTGTCGATAGGTACATGCTCACAAAATATACATGTGTAACTGTGTATCGATCTTCTAGAGAAAAGGCCTGATTTGAGAGAGAAGATCGATATATTTTATAATAAAGCCGCTGATATCGATGCCATTTTAGAAGCTGGCAGGTACTGCACAATATTATTGTACGGAAGTGCAAAAGATGTGAATATGAGTAAACTGCAACGCATCGAAAGCCTATCAGCTCATCTGGAACAGATGCGTTACGAGTCCTTTATTAAGGCTACCACTAAAAATAGTGCAGTAAAGTTGTCATCTCTCGTCCCAACGGTTGCTGCATTGGATGAACACATCAAAAGAATCTATTTACAAACCCAGATATGGCTTGGAAACAAAGACATTCGTCCAGTTGACTGGGGATGGTGCAAAATTGGAGAGTCTTTGTTTCCAATTAAAAATCCCAATCCACCTGCTCCAGAAGAACTGTTAAAAATGATTTTTTGCAACTGCAAAAAAGGGTGCGGCGCTTCATGCGGGTGTCGAAGAGTAGGGTTATTTTGCAATGCAACCTGCGGATCATGCAGTGGGGACAATTGCCAAAATAGCCCTCCAATTAATGAAGAAGGAGAAGTTGGTGAAGAGAGCTCTGATGAAGAGTGAAAAATTAAATTTAATGTACTATTAATATTTGATTAATTTACGAAACATTATTTAAATAAAAAAATGAATAAACTTTTCTATATTTTAATATTTATTTTAATACATTTTCCTCTTAATTAATAAATTAAATTTTTATGTCACATAAGCACTGAAAAAATTGTTTCCGACGTTAAATTATGCTTTTTCATCAATTTGTGCACGAAGGGTAGTTTGGGGAATGTGGAAAGAATAATATTAATAAAGTTTGAAATATATTAATAAAGTTTATCATAAGTAATAAAAAAGATTCTAAATAATTAAAGCTATTAAAGCTGATAAAAAAAATTCCATTATTTTTATGACAAGTGGTAGTTTTTAAGGGTGGAAAATTTCGCAATAAATAAATAATTACTTTAATACTCAGTAAATGAGATTTCAATTCAGTAATGTATTATTCAAATGATTAAAGTTTCTTGAAACCAATTTTTTCAATGATTCTGCATTAAGGGGGTGGTTTTTAAGGGTTGAAATTTCACAGTCAACCAAAAATTATATCATAAACATTAAACAAACCGTTTGTGTAATGTTAATATGCGATTTCATATTTCAGAAATACAAAAAATGATTTTTTCATGATTTTCGATTTAAGGGATGGTTGCTAAAAGGGTTGAAAAATTAATTAAAATCATAAATCATGCATATAAGTGTTGAAAAATATTTTTTTTATCTAATTAAACGAGATTACTTCGCCAGAATGCTTAAATCTGCATTTTTTCCCATTTTTAACAAAAGGGGTGGATTTCACCTAAAATGCAAAAAGCGCAAGTCGAGCATATGTCACTTTTGAAGTTGAGGGTAAAATATACTAAATCCCAAATTTTCATGCAAATCGATGGAGGTTCACCGAAATCGGAGGTAATAGTTGATTTTTACCTTCATTCACTGTACTAAAGTAGATCATTATTTTTTTTAGAAAAATGTTAGTTTCATCATCTACTTTCATAATTCGTTTACCATTTTTACTTTGGAGTTATTTGAATTTGTTTATAACTAAAATCTTGAAAATTCTAAACATATTAAAAAAAAACGTTTTAAATGAAGATAAAATTTTCTTTCTCACTACCATTGTAAAATACACGTAAAAACCTACAAAATCATAAAAGAATTGAAGCAGTCGATGTACTTAAACAATAAGCGATTGAAATTAATTGAATTTTTTTTTAATTTCTTGGACATCCAGTGTCTAGTAACGACAAAAAAATTTTTTTAAATTTTTATTGTTCAAATAGGCTTAGTTAGAATGTCATGAAACATCGAGATTTTAAGTTTGAGCAAAAAAAATTTCTGACTGTCTGTAACTTTTTTGTGCGTACGTTTACTCTGGAACCGTTTGAGATATTGACTTGAAATTTGGTACACATATGTATAACGATATCTAGAACCATATTATATTTTCATCTCGTTGCGTCGACGGGTTGGGGGGGGTAAATGGGGGTAAATTTGGAGTAAATAGGTAAATCAAACAGGTAAGAGTCCATAAAATTGGTATTTAGTATCAGAGCTGGGTAGGATTCGAATCACTCAGTATTGGAATCCAGGATTCGAATCCTTTTTAAGTATTCGAAAGCAGTATTCGAATACTTTCATTTAAAAGGACTCGTGATTCGGATTCGTAAGACAAATGGAGAAGGATTCGTGTTCGAATCCTCATGTTGATGACACGAATCCTTTTTTGTGGTTCACATTCTTTTTACGCAGGCGGTAAGTGTTATGTTTTAAGGATAGGATTTTGCAGAGTGGGAGGTAAATATGCGTTTACTTTAGGTTTATTATAAATAATTAAAAAAACAAATATAGTATAATCTTTAAAATTGTTTTAAATAATTGCCATTATTCTAACGAATACAAGTATATATATTTTTTATTGTTTTCTGTTGGACTTGAATATCATATTTTGTCAATGAAAACAGTTCCTAATTTCATTATTAGGCATTTAACTATATACAAAATTTATGATAAAAACTGTATAAGGTTGTATTCCTTAGAGCAATGGGAAGTATCTGAAACTATTTTAAAAATTATACCATTTATGATTTTTTAAATATTTATAATAAACCGAAATAAACGCATATTTTCCTCTCACTCTGCAAAATTCTATCCTTAAGAGTTAAAATTTTGCCTGTTGTCACATGTTGACATGCATATAGAATAAGACACTTGTTTTTGTTTGCATTACCACAACCGGCCGACGCCCTACGTGTGTTGATTATTGACTGTCATAGGTCATAGTGTGTATGTGTATTTGTTGTTTATCCCGGTGGAATTTTGTCTTTGAAAATTGAAAATGTGATCGGGGGAAAGAAATCCGAAAAAAAATTGATGAGGGGGGGGGAATAAAATACCCCTAGAAAAAATTATAAAACAAATTTTCAACATTTTAAAACCGGACCCCCCCCCCAAACATGTCTGGGCCCCCTCAGAACGAGCCCAGATCAGGTGGAAATCACCCCCACACCTCCCCCTCTCTACAAGCTTGCATGAAATTCTTTGTTTTTTAAATTCTTTTGATCAGTTCAATAAATTACCGATATAAAATCTAGTTCTACTGTCATTTTTTTTAAAAAGGAGATATGATATACTGGATGTAAACGAAACTGGGATCACCACTATAACTTTTTTGTTTTCTTGGGAATTGTAATCCTAAGTAAAGTTTAATTAAATACATATTAATAAAATAATTCTAGTACTCGATTTTCAGTTTTCACCCACTTACACATATCCGATCAACTTGAAATTTGGCATGCGTACATGGTTCCCATGACAATGCACTTTAACACTTTTATATCACAAAAATTCAAGATGGCACTCTAAAATGGCGAACGATGTTGCCGTGTCTGATTCGATTCGACTTAGAATCGACATTTGCGGGTTTTCAAGATCGCGAATTACGAATTTTTAGACAAAAATTAAAAGTCCAGACGCGGATTACAAATTTTTTATCAAAATTCAGACATCAAAATTACGGCGCCAAGATGGCGAACTAGTTTTGTCACTTATGATCCGATTCGACTCAAAATCGATATCTGGGACTGTAACAATAATTTTTAAGTTAAACTTGAGGATTCGGATCCGTGATCCGAAAAAAAGGATTCGGATCCTGCGATTCGAATCATTTTTCTATACCAAAAGGATCCGAACTTGGAATTCGTGATTCGAATCATTTTTAATGATTCGGATCCGTGATTCGAATCCATTTTCAGAGGATTCGACCCAGCTCTGTTTATAGTCTAAGAGCCAGACCCAAATCAATTCTCTAAATTTACTATGCTTGTTTTTTTGTCATTTGATTACAGTAGTTGTGTACACAAACATACTTCGGTCAGTTAAGCGAAATCGAGAACAGGTGTCTCAGGTACGCCTTCAAAGGTGTATTATCTTCTCAATTTCTGAAGTATAACAATTTTAACAATACGAAGGACCACCTATTTCGAGCTAAACAGGAAAGCATGTGTGACCTACCTTGTAATCCCTTACTTTTACATGAAAGTGTGGCGGACTCCGAGGCTTCTCTGTCGCCGGCAAATTGTCCACAGATCGAGGAGCTCTAGAGCTGTGTTCTCGCTAGTTGGTTGGATATGTCTCCCACACCATAGGATTTAGTTATAGGGAACTAAATCTGGATTGATTGGCATAAACTTGCCGAATTAGCAGTACATTGACTACATGACTACACACAAAGAGTTCTCAATGCAAACTGAGTAGAGATTGACAAAATCTCTCGGAAGGTCGCTGGTTTTGGCGGCAAGGCATTCCATTGGTCGATACAAACACTGTCGCTCAAATAAAGTGGCGCATTATTTTTAAATTTCTATTTCGCGAACACGAAACAAAAGGTGTCATAATTCCGGAGGTAATAAAATGAATTTACTATGACTGAAAATAGTTATGCACATTAGATATTTCATATAAATAACAGTTTTGTCAGTCAGTCAGTTGAACGTGGGGACGGAACTGGTCAGTCAGCCCCAATGTATGTACAAAAAATAAATAACGTGAAATTCATTTACTATACTTCAAAATCTCTGTGAAGGTATTAAACGCTATATTAATCATAAATAAAATGGTCAGTCAACCATCTTGTGGGACAACGCCCGTCAGTCAGCGAAATAAAAAAAAAAAAATTCGCGCTCGCGATCGGTGTGGCAGGCGGCGGCTCGCTCTTTTCCTTATTATTACTTAACGAACTATTAACTAACTTTATTTTAAAGTGTAATTGACAACAATGTTAATAATATACATTTTGTAAATAAATAAATTTGTCCTAATTACTTTGAATAGACAATAGACCATTAGGAAAGAAATATTGAAAATCTATGCAGTTGAAATATTATATTTAACATAAATTATTATTATAAAAAAGACTATTACAACACTATTATTACAATGTTTAATTCTTTGTCATCAAACTATTCCTCCCAATCAAATTCGTCAATTTCGCTCTCATCAGAAATGCTAAGATCTGACGTTTCCAATTGGGTTCAACAAAATTAAATGAATCGAATCCTCGGCTCATCAGTTGGATACGTTATTTACCTGAACCAGTAATCTATGAGCTGAACCGCTTGAGGGTAACGAACGAATAATTCACTTTGGCTGGCAGCCAGACAAAACAAAGTTTAGTTATAATTATTTGTCAATTCATGAATATTAAAATTATTTATTATTAAATAATTATTTTATGAAAGAAAACGAATTTTGATAAAATTAAAATGAACTGCCAGGTACGCGTATATTGCTCACTTGATTCAAGCGAACGGCGAACGACGGTTAATTTTAGTTGGAAACGGCGGCAAGACTCAAGACTGAGAGCCATTCGATAGGGAAGGCAAGAACGAAATATGCTTACGCGTTGACCGGCTCAATTGAGCAGGTTCATTGAACCGGATTGCCCACTTCTAATATTCCCCCCAACTATTCAAAAACATAACGACTCTTCTGCTGAGAGCAGTGCTTTCAGCAGAAAAGTCGTTATGTTTTGAAGTAGAGGACCTTCGTTGGGGGGGGGGGGGGTATCTTTCCATCTTAAATAGGAAAGGGGAGGTTAATGAAACCTAGCAGTTGTGTACAGAAATTCCGGAGTATACCTGCTCGCTTTAAGTATACACTTTTATTTACCTACGATCACTACTGTAAATAGTAAGTAAAAAACACACTACCTGCCATCTATGTAAGTTGAACTTTACATATTGTAAACAAATCGCACGGTAAACAAAACGCACGGGACACGCCTTGAAAAATACTCTTGACAGTTTAGAAAATAGAGGCATCGTTATAAAAGTTAAGCATCCTACTTTGAAATTTTTGGGGATATTCAAGGCGTTGAGATTTACTTTGATGACTTAATTATTTTTGGGGATGATGAAGACTCACATGATATTGCTCTAAAAACAGTATTAGAAAGAACATTGGAAAAAAACGTAAAATTCGTGGCTCATAGGTGGCTTATATCGCTGACGCGGTGTTTAAAAAAACAAATGCGCCTACGTAATTTTCAAACGCTGTAGAAAACTGACATAATATTTGTTGACAAGTAAACTAAATCCAGATTTTACTAAATAAATAAATAAATAAATATGATCGTAGGTAATATACTATTACGTGATGTCAAATATAAATTTCATACTTTAAGTAATAATTTAATTTTTATGTATTTTATACAGTGTCGGAAGATTTTGGATTTGGGTCGCAGGCATAGTTATTTCAACGGCTTGAGAGACCGCCTACAATAAAGGCGTGTACCAGTGCTCTAGTAGAGGGAGCAAATAATGACACGCGATCAGGAAAACACATACATTGCTATTAAAAATTTCAGTACCATTTATTGTAGTTGGCTCTGTTCAGTATAGGTAATATTATTACCTGGTTTAATAACTAAAATTATTTAACTCGTCATACTTTCAAAACGAGTCAAATAATTCTTTACATTTCCCGCAGACAGAGCCGCCCACGGTGGGGAAAGCAGGTGGCACGATTGTAGGATGTGTTATACGATAAAAAAGAATAGCCTAGTTGCTTCATTCTCGCTTGCTCTCATTGCCGACCCAAATGAAAATTTGTCTGACACTGTATATTGATTATCTAATATAATTTTTTAAGTGCATACATTTTCAATATTTCTTTCCTCTATTGTCTATTCAATGTAATTAGGACAAATTTAATTATTTACAAAATGTATATTATTAACATTGCTGTCAATTACACTTTAAAATAAAGTTGCTTAATAGTTCGTTAAGTAATAATAAGTAAAAGAGCGAGCCGCCGCCTGCCACACCGATCGCGAGCGCGAAATTTTTTTTCTTTTATTTCGCTGACTGACGGGCGTTGTCCCACAAGATGGTTGACTGACCATTTTATTTATAATTAATATAGCGTTTAATACCTTCACAGAGATTTTGAAGTATAGTAAATGAATTGCACGTTATTTATTTTTTGTACATATATTGGGGCTGACTGACCAGCTCCGTCCCCACATTCAACTGACTGACTGACAACTGTTATTTATATGCAATATCTAATGTGCATAACGATTTTCAGCCATAGTAAATTCATTTTATTACCTCCGTAATTATGACACCTTTGAAGAGGTACCTGAGACACCTGTTCTCGAGTTCACCTGACTGACCGAAGTATGTTTGTGTACACAACTACTGTAATCAACTGACAAAAAACCAGGCATAGTAAATTCAGAGAATTGATTTGGGTCTGGCTCTCCGTCTATTAGTATATACAAGAGAAGCTAAGGTCTCAAAAAAAATTTTGGCATTAGCCCATTACCACCTCCACCCCATTATTAAAGGGGATGAAAAAAAAATGTGATTTAGTGGGATATCGTTTTATGGGTTCTTGGGGCAGAGGATTTCAAATATTATATTATTAAAGTTCCATAAACAATTATTTCCACATACAAAATTTTTTCGTTGTGAGTGACTTGGATAAAAAATCTGCATGTGGAAGTAGTGATTCCTTGGGCAGCGGTTTTTTAGCCGCTTAAATAAATATTCTGCGCTAAAATTTGGCAGGAATACTTAGTTCTGTAAATAGTCCAGTCGAATTGTCACGAACAGTAATAAAACGTGGCGAAAATACATAACCACGATTTTATTGTTTTAAGTTAATGGATTTGACAGCCAAAACAAGCCCTTATAGCGTGCCAACTAATCGTAAAGTTAATAATCTGAGAGAAAAGTTCAAATGGGAAAGTCATAGGTATTAAAAAAAAACCTACAAAATGAGCCCTCGAACGATAAGATAGGTCAGGAGTAAATTCAAAAAAACCTAAATTTAAAAAAAAAATTAATTTCAGCTAGTACGTGCTATACAGGAGGGAACATCTGATAAAAATTTCAGATCGATATCTGCATTATTTTTTGATAGATTCAATTTTTTGGAAAAAAAATGGTCTTCGAAAAATGGCTATAAGTACTTCACTTTTCGTCAGATTTTGCTATGAGCAGAAAATTCTATTCTTCCAGAGTTGTTCAATCTTTACAAATTTTTTCTATATATATATGGCCATTATTCAGAAAAAGTGGTGAAAATTTAATCTGAAAAAAAAATTTTTTTTTCATAAAAAATCTAAATAAAGTTAAATATTTTTTGAAGTGTCGAAAAATCATGTCTACCATTTTGAAGTGCTATTTTTTTAGATCACCTCAAACAAAAACATTACTCTATGATAATTGTTTTTCGAAAAATATGAAATGTGCGCGAGCGTAACGGTGCGCGTATTGGGCAGTCGGGCGACTGTGTTTTCAAAAAGAAATGTTTGTATATCTCACATTTTTTATATCTATAATTATTTTTAATACACCTTCAGAATGTAAGTAACACAATTCTGCAAAATGTAATTGAAATTTACTTTATTGGGTAACGATTAATGTTAAATATTTTATCATTAGACAATTCGTTAACTGTTATACATTACATTATTATTGTATTATTATTATTACATTTTTAATTGTAATGATTTCGTTGAATCGTACATTATTCCTGTATTATTCTTGTACTACAAGGATTTTCTTGGAATTTTTACAATTTAAAAGTTTAATCTCTTTGTTTGTATGTATACAACGTGATCTATCATGACATGTAGAAAATTTAACAGTAGGTTGTCCCCACCGAAAGTAGTTAAATAAATGAAAAATGAAAAAAAATTACCAAAAATTTTCCTTATTTTTTTTGTAGAAATGCGCCGCCGATGACTTTAATTAATCTGACGTAACGCAGTACAACCATATCACTTTATCAGACTTGGGATTGACACTATTGACAACAAAGCTGGAGAGGGTAGAAGTGACTTTTTGGTCGTAATCAAATCACACTATAAAAATTGCGAAATAAATCGAAAAGACATTGACCTTATGCCAGTCAACTCTGGAATAGCAAGAGATATTTACTTAAAAGCCGTCAATAACATGCCGGTGTCGATTGTTCGACCGAAAGCAAAAAACGCGGTACTTTGATCTCACCGGCCGGCTTCACTTTTTATGCCAATTAAGGAAATGTAAACATCTCCACTGTGTTATTTCACAAGTAAGTTCGTCGCCCTATTCTTGACCTACTCAACAACAGTAGTGTATCTTCGTAAATTTTAATCATTTTTAATATACTAAATTACCTCGGGGCTCTAAAATTTTGCAGGGGCTTTTCCACATTGAAGACTAGTACACGATTTTATTTTCCGTATATCATGGTAAATCACGTTGTATATACCAAGTGGATTCATGGAAATGAACACATCAAAAGGACACGTTTCTGTGTAGTATAGTGATACCTGCATACTAATACATACAAAGGTCTTTGATATGATGAAATAGACCTAAATCCTTCAAAAGGGGACTATTTATACCTGGCTTCCTGCTGAATCGTAAACCAGTTTGTCATGAGCCTTGGAGCAGTGAACAGTAGAATTTTTGCAGCACTAGCCAAGGATGGATGGGGTCAGGCACCCAACAAGAATCTCAAATTTTGGTGGGCCAGGGTAGAACCATTTTTTTTGTGGGCCAAGACTCAAGGGGGCAAAATACCCTGCAGGTGAAAATTTTGTATTTTTCAAGGTCAAACTCTAATTTTTCATTTTAATGAAAAGTTAGATATTCGAGTTACAAAAACATTTTCCTCCAAAAATAGGTTTGGTTAAACGAATTTTCCTTTTTTCACAACTGAGATTTCTTTCATTCTAAGTAAGATCTAAGGAGGAAAAATATCTGCCGCTTAAATTTTTTTGGCCGTCGGATTTTTTATGCGACCGAACAAATACCTATTTACCTATGTCCAGCCTCAGAGCAACCAACACGACGGGCATTTGCCCCTTTACTGAACTTCGCCCTTTCATATCATTAGTGAATAAAGTGTATTATTATACTCTTCGCAAAAACGAAGAGTATATTGTATTTGATCGGCACATTTCTAAAATCGTAAATATCGCTCGTAGAGAAAAAAATTTCATATCATTGTGTTAGTGAACGAATTCTGAACAACTTTCAAAATGTCCGTCTGTCCGTCTGTCCGTCTGTCCGTCCGTCACGTTTCTTGTAAGCACGATAACTTAAGAAAGAAAAGTCCGATTGTATTGAAATTTAGAAAATTAGTTAGTGTTAGCTATAGGAAGAACCCTATTGTTTTTGAAGAAAATCGATCAGTAAATAAAAAAGTTATTAATTATTTAATTTAAAAAAAAAATTTTTTTGTTAATTTTTGTGGCTTGTACTAAAATGGAAATCGCGAGATATTATTTCCATAACAAATTTTTTTTTTGTGTATGAAGTTTACTAATATTTCTTAGAAGTGAAATATGTATGAATGTCGACAGATATATATTACAGACAATCAATTTTCCTAGCAACAGATGGTGGCGCAGCGGCTAAAGCTTTTCGTTGCAATCCAAGGGTCCCGTGTTCGAATCCCGCAGGTTGGATTTTTTTTTCATTTTTTTTTTCATACAATTTTTTTCACAACAAAGTTTATATCACAAAATTTAGGATGTCCAAAAACTAACATTATTTACAAGAAAACTGCGAAGAGTATCCTATAGAATGTGTAACAATTATATATAAAAAGCTCAGTAAATTGGCGAAGAGTACGTTTTTAGCTTGTTATTATATATGTAAGCGATTTATTTGACGAGTGTATGAAATTAATTTAATTTTAAAAAATTCTATATGAAATAAAAATAATTATTCTTAAATACAGTTCATCTCAAACTTATAGCAACATAAGGCCCAGTGTTTCAATGCAAAGTTAAGCACTTTATCCTACAAATAAATTAGCTAGAAGGTTAGAATATGAAGTTGCAATATTAAAGTGTTTAATAAAAGCATATTCTAAACTTCTAGCTAATTTATTTGTAGGATAAAGTGCTTAACTTTGCATTGAAACACTGGGCCTTATGTTGCTAAAAGTTTGAGATGAACTGTAATTGTGTAGCTGCCGGCACATTTTAAAAATATAAAAAATAAAAACTAAGTAGCAAATATTTCGTCTCAATTATTATGCCTGAATGCATTTTATGACTGCCCAACCCGCGCACCTTTACGCTCGCGCATACTACTTTTTCATATTTTTCGAAAATCAATTATCATAGAGTAATGTTTTTTTTTGAGGTGAACTAAAAAAATAGCACTTCAAAATGGTAGACATGATTTTTCGACACTGTATTCCATTCAAAAGCTATTTAACTTTAATGGGATTTTTTATGAAAAAAAATTTTTTTTTTCAAATTAAATTTTCACAACTTTGTTCTGAATAATGACCATATAGAAAAAATTTGTAAATATTGAACAACTCTCGAAGAATATAATTTTTCTTCTCATAGCATAGCATAGACATTTTTCGAATCTATCAAAAAATAATGCAGACATCGATCTGAAATTTGTATCAGATGTTCCCTCCTGTATAGCACGTACTTTAGTAAAATTTCAAAAATTATTCTAAAATTTTGCTGAAATTAAATTTTTTTTTCAAAATTTCAGTTTTTTTGAATTTACTCCTTACCTATTAAAGCTATCTTAACGTTCGAGGGCTCATTTTATAGGTTTTTTTTAATACCTAAGACTCTCAGATTATTAGCCTTCTATTTAAAGGTGAAAAACCGAGTTTTCAACTTTACGAGCCCCCACCCCCCTTATCCGGTATGACATCAGTTGGCACGCTATAAAAGATTGTTTTGGATGTCCAATCCATCAACTTAAAACAATAAAATCGTGGTTATGTATTTTCGCCATGTCAAATTACAACTCGACTGAACTAAAAGGGCACAGCTCCCGTTAAAATTGATGCATTATATCATACTTCTTAAATTTTATTAAAAAATGGCAACTTCAATTACTCATTACACTTGTTGTCACACCTAAAATAAATTAAAATAAAGTCGCTGCAGCAAAACCATTACATTCGAAATCGATTTTGATTCCACAGAAGGAGCTGACGGGAAGGAGTTTTGAAAAGGCCATGAGCTTAACAGGCAACCGCGACAAATAGCATGATGCTGCCAGAAGCGCTGCTATAAAGCAAAGGGAGGTCAACTAGAATAATGCATGGATCACCAAACGTCTGACAAGACGTTGTGAATAAGAAGAGCACGGGGTGGTTTTGGAGGTAAAAAGGGATGAAGCATTAAGTGGAAAACATATTATAAATGTACCTGCAAAAAAATAATACAACCTCCGCATCCTACTTAGTGTCACATACCCTGAGCTGCAGCTCTGCCGTCTAAAGAGGCAGCTTCGACACATTTGGCGACCATTTCGTCTGTCAATTCCCATCCCTTCCTCAAAACAGATTCCATATTTGTTGCCAAATTTGAAAACGGCAAATAACGCAAAACATATCTGGCCGCTTGACCTCTGCTAACAAGCTTGAAACCAAATTCGTTTTTGATTCTCTCGGCTAAAATAGTTTTTCCAGATTTTGGAGGTCCAGTAATGGCCACTCTAAATGGAATTATTGGAAAATTAAAATGTTCTACCTCTGTAAACTTAAGAGGGTCTTCTTTAAATGTAATCTGATTCTCCTTCCCTACAATGTAATATATGAAACTTCGGTGGATAACTGGGAAAACATTGTACTTTGGTTCCATTACCAAAAACATTTGAATAGGGTTTTTATTTTCGTAATACTGCACTGGACAAGTTTTGCCAAATTTACTCAAAAAAAAGTAGCCACAAGAAAGTAGCCTGTCTGCAACTTCCATAGATATATCGTAACAACGTTCCAAGTGTGATTTTGTACGAAATTTGAAATTATCGATGATAAGAAACGCATTCCTTATTGTCATCTCAGGGTAATCAAAATCAGAAATTACTTCCTTAAACGTTATTAATTCTGATGTGCACAGCTTTTTTATATCTGATATAAATCCAGTTTCAACAGTAATTGCATCAGATATTATATATTCAAATTTTTCCCTTGCCGCTTCAATTTCCTCCAACGGATCTTCAATCACTATTTCTGGCAATTCCATATCTAACATTCTATTAACTTCATCTATATCGCCCTGCTCTGCAACAGAGTCAAAACTGACTTGGGATACAGTTCTGACACCTAACCCGTGAGCTTCTTCATCGGTCCGTCGATCTGCCGGTGACTCGCTTCGGGTCGTGGCCTTTTCCTCTCTTTTTCGAGAATATCGTTGTTCTCTTTTTTCTTCGATTAACTCATCATATCTTTTTCGGCGAATCTCTTCCCATTCAGCAATACTATTTTTATTTATTTCATTTTGCAGGGTGCGCTTCTCCCTTACCTCCGCTTCCCAACGAAATAAACATCGGTCTAATAAGGTATTTAAAATTTGATTTTCATTAATAGTCAAGTAAATGACGACATCTGGAATTAATTTATACTTTGTCATGAAGTCTATGTCCGAGGGCCTTTTTGGAAAATCATCTAGCACAAAACCCAAAGTTGGTCGCTCAAACCAAACTTTATGAAGAATAGTTTCAAAGAATATATCTGGCAAAGGTTCATTATCATTAAGATACTTGTATATACTTAACTCATTTTCCTCAGATCCCTCAGTTTCCAGTTCCGCTTCCTCCTCCTCCGTCTTACGTCTCAATTCGTCAAGACTATCCATGGAAGATATATTGAAAAATGATTTTAACAGCGATTCAAAACTGATATAAGACAAACCAAAATTCTCTGCAATGACTTTGGCCAAGTACGTTTTACCAACAGTCGGAACACCTATGACGCATACTCTGGGAGGAGGAAATTTTTCAGGAGGTTTACCGGTTAGATAATTTCTTGGTGTCAGAAGAAATTTATCCATATCGGCTTCACTGCAAAGCAAATAAATGTTATCATCGAACTTTACTGCAAAATTCTCTTTGCCTTTCCAAAGTACCCAATTTTCAGAAAACGTCACTGGACAGTAGTGGTGGGTGTCCCCATATCGTCTATTTTTTTCAAAAACATCTTCTTCAGAAGGACCGGTATCTTCGCCTATATCTTTTTGAGCCACTTGATTTCCTATATTTTTTACTTCTTCCGCTCTATCATCTTCAGTAAAAGCAGAAGCTGTTAACCTGTACTTGTCCTCCATAACCCTAATCACTTCCTTCATTAATTCTGGCAAAGATTTGTCTGTGACTTTAATTTCAACGGGCTGTATCTTTTTATCAAGAAAAAAAGCATTTAGTGGCTCCCATTTCTCATAAAATTTGATCAAATCCTGACGGTATGCTTCAATTCTTTTACTAATATTTCTATCAGTCTCTTTATCACTATCAAATAAACTATTATCATCAAATACTTCAGAGAGAATGTCACGAACAAGTCTATTTTTAAATGATTTGGTTGAAACTACAGAAGGACATCTCCAAGCAGCATCAACTTTCTCTATGTCGAAGAAAAACTGTCTAAATTCCCAAAATTGATTTTCACCTCTGATTTGGTATCTATTTGTCAAAAACTGAAAATCGTCCTCGTCTTGCAATATAATAATTTCATTCGCCATATAATCGGGGTAGAGGGCTTTGATAAAATCAATATCACAAAGCATTCCATCTATTATCCAACCTCCATGAGTCCCTTGTTCTTGGTTATTTTCCTCTACAGTTTTTAAAACATTCGAAAAAATGTCTACTATTTTATTAGCATCCATGTTGGAAGAATCAAACACAGCACGGGCTACCGCTTCGTCTGCATATTCGATAACAAACTTATCAAACGGCTTCGCTGGCTTCGGTACCACTTTCTGCTTCCAATCAGATGGCATATAGGGTAAAAGTTTTTTCTTGTTATTCAATAACTCTTCCCAATTAGAAATACGCGAAGAAAATGGAATTGAGTATTTTTCAAGTTCCTCTCTAATTTTACGAATACCTACTGTTATTTCATTTTCAAGTGTTACCGTCGATTTAGTGTGCATAGCCATTGGGAAAGAAGATATTTCTAATTGTGGTGGTGCTGGCTCATTTTCTGTGTTTAGTAGATTAATAAGCTGGTTAATATCTTCTACTATCGCCGCTACCCAATTCTTAATATTTTCGATTCTTTCTGCTTCAAGAATTACGGCTTCTTCCGTTCGTGTATTGTTTAAAATTTGCATTCCTTCAGAAATTGCTGCCTGTCTAATATTCTCTTTATATTCCCCTTCTTTTTGTGACAAAAACAGGTCCAACATGTCAGTTATAGATAGAATAGTAGCACCAAAGAAATAAGATAAACATTTAGCAAGTGAGGTTTTTCCTGAACATTTTGGCCCAAAAATGAAAATTTTGCAATAGGGTCTAGGATTTGGGGGCAACAAATACGGTCTCGGATTACAATAGAATTTAATAAACGCTTCTTGATCGGCGAGAAAAAATATCCTGTTCATAAATCGCACAGCAAAGTTTGGAGTGCCGTCCTTGACGACACCTTCTTTCATGGAAACCGGACATTTAGTACCCCAATCTGACCACTTCCATTTGAATATGCCGCTAGGGACTTGTCTTTTACAAAATTCTGCGTAACATTGCTCAAGAGATAAATCTTCTATGTTAAATACGGGAGGCCCACCTTCCCCAACGTCTACTGATTCTTCTGGCATGTTTAATCTGGCTGGTAACAGAACTTGCTGCAATGGCAAAACTTTCAGTCTTGATTTGATAATATTAAACATTCTATGCACATTAGTTCTACCATCGACTTTCAGAAAATATTGAGGATCGTGCATTAAAACTCTGCGTTCTATAAAATTTAAAGCTGTATAATGGTAGGAATCTAACTGTGTGGACACAGTCCCTGGAAAATTCCTAGGAAGCCTCACTAAATGCATCAAATCAGAACTATCTGTGTCAATATAATTCATTTGAAAAAATTCTTCTGGCCTGTCTTCGTTGTTGATATCCTGTTGTGTTGAAAAATAATTAAAAAACAGTTTATTGCAACTTTCAGCTTGCAGGTTAACCATTTGTTTTGAATACACATCAAATCGATAACTGTCTCTTTTATTGATAACGTCTGTCGAACTGCACATTATATAAATGAGTAAAAACGGAGTTTTTACTAATTCAAAAATAAAATTCAGTTGTTCTTCATAATTTTTACCAATTTCTGGAGGTCCGCAGAGATCGAAGTCAGGACCTACATCAATAATAGGCATCTCAGGTTCTTGTATCTTCTCAAAAACTACTTTCGGTAAAGGCTCTTCTTCCGCTTCCGCTTCCTCTTGTTCATCGTCTTCCGCTTCTTCTTTTTTATCTTCTTCCTCTTCTACATCTTCATCGCCGCTTACATATTTAGAAGAAATTGAAACATGTGGCTTACTAGGAGGTACACCCACTTTTATAACTGTATCAAAAACTTCTTCAAAAATTTCTTTTACATTGAATACTGCCGATTCGGAAGATATTGGATCTTCCTCATATAAATCGTTCGGTATTACTGGTAAACCACAAATTACAAAACCTCTATGTTTAGCAGATTCTGATTTAACTCTCTTTTCAACTAATCTCAAAACAACATCTATCCCGATCGCTCTGCCACATCTTAAATTGAACTCGATACATTGGCCTGCTCTGCTACCACTGTAAATTTCTTGTTCAATTAACACTTCTGGGTCTATGTACACGCATTGCCAGTAGTCCGCCAACCGCTTGCCTAATTCCTGTTCACCTATACCGGGTTTTCCGAGTATTATAAAGGACACAGGATTCGAATCCAAATATTGCAATTGAGCTGATGACTGAGAATATACTGGTTTCTCCGGTATGTCACTTCCACACTCTACAGTTGATATAGAAGCAAAAGAAGGTTTGTTCTCTAATAAATGATTTACCCTTGCAAAAGCATCCACATCTTCTGTATAAGGATAATATGAATTTACAAAAGGATACCACTGGTCTAAGGAAGATATATCATGATATTTTTCTTTATTATACACATCGCAGACGCTCTTTAGGTACTTCTCTTTTAGTAAAACCGTTTGATCAACTTTGAAATCTGTTAATTCATCTTGCTCACGAACATAATAATCGGTTTTCCGTTCTTTGATATTACACGTCATTTTTTGACATTAAGTTTGGCCAACTTATGCGGACTGTTAAAAGAATGTTTTATACTAACTGAATAAAACTAAGCGTGAAAAATACGATTTCAACGATTGTTTGTACAGTGGCGATCTAGGTGTCTAAGGCTTAGTCGGCATTTTACCAGCGAGGCAGCAATAATTTTTTTTTATCTGGGAGAGGGTTGGGCATCGTGTCGACCGTTTATTCGGAGGGTTGGGAATTTTGTACTAAAATTTAATGTGTAAATAATATTTTCCATTATAATGTTTAAGGACCGGTTTAAGGATAAATAAAATCATAGATTCTTTAGAACTGCGGAGCGATTTATTTATTAAAATAAAAAAACAACCTAATAAACATAAAAACCGCCGCCCAAGGAATCACTACTTCCACATCCAATTCTCTATCCAAGTCACTCACAACGAAAAAACTTTGCATGTGGAAATAATTGTTTATGGAACTTTAATAATATAGTATTTGAAATCCTCTACCCCAAAAACCCATAAAACGATACCCCACATCGGTAGTGGGGTGGGGGTTGTGATAGGGGGGGTGGTAGTGCGGGTGGATGAAGTAAAAAAATGTTTTGAGGTTTCTGGTTCTTGTACATACACTAAATCATAATTTTTTTTCATCCCCTTTAATAAGGGGGTTGGTAATGGGGGTTGGCTAATGCCAAAAATTTTTTGAGACCTTAGCTTTTCTTGTATATACTAAATACCAATTTTATGGACTCTTACCTGCTTGATTTACCCATTTACCCCAAACTTACCCCAATTTACCCCCCAACTCTTCGGCGGAACAAGATGAAAATATAATCCAGTTCTAGATCACGTTACAGTACATATGTGTAAAAAATTTCAAGTCAATATCTCAAACGGTTCCAGAGTAAAGGTGCGCACAAAAAAAAGTTACAGACAGACCGACAGACAGACCGACAGACAGACAGACATTTTAAGCCTATTTGAACAATAAAAATTTTTAAAAATTTTTTTGTCGTTACTATACTTCCACTAGATGTGGAAGTAAAAATAAAAACCTTTATAAATAAATAAAAAACAAATACTATCATAGTGGAAGTAAGGAGTCGGAAAGTATGCAAAATTATGCTAAAGTTATGAAATCTATTCCCCCGCCGGTTTTGGAGGGTGCTGAACACGAATAACAAGGTGAAAAATGTTTTTAGTCATGCGTACCTCCTGAAACGGCCAAAAACCACCCCTTCTTGCTTATTTCTCATATAACAGCTTGGCATCGACTATTTTTGCAGGAATTCTTTGTTTTTTCATGGGGATATAAAAGATGGTGAAAGGTGATGTCAGGTAGTAGACCGCAACCGCCCTTAGGAGTGAAATTTACCCTGTCAGGGGGTGTAAAATTGCTTTTATTTTTGTTTCTTAAAGACGCTTACTCCCCGTTTTCGAGGATGCTGATCAACGACAATGGTAAGAGTGTGTTGTGACAACCTTGGGGGTTGGTGGTTTTTCTAATTTTATATTGAGTGGGAGTGGTTTCAAAATCACCATTTGTCCATTTTACTTCTCATCAAAAATGAACCTATCGCAAGAATCTGAAATTCATGTTCCTTAAAGCGGGATATAAGGAAGAGAATACATTTACAATATAATGTTATGTGTTTCAACCCTCCAGAGACATATAGAAAAATCTAGAAGAGTACAAGACTTCCTCTGGAACATTGAAGAATTTGCTGGAATGTAGTGGAAAGATCCAGAACACATTCCAGAACACATAACCTATACTCCAGTCGAATTAGACATAATAAAAAATTTTGCGTACTGCCGACTTATTTTTTTGTGGAAGTTGTTTAAGAGTGCATAATAAGCAAGCACAGAAAACTAGACCCTGCTACACCATGTGCGTCCCCTATTTTTATGGGTTGAAACTTTGAAATTTTACTTATGTGTCCATATCTTTTTCCCTATTGCCCGTAGGGCTCTTTACCAAGTTACACTTTTTGAAGATTCATCCCTCCTCTACATAATATATATATTACACATTTGCCGTATGGCAAACGGTTTTGGCTGTACGAGACCGGAAAGGTCGCGCTGTCCGAATTTGGAGGTCTTCTGTACAGGACAAACGGCTATTATTTCCAATCGACAATACTACACATACTAATGCTCTTAAGGAGGGATGATGATTTGTGAAAAAACTTTCATCGAATACCGCGCGGTCTTCATGATACGGGATGTTGAAATTTTAAAAAAAAAGTGAACCTACTTTTTTTCGCCCATTTTTTTTCGTGCATGTACGACCCAAATATAAGAAAATTTACGTTGGTTTCATTTTAATACATTCGTTGGTTTAGGAGTTAGTCAGCAAAATATGCCAAAAATGGCTATTTTGGTATTGTTGCATTAAAAAAACCAAAACCAGTATAATTCTGGTAAGTGTTTTTGTTTATCCTAAAAGTCCAATTCATTGCGCATAGAAAATGTGTTTTTGTGTTTAAATAGGATCAACACTTATTGTGTAATAACGATTTATGTCATAGGTTCTCCAGTCTCCTTTCTCACATTTTTTTTGCGGCCTTATGGTTCATAGTAGGGCAGAAAGCAATGTATACCTGAACAGGGCACATATCAGGGTGTTAAAATGGATCTCTTGTTAAAATGCGATAGGACGTACCGTTTTCGAGTAAAACGCACTTGTTTGCAAAAAATTATTTCAGATCACACTTTTCATCGACTGACTAGTAAATACTCACCGCTGACTACGAAAAAATAAAACTGTGTCGCTTCTTGCTTTTTCTGTTTATGAGGGACATTGCTAATGAAAAAATGAAGGGACTCGGACGGAAGGTTCACGCTTGATTCGAATCATCATTGCAACTTATTTTGTGTCTATAACAAAATCCACAGTAATTTTACCTTCCTCGAGAAACAGCTATTATATGTTCATTTCATCGGAAAATGATTTAAAAAAACAAACTCCTAAGAAAGAAAACACCAAAATGTATCACAATTCAGAACACAATGAAAACTCAAAGCAAACATAACCATACAAGTGCGTTTTACTCGAAAATGGTACGTCCTATCGCATTTTAACAAGAGACCCATTTTAACACCCTATTATGTGCCCTGTCCACGTGTATAATGCTTTCTGCCCTACTAAGAACCATAAAGCCGCAAAAAAAAATTGTGAAAAAGGAGACTGGAGAACACATGACATAAATCGTTATTACACAATAAGTGTTGATCCTATTTAAACACAAAAACACATTTTCTATGCGCAATGAATTTGACTTTTAGGATAAACAAAAACACTTACCACAATTTTACTGGTTTTGGTTTTTTTAATGCAACAATACCAAAATAGCCATTTTTTGCATATTTTGCTGTCTAGCTCCTAAACCAACGAATGTATTAAAATGAAACCAACGTAAATTTTCTTATATTAGGGTCGTACATGCATGACCAAAACCAAAAGGGGTTTTTAAAATTTCAACATCCCGTATCATGAAAACCGTGCGGTATTCGATGAAAGTTTTTTCACAAATCATCATCTCTCCTTAAGGGCATTAGTATGTGTAGTATTGTAGATTGGAAATAATAGCCGTTTGTCCTGTCCCAAATTCGGACAGCGCGACCTTTCCGGCCTCGTACAGCCAAAACCGTTTGTCCTACGGCAAATGTGTAATATATATATTATGTAGAGGAGGAATGAATCTTCAAAAAATGTAACTTGGTAAAGAGCCCTACGGGCAATAGGGACAAAGATATGGGCACATAAGTAAAATTTCAAAGCTTCAACCCGTAAAAATAGGAGACGCACATGGTGTAGCAGGGTGTAGTTTTCTGTGCTTGCTTATTATGCCCTCTTAAACAACTTCCACAAAAAAAAGTCCGCAGCACGCAAATTTTTTTATGATGTCTAATTCGACTGGACTACTAGGGTATATAAAGGAATGAGCAGTTCAGTTTAGTAGATAGTCTAGTTTGAGTTGATCTACAGTTCAGTTGAGTACAGACAGTGATTGGAGAAACATTAAGAAGTAAACAAAGTGACTGAATTATTGAGACTTAGAGTACGTAGTGCAATATTAGTAAAGTAATTAAATGTTGGAATTGTAGTGATTAGTATTATTATTAGTAAGTCAATAAATTAGTGTTTAGTGTTACCATGGTGTTATAATTTCTGGATCCACGGGTTACAAAAACGGTGTAAACACGTAACAATAATATTTGTTACAAGACATTAATATAACCTAGGGCGCTTACAAAGAGAATTACATGATTCATATTTCTCGAAATGAACATCACATTCAATGCTATTATTGCCTTCTTCGTCGCACGAATTGTGCGTTTCCGATTCATAATCGGAAATATACATTTCGGGTATAAAATTTAGGAAGAGCACAGCACTATCATAACTATTATCGGATTCGCCTGTTTCTATGCTTGGTTCATCGTCTTCATCCTCTGACTACGGATACCTTGAGGACACATGACTTTCCCAGAAAATCCCGACTTCTTACTTCCACTATCAGGAGTATCAGGAACAAAGAACAATATAACGAATCTCATACTAGAAAACTAACGCGCACATCTCGAGTTCGTGCTTCTGACTTCGATGCCGGCGCACCGGCGGAACGGCCAAAAGTACTCACACTCGCCAGTTCACCCTCAGATAAACAAAGAAATATATGGATAAATAGGTAATACTTTCCGTCTCCGCGTAAGATATATCACGTGTTCATTGTTTACATGTCTATCGAGGCGTTCATTGGTTCTCTTCCGAAGGACGTTGACCGTTGTTTACATTTTCTTGTGCCGCCATATTGTTTTATTGCTTTTAACGCTGTTTTTATCCAGTTATAAACAATTTTGTGTTGATTTTGCAGTTTAATCACGTTTTATACGGTTCAAAAATGACTAAGGATTGTTTAATTTACTAAAAGACCTACAAAAGGGAGTAATCTCGTTCGTTTTATATGCAAGCATAGTTGTGTACATAGTCGTAGGTTAGGGTTATAGTTAGGTTTATTGTCTTATTGTTTTGCTGATCTAGCAATAAATAATTTTTCCTTCTGCCTCTCTCGTCTTTACACTCAAGTAAAAAACGTAAAAAGACAGTTGTGTGATTATCAGATAGATAGATAGATTAATAGATTTAGATTTATTTCTCTAAATTTAAATGTTACATAAGTATACCCATTCAAATTTGGTACGAGTATTTCAAACTTTACAGAATGTTTACATTATTACATAATAATAGACTGTATTAACTTTTCAAAATAATAATGCACTGGGTTCGATCCCCAGCTTTAAAATTGGCAACGTTGATATGTAATGGATGTATATATCCGCGTTTTTCTAAATGTGTAACCCCCTTCTGAACAGTCTTGACTTTGAAATTGTTGGGGTTGCCTGATATATGTGCTACGTTATGTGGTTATTCCGTAGGCTCCCAGAAAATATTACGCTTAGAAAAAAGCGACTCGCTGTCCTACAGGTAACTGACCAAAGTTTGAAGCATTTACAATTACGTATGCTTTAATCGTTTCAAGTTTGATGACTTTTATGTAACCCGGACAGGAAAAAGATGTTTAAGAAAAATGTTTGTTTCCTAGTAGTTTTACCAAGAGACTCATTTCACTTCCGTTATCGTATCAAGGGTGTCTCATATAATTTACTTTTTAATACTAACAAGAGTCGAGTCGAGGCTACTCTCTGCTTTATCTTTGCTTTTACTGGAATTAATTCAGAATCGATACCTACAGACCCGACGAGAGAGGAGGGGTGCGGGGGTGATGCCCCCGGGCTTGTCTAGGAGGCCCGGAAATTTTAAAAATTTTTTCGGATTTCTCCCTCCCGCTCATCAAAAAATTAAAATTTTTTGAGGGTCCGTATTTTCTCTCCACGGCCCTGCCAAGATAACCGATATAAATTAAATTTACCAAGTTAGAAAATTAACTGCAATTTATTATATTTTTTTATAGCCATATCAAATTGAAATAATTTGATGCGTTGTATCGAAAACAGATTTGATAAGGAATCTGTATTATCTTTATCGTAACTATATTCAACAATATTAAAATTAAAAACTAGAAGTAATGGTGTGGGAGCTAAGTGGCTTTTTCGGGCACTCATCGTTACAATAAGCATTTTCTATGCGCTGATTAATTCTATCGAACTTGACTAAATAGACTTCTGGCATATGTCAGCCCGTCGAGTGTGTACACTTTATGTTTAGAATGAATAAAATAAGATCGCCAGAAAGTGTGGGCCGCACCCAGAAAGGTCAAAGAGGTAAAAAAACGGAGTTATATAACATCATCGTTACAAACTTTTTTAAGGTTGAGCATGTTTTATGTTTTGAACACAGAAAAAAATTCCCAGAAAGAAACTCCCGTCAGTAAGGCTAGCCAGAAAGAAAATGTTTAGGATTTTTGAAGAAAATTGGATTTTTTTTCGCATATTTCATTTCAGAACTCTAAACTCATCCTTACAAGTTCTGGCTCCTTTTTAAAACGTAAATATCAGCTCCTTCAACAATAGAATAGCCTCCCCGTAAACAAAGTCAACAAAAGTACCATAGGCTCTTAAATATACAGGAATTTAACACTTTCGGCTAACTTGACTCCGTACCGTATCTCAGATGTATTGTATCATTATTACCTTTCTGGCTGCGCCTCCTGACGGCCCACATTTTCTGTAATATGAAAAAATACTAGTGGGTTTCATTTATATGCTAACATATATAGATGTTTTTATTTTCTTGACCGTTGATATCCAATTAACTTGATGCAGTTATATCGGTCTTTATAATAAAATTACTCTTTTCTTACGTTTCGGTTTATTCAACCATCGTCAGAGAACTACAATTAAGTGAAGACCAATATTTTTTTAAATGCTATTTTTTATACACATACAATTTCCATGTGTATAAAAAATAGCATTTAAAAAAATATTTGTCTTCATTTAATTGTAGTTCTCTGACGATGGTTGAATAAACCGAAACGTAACAAATATAATAATTTTATTATAAAGACCGCATAACCCCAGGATATACCTACATCAAGTTACTTTTATATCCTAAGCAAAAGTTAATTTTTTTTTACTCAGAAAATGTAGAGTAACTTATCGTTTAAAAACCATTTAACTTTGAGAATTGACAGTTCAATACTTCCATTTCCCTTCAATAACACATTTTGTAAAAATTCTAACCAAAGAGTACTCTTTTTGTCTCAATAGAGTCGTAGTACTATTATTGTCAGATATAGTATTAAGTAATAGTCGAGAACATTAATCGATTATTTTAAAAATTTTAACCCTTATCTGTCTACGCCTCTGATTAGGCGACTCCATAAACATAAACATTCCTCTCCACTCTGCCCCTTAGAAGCTTATCCTCCCTACTCACAACTTCTGTGTACTTCAAATGAGATTATTTATCCATATTTCTTTGTTTATCTGAGAGTTCACCTCATATGCCAAAATAAATAAGCATTCAAACGCAGTTCATCAGCGACTTGAATGTTTTTGCTTTGCATGTAGGTATATAAGTGCATTACGTAAAAGGCCCAGTCGGCATTTGCCGACTCGCCAGACTGTCACTGGTTTGGTAGGCCATTTAATAGAGACGTGATAACCATAAAATTTATACATTTTTGAAACTTTGTCGTGTGATGAAGTAGGTACCAACCGAAACTATAAAATTTTACAACTCTATTCAAGGTGGCAACATTGTTAAAATCGCGAAAATTTAAATTAAGCAATATCTCTACAAAAAATAATGTAACATCGCTGCAAATTTGATAAAATTTATATTACAATATTCAAAATATGAAGTTTTTGCAGCAACTTATGACTTAGGCACAGCAATTAGGCAATCCAAACCACGTGATACCCAATATGGCGACCGATGGAGTCGAGGGCAAATATTCATTTTCATTCGTTAAACGTTTGTGTTTTTCTGTTGGCTGGGCTACGTTTCCGGAATTTAGTAAAAATAAACCCGTGTTTGCCAATTGTTTGCCAACGACGTCAAATTTTGACGTTGGATTCCCTAATTAATTGTCATTAATTAACATTTTTTCATCTAATTTTGCAATATGTTTTCTGGAAATGAAATCCGTACGTTATTAGAAAGTTACAATAAAGTTTTGTCCAATCTAGAACGTGAGGAAATTAAATTTAAATTTAACAAAAACGTGTTTCGTCTCGTTTTTTTAACATCTCGGGTTCTATTCATCGGATCAGGCCAAACAAGAAATCAAAATGTTTGTAAATAAATTATGAATAAAACTGCATAGACCCAAATCCGTCATTTTGTTTTTTTTTTGCAAAAAAAAATAAAATAAGAAAATTTCTAATTTTACATAAACCGAAATTAGCAAAAAAAATTATTAACATTTTTTAATGAAACTTGGTGAAATTGCCGGTCTCGTTTGTTTTTTTTTTGCAAAAAAATAAAAACTAAGAAAAATTCAAATTCTAGATAAACCGAAATTACCTCGGAAATTACTTTAAAAAATTATTAATCTTTTTTAATGAGACTTGGTGAAATTGCAGGTCTTGTAGGTGTAAACTGGAAAATTACAAATAAAAATATTTATTATTCTCTAAACGAAATTTTTGGAACATTTCTGAAACTTTATAAAAAACTGCCAAACTAAGACTTTTTCTATCTTAAATTATTGTAGCTTTTTGAACGTGCTTTACAACGATGACAAAAAATAATTTTTTATATCATTTTAGAAAAAAAAAAACACTTTATTTGTTCAGGATTTGAACCGTGGATTTCCGTATCCAATACAACCCAAAAAGATTTATTTTTGTTTGAGAATACATATATGCGCCTAGCCGGAGCCCGGCCCGGCACAGAGCCGACCAGACAACCATGGCGCGCAGCGTCGTGGTAAATGTGTGGCGGCTCCGGTTTGGCTTGACGACAATGTTTTTTATATCCAGGACACCTGTCCGTGGGCCGTAGGCAGTAGGGATTGCAATTTACCGGAAGTTTTAATAACCGGTAAATCGGTAAATAAAAATGTAAATAACCGGTTAACCGGTATTTACCGGTAATTTTTAGAAGGAATGATTAGGGTGGCGAAAATGGCAGTTGTCTTTTTCCATGTACAAAATTATCTAAATTTAACAAAAAACATTTTTATATACGTATAATTAATATAATTAGACTTTGAGAAACATATTTTTTCCAAATTGAAATTCGCTTACAGTCGATTGAAAAAATTATAGTTTTGCGAAAGACATATCTAGAGAGTGTAAATCAAAATTTTGAGATTCACTCGTATTATCTTTAGTTGATTATGGTGATGTTGTATATGGAAAGTTATTATCGGCGACAGCAAAAAAGAAAATTCAAAAACTTCAAAATTCATGTAAGCGTTATATTTACAGTATCCCATATAGACAACATATATCACCACATCTAAATAAACATAGCATATTAAACATGGAAAACCGCAGACGATTATACATACTCACACTTATTTGGCGAATAATTCATAATGACGAACTTCAGTAATCAAGAAATAAGTTAATTTCACGAGACCACTTGCATACAAGATACATACAAAATTTTTTGGTGCCTCAGCATTAAGACTAGGATTTTGTAGAGTGAGAGGGAAATATGCGTTTATTTTCGGTTTATTATAAATATTTAAAAAATCATAAATGATATAATCTTGCTCTAAGGAATACAACCATATATAGTTTTTATCATTAATTTTGTATATAGGCAAATGCCATACTTTAATAATGAAATTAGGCATTATTTTCATTGACAAACTACGATATTTAAATATAACAGAAATTTATAATAAAAAATATATATATATTGATCTAACGAATACAGTTAGATCAATAGCAAGTATCCAAAGCAGTTTTAAGATTATACTATGTGTAGTTTTTTAAATACTTACAATAAATCGAAAATAAACGCATATTTCCCTCTCACTCTGCAAAATCCTAGCCTTAAACTGCGATTTTTCAAAGATCATTTACGTATTTTGCATCTCATCTTTGGAATGAACTTCCAAATGAATATAAACAATATAAATCAAAAAATTTTTTAATTAAAGTTGTCAAAAATTACATTTTGGCTGATCAGAAGTAGGAGACTTGATGCTGCGTTGTAAATGCGCGTATATTTCTTTTTCTTTGTCCGATATAATTTTATTTACTTTTAACCTTTTTGCTTTGCTTCGCGGGGTCTGCCAGTTCCCCTTGTCTGCTCGCATGTCTGAGTGCTGCTGTTGTTATTATTGTTATTATTATTATAAAATATAACATTTGTTACAATTCATTACTGAATATTAACAAATAAAATAATAATTATTTTTTTCTTGAAATTTTAGATTTATATGTATTAATATTTTTTTATAATCTTTTTATAATCTTAGATTTAGGTTATTTGTATTTGGGCAAATGGAAGAAGAGCTCTACAGTTCAATTTGTACCATTTTTACTCTGAGTAAAATAAATGTATTATTATTATTATTATTATAATGAACAAACAAAAGGTTTTTTTATCAAAAGGAAAAAATATAAATGAAATAAATTTAAATAAATAATTATTCCGTAAATAACAAAAATTACAAACATAAACTCAAATAGGGCATTTACTGAATACCTAATCTAAAAATACAATATTTTTTAAAAATAGCCCGTTAAAAGGGCTAGTTTTTCAAATCTGTATCTGTTAGTCGTCTGATATTTATACATAGAATACCACCAACTGAAAATGCCCTTCCTCTATCGATATTGGTAGGTCGATAAGTTAATAAAAATTGGTAATAACATTCTTCTAAATGTTTTCCACGGATATTTGAGCCAGTGAAATATTCAATTTCCTGTCTCAAGATATCGTCAATGTCTCTCTTACTTGTATTTCTTAGGGCTTGGTGTTTGGGTTTTACTTTTTATAATATTATTTATTTATTGCTAAAAGTGCTCAGTGTTAGGACAGTCAGTCTATATTTAGTGAATACTAGTCACTGACCAAAATAGAAACGTTGAATACGTGACTTATCGTAAGTTCAGAATTTACCGAAATAACCGGTAAAAAATTAAAATAACCGGTAATTTTCGTCATGTGTTTTTTGTCTTGTTTACCGGTTAACCGGTTAACCGGTAATGCAATCCCTAGTAGGCAGACTTAAAACTATTTTGATTTTAGGTTCGGCCGTTGATTGAAGAGTCTAAGGACTCTTCACTCAACGGTTCGGCCTAATCCGATAAAGAGAGCCTGAGATATTAAAAAAAACGAGGCAAAACACGTATTTTCAAAATTAAAACTTTTTAAAAATCTCCGAGGGGGCAACCGCTGGCGAAATTTTTGTACACCTAATACCTATTCTAGAAAAATACCCTTTATTTCCCCTGTAATTCCTTGTAATTCCCCTAATTCCTCTAATACCTTTATTTCCTCCTACTACCTCAATATTTTCAGTACAATTACGCCGTTTTTTACTATCTAATTTTTTTTTTTTTTTTTTTTGTGAACCCGGCATCGACTGCTAAGGTCATTAGCCGTGGTTATATTGTTTTTTGAAACATTTGTATTATTTCGCCTTGTAGTTTACAGTTTCAGATTTTATAGAACAGGTTACAATTTTTAAGGTACGTAAGTAATTTTTGTATTTCTATGTCGTTAAGTATGTCTTTAATTGTATTTTTTAACTTCGTTCTGTCTCGTTCTATTGTATATCTCGGACAGGTCAAAAGAAAGTGTTCGACCGTAAGAAGTTCGTCACATTCTTGGCATCTGGGAGGTGGTTCTCCTCGTAGTAGATGCATGGCTGTTAAGTTCGTATGCCCTATTCTTAGTCTCTCGATAGTGACTTGTTCACGTCTTTCTAAGTTCCTAGGTATTTTCCAGGGAGTTATTGATGGTTGGATGTGTTTTAAAGCCGTGTGTTCCCTATTCCAGGCATTTTGCCATTCAAAATTTTGCCTTTTTTTCCATGTGATTATCAAATCTTCTGGGCGGATTTTTATCTCTCGTGTCCATTCCATCTGAGCTGCATGTCGTGCTTCTTGGTCTGCCACTTCATTTCCGTGAATACCCACATGACTCGGTATCCACATAAAGATTATATTTTTATTTGTTATTTTTAATTCGTGCAGCAAAGTTAATATTTTTAGGACTAATGGATCTTTTATTAGTCTGTTTTTTATCGAAGTTAAACTGCTCTCTGAGTCTGAACATATGATAAAATGGAGGTCATTAGAGTTTTGACAGTAGATCAAAGCCTCTTGGATGGCATGCAGTTCAGCTGTAAACACTGACGCATCAGGATGTAGAGACCATGATTGGTTTCCACCTGGGGTAACTAGTGCACTTCCTACACCATCCTCTGTTTTAGATCCATCTGTAAACAGTTGTTTATATTGTCTGTATTTACTCAGATGTTCACTGAATGTTTTCCTTAATATTCCGTTTCCAATATCACCCTTTCTGAAACATTTCATATGAGTATCAATTATTGGATGCGGTAATCTCCATGGAGGTATTGTCGAGTATTTGTATACCACAACTTCAGGTAATTGGGCACCTCCAAGAATTTGCTTAAAGCGATATCCTGCCGGTTTTGTTATTGTAGCATGCCCGTCGTATATTTCAAATTTGTCTTCAAAGAATAGTCTTTGATTTGGGTGAGATTGTTGTGCCCATAACTTGGTTCCATAATTAAGAAGTAGACGGTCTCTTCTTAGGGTTAAAGGAGGAGTATTTGCTTCAACGCACAATGCAGTGTAAGGGCTTGTTCTAAATGCACCTAGAGCCAGGATGAGTGCTGTCCTCTGTATAGAGTCTAAGAGTTTTAGGTGGGACTTTCTAGCTGCTCCATATACTATCGAACCATAGTCGATTTTGCTGAGTATAAGGCTGTTGTACATATTGATGAGGACATCTCTGTGGGAGCCCCAGTTAATACTCGCCATACACCTCATAGTATTAATAGCTGCTTTACATTTTACCACCAGACAATTTATATGCTTATCCCATATTAGCTTAGAATCAAAAGTTAGTCCCAAGAATTTTATTGTTTGTTCTACCTTTATAGTATTTCCCTTAATCTTTTCATGAGCCCTTCTTAGACGACAAAAATGCACGACTATTGTCTTGCTCGTCGAGAAACGGAATCCCCTTTGTTCTGCTGCTTCTACGATATTATTAATACTTTCCTGAAGTGTGTTTTGTATGTCTTCCATGGATTCTCCCGATAAAAAAATGGCCATATCATCTACATACAGGCTTTTTTGTACCCTATTGTCTACATTATTTGCTAAAAAATTTACAGCAATGGTAAAAAGAACAACGCTTAATGTTGATCCTTGTGGAATACCATTTTCTAGCGGGTGACTTTCTGAAAAAGTATTTCCAATTCTAACTTTGAATTTGCGGTCTATAAGAAAGCCTTTAATAAATTTAGGTAGGTTACCACGTAATCCCCATTCATAAAGACTTTTTATGATCGAGTATCGCCATGTGGTGTCATATGCTTTTTCCAAGTCGAAAAAAACCGCCACTGTGTGCTGTCTGTTTGCAAAACTATTTTGGATATAATGTTCTAAAGAAATCAGTTGGTCCGTAGTGGACCTCCATTTACGAAAGCCCATTTGGGACTCGCTAAGTAAGTTGTTTGTTTCTAGGAACCAAATGAGTCTGTTGCTCACCATTTTTTCAAGTAGTTTGCTCAAACAATTTGTGAGTGAAATTGGACGATAACTCGATGGGAGTGTTATATCCTTCCCCAGCTTTGGCAAGGCTATAATTATAGCCTCTCTCCATTTACTAGGAAAAACACCTTCTTGCCATATTTTATTATATAAGTCCAAAATCAGAGTTTTCTTATTTCCGGGCATTTGTTTAAGAAATTCATACACAATTTGGTCTGGCCCGGGTGCGGAATTTTTAGTTGCTTCTAGTGCTTCTATTAGTTCCGCAATTGTGAAGATTTCATTATATGTGTACTCTTCGTCCGTATCGAAGTCTAATTCTATTTCATTAGAATTTTTTATTTCTATGAAGGTGTGATTATAGTTTCCTGTGGAACTTACAGTGTAAAAGTGTCTAGCTAACTCATTCGCCATTTCAGTAATGGTGGATATGGTCGATCCGTTTACAGTTAACGTAAGTGATGTCTGGGGGAATCTTTTCCCAGATATGCATCTTATCTTTTGCCATACATCAGAAGTTGGTGTTGTTCTGGTTATTGTTGAAACGAATGCTTCCCAGGTTTCCTTTTTACTTTTTAGAACAGCAATTCTCGCCTTTGCACGGAGACGTTTAAAAGTTATGAGGTTGGCCTGGGTAGAATTACGTTTGAATGTATTAAACGCCCGTTTCTTTTCTGCTATTGCTTTAGCAACTTCTTGGTTCCACCATGGCACTATCTTATGTTTTCTGTTAACTGAAGTATGTGGAACTGAGCATCCAGCTGCATTAATCATTTGGTCGGACACATATTCAACTATCCCCTCAATATCTAGATCTGGAGTTTGCATTTGCTGAACTTTCTCCTGATATAAAGGCCAGTTGGCGTCTTTCAGTCGCCATTTTTGGGGTTGAGTGTTTGTCTGATATTGATTGGCAAATTCGATAATAATGGGTATGTGGTCAGAAGAAGAATCCTCCTCAGTGTCCCATTGAAGTCTATGTCCAAGCGATGGAGAGCAGAAAGAAAGGTCGATCGCAGAGAAGTTATTGGATCTCGAATTAATGTAAGTATTTTTCCCATTATTAAGTAGAATTAAATTATTTTCATCCATCCATTGTTCGATAATTTTGCCTCGAGCGTCAATTTTAGTGGATCCCCATAGGGGATTATGAGCGTTAAAGTCTCCTACTATTAGGATGGGGTTTGGTAGTTGTTGGATTAGCGCATTGAGATCATCTCTATTCCAGAGAAAGTCAGGCAGGTAAACATTGCAGATAGTTAAATTAAACGGATAAGTTGCTTTTATGGCTACAGCTTGTAGGTTTGTTTGCAGTGGTATTAGTTGTGAGGGAATGTTTTCTTTAATAAAAGTTGCTACACCACCCCTTGCTCTTTTATCGGGTTCTACATCGTACCTAAAACTATTATAACCTCTAAATTGAAAGTTTTCTCCTGGTTTTAGGTGTGACTCTTGTAAGCATATGCAAAAGGGTAAAGATCTTGTGATTACTGTCTTAATTTCTGGGTAATGGTTCTTCAATCCGTTACAGTTCCATTGTAGTATGTTTAGTAGTTTCTCTTTACTCATTGGAATTAAGTAATTAGACTAAAGTTGATTGTGTATAAGACAGTTAAGTGTAAAAGGACAAATGAACAAGTAAATACATAGCTGATTAGACAAACAAAGAATTAAATTAAAATAAATAAATAAATAAATAAATAAATAAATAGACAATTAAATATGACTAGATAGAGTATGACTAGTTACATAAATGACTGGGCGTTGGGTTCTCTCTACTCGTGCCTTGTGAAAGGTCTATGGATTCTATCTCAGAATCCGTTCTGGGATTTAAGCGTAGAGCTTTAGATTTAGGTGGACGTCCTGGTTTCCGCTTTACTGTTTTAGTTGCCTGGGAGGATGGAGACTGAATATCTTCAGATTCATCGGAGTCTTCTGCAGTTCTTTTATCAGAAGTTACAGATCGAGTAAGTGGGCCCAGTGGTTTAAATTTTGACAAGGTAGTTTTACTTAAACTACCACTGTGTGTTTTCCTAGTTGGAAGCACTGGAGTAGATTGTTTTTCTTCCTTGATAAGAGAGGTGCATATTTTAACTATTTCAGGTATAAGTTCATTAATTACTCCTTTTATGTTTTCTTTTATGGTAGACTGTACGGATTGAGCATAGGTTACTCCAGGTGTGGGAGTAACAACTGCGGCTCTCTTTTTGGCTTCCCTATAATCAATATTTTCTATGATCTTAATTCTTTGTATTGCTGCTTCCTCCTTATACTTCGGACATCCCTTGTCTTTTGCAAAATGATCTCCTTTACAATTGACACACACTGGAGTTTCACATGGAGAGTCTTCATGTTTAGGTTTCCCACAAGAACAAATTTCATCTTTGTTGCATCTAGAGGAGGTGTGGCCGAACTGTTGGCATCTGAAGCATCTAATTGGACTTGGTATGAATGGTCTAACTTCTAATCTGTACATCGCGGCGTTTATGTATTTAGGTAATTTAGAACTATTAAATGTTAGTATCAAATTTGGTGTATCAATTAAATTTCCTTCTTTTCTAACTTGAATTCTCTTAACGCCAATTACACCATTTTCTTTAGATTTTCTTCTATTTCTGTGACTGAACAATTCAAAAGGTCTCGACAGTAAATTACTCCTTTACTTGAATTTAAAGAAGTGTGAGGGCTAACAGTAACTGGGGAGTCCGCGAGTCGTTCAACTTTAAGTAATCTCTTACTCTGAGCATTAGATGTTGTCTCTACTAGTAAACCTTCAAAGGTCTTTTTCATCATTTTTACCTCACCAATCAAACCATATACAGTTTTATGTATTAAGAATGGACTGACTCTGGAAAAGTCAGTTCCATCTATCTTCTTGATGACCAAGAACCGGGGATTATCCGCCGTCTCTTGGCTCATCGTTGTAGCAGTGTGTTTTAAAGAGGCAGCGCTGCTTTCTCCACTACCCCCTAAAGGTTTATTTAAAATTAATGGTCTCATTTTGTTCCCACGAGTTGGGACGAAGTATAGGTCGAACATGGCAGTGCGCCCTTACCATGCCAAGGTCTACTTAACACCGGAGGTGACCAGGTATCCGGTGTCCGCCGTTTGCGACTCGCTTTCGTGGAGCCATTCACCCGTTAGCACGGCCCGGATTACACTTTGGGTTCCGCCCCTTTTGCGCCGGGGAGACGGGCTCAGGTACCTCGGGTTTGCCAGGCCCGTACTTACTACTGTCGCAGTAAGCCCCTGAGGGTTTACTATCTAATTATCTACATACTAGCACTGCCTTATGTGTTATACCTACCTATTATATGAATAAAAAACCGCTGCCCAAGGAATCACTACTTCCACATCCAGATTTTCTATACAAGTCACTCACAACGAAAAAATTTTGTATGTGGAAATAATTGCTTATGGAACTTTAATAAGATAATATTTGAAATCCTCTACCCCAAAAACCTATAAAACGATACCCCACATCGGTAGTGGGGTGGGGGTGGTGATAGGGGGTGTAGTGGGGGTGGATGAAGTAAAAAAATATTTTGAGGTTTCTGGTTCTTGTACACACACTAAATCACATTTTTTTTCATCCCCTTTAATAATGGGGTGGGGGTGGTAATGGGGGTGGCTAATGCCAAATTTTTTTTTTGAGACCTTAGCTTCTCTTTAATATACTAAATACCAATTTCCTGGACTCTTACCTGCTTAATTTACCTATTTACCCCAAATTTACCCCAATTTACCCCCCACCTTTCGATAGAACAAGATGAAAATATAATCTAGTTCCAGATCACGTTAAAATACATACGTGCACCAAATTTCAAGTCAATATCTTAAACGGTTCCAGAGTAAACGTGCGCACAAAAAAAAGTTACAGACCGACAGACAGAAATTTTTTTTTCGCTCAAACTTAAAATCTCGACGTTTCATGACATTCTAAGCCTATTTGAACAATAAAAATTTTAAAAAATTTTTTTGTCGTTACTATACTTCCACTGGATGTGGAAGTAATAAAACTAAAAGTTTGGCTTCATCTATTACTTGATACACTTATTATAATTTTAGGCTAAAGCAGTAGCTACTAAGCTACTGCTTTAGCGTTAAGCATTGAACTTTAAAGTAGATTATAGTAAAGATTACAATTTATTGTGTTGACCGGAACCAACCCTTATGTGTGCGCCTTATTTCCCACGGTATACTATTAATTTTAGGAAAAAAAGTGTAGAGACGTTTTTTATAGAGAATTTTATAAGGAATAATTTTGTATATAGGTATTCTTATCAAAAAACCGCTGCCCAAGGAATCACTACTTCCACATCCAGATTCTCTATCCAAGTCACTCACAACGAACTTTGTATGTGAAAATAATTGTTTATGGAACTTTAATAATATAATATTTGAAATCCTCTACCCCAAAAACCCATAAAACGATACCCCACATCGGTAGTGGGGTGGGGGTGGTGATAGGGGGGTGGTAGTGGGGGGTGGATGAAGTAAAAAATATTTTGAGGTTTCTGGTTCCTGTACATAAACTAAATCACATTTTTTTTTCATCCCCTTTAATAAGGAGGTGGGGGGGGTGGTAATGGGGGTGGCTAATGCCAAAAATTTTTTTGAGACCTTAGCTTCTCTTGTATATACTAAATACCAATTTCATGGACTCTTACCTGCTTGATTTACCCATTTACCCCAAATTTACTCCAATTTACCCCCCAACCCTTCGACGGAACAAGATGAAAATATAATCTAGTTCTAGATCTCGTTAAAGTACATATGTGTACCAAATTTCAAGTCAATATCTTAAACGGTTCCAGAGTAAACGTGCGTACAAAAAAAAGTTACAGACAGACCGACAGACAGACAGACCGACAGACAGACAGACCGACAGACAGACAGACCGACAGACAGACCGATAGACAGACAGAAAATTTTTTTTCGCTCAAACTTAAAATCTCGACGTTTCATGACATTTTAAGCCTATTTGGACAATAAAAATTTTTAAAAATTTTTTTGTCGTTACTATACTTCCACTGGACGTGGAAGTAAAAGTGCACCGTTCCCGAGATAATCTAGAAAACCTCAAAATGGGGGTGGAAACGGTGTCCTAGGGGATGAAGCACACTATTTAGGGGTGGAAACTTTTCAGTTTAGTAATTCTTATGCTATCCTTAACATTTCTACCAATTTTCAAAACTTTATGAATTTTGTCCGATATAAATCGTTATATTACTGAACTAGAAGCCCATAGTCTCATCGGTAGTTTAATTAAATTGAATATTTTTTCCTTACTTGCTATTTTTAGCGCTAATCTCGGCGCTATTGTTTTTACAACACTGACGTCCTTTCTATAAGAATTGGCATGTAATTCTTCAAGATAAACATTCCATTTCAATATTTTTACGCGCTCAAGTATGTACCTATACATCAAATTAAAGCAAATAAGACAACTTTTACAGTATACACGACAAAATATCGTAAAATACAATCACAATCTCGATCACAATATTCAATTAATTTTGTCTATTTCAAACACAATTTATTTAAGATAAAATAATAATACCTTATACGCGCCGATCGAAAAACCAACATAGGAGGGTCTCATATGGTAATAAACTATCCTTCTTAGTCTTATTATTCTCAGTAAGTAACTACATATTTTGATAGTTGTCGGCAGTCGACTAACAATTTGAATCTAAATGATTTATTTTTATTACTTCTCTAAGCACAAGACAACACAACGCACCTGTTTTTAACTAACGTAATATAACGTTTTTAACACAACATAACCTCATTTAAATTCTGATGTAGATGAGAGCATGCGCAAATCTCATTTAATACCTCCGATTCCCTCCTAATACCTTTTATTTCCTCTTAATTCCCTTCTAATACCTCGTAATAATATTTATTTCCTCCAAATTCCCCTGTAATTCCCTTAATACTTAATAATTCCTTCCGAAATACCTTCAATTCCTTCCTAATTCCTCCGATGTGTACACTATTTCCCCTCAGCGGTTGCCCCCTCGAAAATCTCCAAGAAACGCCCACCTATAAGATTGGAAAAAACTTTATTGTAACTTCCTGATAACATACAGATTGCACTTCCATTAAAAAAATTCCCCCTCCCCCCAAACAATTATTTTATTCGACTATAATAAAGAAAAAGTCTAAAAAAAGCGAACGTTCTGACAAAAAAAAATTCGATTGGAAAATGGCCATATTTTAAGTCCGTTCTCTTATGGTTAAACTAATAAACAGAATATTTTTAAACAGGTTTAATGGAGTGGGTGAATTTGCAGAAGAACGTTGGTTTAAGGAGGATTCACAAATGTTACAAGGTGTTACAGTCGTACTTCGTACTTGTTGAATGGCTTCTTTTCCATTAGAATTTCAAACGCTGACAACTTTCTTTGCATCAAATACTGGTACATTTTTCGTTATTTCTGAGAAGTTTACTTTGCAATCTAACTTTGAGAGACTTTTCCGTAAAAGTCTTCTGATTTGAACTATACGTTGATATCTTTATTCCTATGAACAAGCCAGCGCACAGTGGGACAGGAGACTCGAAAATCTGGCCAAAAATCAAAATATGTAATAGAGTTAACACGATCGCTCTTTTGAGCTATGTGTAGTCAACATCTTTACACTTAATAAAATGCATCGCAATTGACCTGTTACATGATTCATTTCAGCGCCCACATCAGTCGAAACTGAGTAGTGCAGATAGTGCGTTGTGAATTTTAAAGTTTTATTAGATCTTTGTGCTCGTTTATTTGTTTATTACTATATTAAAATTCGATTTTTTTGCTATGGAGGCTTCAAGTTCAGGTGTGTACTACATTTTGTAGTACTTATAATTTTGTGATAAGCAGTAATATTTTTGTAAATGCCAATTTAAAGTCGTCCATGTAAAATGTTAATTGTTCTTAGTAATGATGAAACATTTAGTTTGGTTCCAAGTGCGACCAAGCCTTTTTTTTAAATGGGTGTATTCTTTATTTATTTAATAAATATATTACGTATGAGATTTGTGCCTTTATTTTACGCTTCACTTTTAAAATTGAGATTATTTCTAGCCTGAAACGTTTTTTAACAAGTATATAATAATCATTATATTCGAATGTTTTTTTTTCGATACTTATAAAACCTTTATAAGTTAGATTTTGTAAAATATTTTTCCCATCACCAGCATTTACAGAATACATAAAAATACAAAATTTCGTAATTTTCTGTTGATATAATTTTTCTATCCCCTATAACCCACCCCATTTTGAGAAATGATTTTATTAAATAATTTTTCTATAAACCTCAACCTATTTTTGGATCATTAGCCAAGTTTCAGATTTTTGGCCAGATTTTCGGGTGCAGCGCTTTAATTCATGATTCCTTCTCCTTAATTTAGTACGCGTAACTACTTGATTTGTTGCTTCAAACTGGCCTACTAACTATAATCTTTTTTAACACATTCATTCCTTCTATTGTCTTAATAGTCCAGTAGAATTAGTAAAAAAAAGACTGAAATTTATTGTAATTCGTTTCAGGATGCCACGTGGACTAAACGATAGTTTTATTGATTACGAGCATGATCCTGAATTTGGTCCACTTTTTGACCGCCGGAACATTGTTTATTTAACGATTCATTGTTGAAAAATTCCAAAAAATCGACTTTTTTAAACTCAAAGACCTTTAATGATAGGTTTTTCAATTTGTAGATACTGTTAGATCTTTGAAAAACGATTAATTTGAAAGGTGTTTCGTTTAAAACGCTTGAAAGTTTATTTAAATAATTGCAAAAAACCGCGAAAATTTTCGCAATTTGCAAATATTTTTCATTCTTTAACAAAAGCACTTTAGTGCTTGAAACTTTGACAAAATATGTCTTTTATTACACCAAAGTTACCTTTAATTTTATAAAAAAATTTTAATTAGTTTGAGAGATATTTAATTTATTTATTAAAAACATAAATAATGTAAAATGCAAATTCACCCAGTTCCCGTTGAGGGTTGATCCGGACATCATTTTTTTTGTTGAGACTTAAACTTTATGTTTTCATTAATGGTAAATCAAATTCGCATTATTTTCAACTTCAAAACGGCGTTTGAAAAAGTGTTACATTTTGAGGTTAGGTTTTTGCTAATAACTTTTAAACAAATGAAGATTTTGCAATCTCGTTCTCATATCTTTGTTGCTGGGGTTTTTTCACACGTTTTCAAAAAAAAAAAAATAATAACTAGCCTTACTAGAAGCCAAGATTAATTTGCAACGATAACAATTAATTTTAAATCAGCGTCAGAATAGGAGAGATAAGCATAAGTCATATCTGTAACACGTTCATAAAATGATCGAGACGAGTTCAAATCCGTGCGTCAACAAAAAATTTACCGTTTCTCCAATTTTAACTTTTTTTTTAATCTGGGGTAGCGTGATGAAATAATAATATCTGTCATGTCGATTTTTACTAATTAAACAATAATTTGTTATAATAAACAATTATTTGCAACCAATTTACACCCTTGAACCGCTTTATCCTGATTTTATTTAAAAAAAAATTACTTGCTCGTGTAAAAATAACTGCTTAGAAAAAAAATTTGGATGCATAAAAAATGGTTTAAAGTGCTCTAAGTTGTGTATTGTATGTCAGGGTGAAAAATGCGACAATAGTCTAATTGAATCGTTCGATGATTTGAGTGATAATGATTTTGATGATAAAAATGATGATTTTTGTTTTACTATCAATGATGAGAGTACGAATGATTTTAATGAGACAGCTGATACTATTATTTGTGAAGGCGATTCGATCGATCATATCCTAATTGAGAGTGACACAAGTTACGTAGAGGAACCTCTAAACAAAAAAAAGAAAAATATAATGTAGTAAATAAATAAAAAGTTGTTTTTAGTCTTTACACATTTTTCCTTAATTTTTATAAAATGATCGAGTTAAAAAAATACATTAATTCATGTTTACAATATTTATATTACTTATGTAATAAAGAAATGTTTGCTAATGTATAAATAAAAATGTATAAAATATCGAATGGTCATTTAATATGCTTTAATTTAGTTAAGATGTTGAAAAACGATATTCTCGAGAAAACTGTTTAATAGAAAATTGTTTGTTTTTTTTTTGTTAGAAACAATTATTGTCTGAAAAATTGCTCGAAAAACAAATTATTTTTCGAGATAATAAAGAAAAACATTTTTTTAATAAAAGTAATTGTTTATAACAAATTATTGTTTAATTAGGAAAAAATCGACATGACAGATATTATTGTTTCATCACGCTACCACAGATTAAAAAAATCAAAATCGGAGAAACGGTAAATTTTTTGTTGACGCACAGATTTGAACTCGTCTCGATCATTTTATGAACGTGTTACAGATATGACTCATGCTTCTCTCTCTATTCTGACACTGATTTAAAATTAATTGTTATCGTTGCAAATTGAATTTTTCCCCCAAACTCAGCTCTATTACAAAGATAGACTATTAAACTAGTTGTTCGCCAAGTTTCAGCTGTTAATGTTTATTAATAAACAAATTACGAATTTATTAAAAAAAAAATCATCTCGGCTTCTAGTAAGGCTACAGCGAGGGGGCAACCGATGAGGGGAAATAGTGTACAAATCGGAGGAATTAGGAAGGAATTAGAAAGGAATTGAAGGTATTGCGGAAGGAATTATTAGGTATTAAGGGAATTGCAGGGGAATTTGGAGGAAATAAATATTATTACGAGGTATTAGAAGGGAATTAAGAGGAAATAAAAGGTAATAGGAGGGAATTAGAGCGTAAAAATATTGAAATGGAACGTTTGAAGAATTACATACCAATTCTTATATAAAGGACGTCAGTGTTGTAAAAACATTAGCGCAGAGATTAGCGCTAAAAATATCTAGTAAAGAAAAAATATTTAATTTAATTAAACTACCGATGATACTATGGACTTCTAGTTCAGTAATATAACGATTTATATCGGACAAAATTCATAAAGTTTTGAAAATTGGTAAAAATGTTAAGGATAGCATAAGAATTATTAAAGCGAAAAGTTCCCACCCATAAACAGTGTGCTTCATCCCCTAGGACGCCGTTTCCACCCCCATTTTGAGGTTTTCTAGATTATCTAGGGAACGGTGCACTTTTTGATCAATTATTCCTTACAAAATTCTCGATAAAAAACGCCTCTACACTTTTTTTCCTAAAATTAATAGTACCGTGGGAAATAAGGTGCACACATAAGGGTTGGTTCCGGTCAACACAATAAATTGTAATCTTTACTATAATCTACTTTAAAGTTCAATGCTTAACGCTAAAGCAGTAGCTACTAAATTCCACCTAAAATTATAATAGATGTACCACTTCCACCCTCTCACCTCTATAAAATAACGCGATTTTTAAAGAAGCGAAAATATTGTATATTGTACTTGTTTCCACGCCACCCTAGAGGTAAAGTACTTGGCGTGTGGTGACCCCTGTAGGCCGAATCCACTAATTATCAAAAGGTTTCCTACGTTAATTAATCTTCATCATCTTCCATAGATTTGACATTCATGCATGCTTGTCCGTGGTAATGGTAACACATTGTGGAGCAACGTAACCCTGATCTTCTGCAACTGCACCTGTTTTCGCACCCTAATTTGCATGAACAAGAAATTAGTGTAAACAGATTCGGAAGCTGGTTCTTTTGTTGTCATAGTTCGGGTTAATATACCGCCAACTTTTTTCCATCCCCAATCAGTAGCTTCTAGAGCAACGTTTTTCCATGTTTGAATTTGGTAAAAAACGCGATATGAGTGTTGCCGAGCAGCAGCAGAAGTTGTTGGTAGTTTTGATAATATTACAGTATTGTTCGCTTTACCAACAGGTTTGTTAAAAGTCATGAATCTGTATACATCTAGACTTTTTTTCTGCGGAGGTAGAGTTGTATAAAGTTAGAACAAATCGCTTTCCTACGTCTACAATTTCTCCATGACTAGCTTTTTCATTATTAAAACTTTGCACGATGTCCTGTAATACTTCAGTAATAACAGTTAAAATTGTAATGTATTGGACAAAATTCATAAAGTTTCAAAAATTGCGTGCTTCATCCCCTAGAGGAAGTGGTTTCCACCCCCATTTTGAGGTTTTCTAAATTATTTCTGGAACGGTGCATTTTTCCATAAAAAAACCTATATACAGAATTATTCCTTATAAAATTCTCTATACAAAACTTCTCTAAACTTTTTTTCTAAAATTGATGGTACTTTGGTAAATGAGGCGCAAATTTAATCAGCGCAGGTCATATAATTCGCTGAATATCCGTATGGCTATTTCCAAAGCTGTCTTTACGCGAAAAAAGTATAAATAACTGTACACCACCACAATGTAAAAAATTTCAATTTCTCCCACTACATCTCAGACGACCCAAGGTCACTGCATTATTTTAGAGCTTGCTGTAAACGTAACTGTAACTGTTCAGGGCCGCCAATGTGCGGGATTTTACTCAAAAACCGGGTATTTTAAACCCACTTTCGGGTAAAATCGAAACCGGAAGTCGGCCACTTTGGTTCTTTATATTATATAATTGGAAATTATATCCCATATCACTACACCAAATTTTCAAAAAAATCCATTCGCCCATTCAAAAGTTACAACAGTGTCCCTATTGGCTGAGCGACCCGGTATACAATATTCTCACTTCATCAAAAATCACGTTATTTTATAGAGGTGAGAGGAATTTATTATAATTTTAGGCGGACTTTAGTAGCTACTGCTTTAGCGTTAAGTATTGAACTTTAAAGTAGATTATAGTAAAGATTACAATTTATTGTGTTGACCGGAACCAACCCTCATGTGTGCGTCTTATTTCCCACGGTACTATTAATTTTAGGAAAAAAGTGTAGAGATATTTTTGATAGAGAATTTTATAAGGAACAATTTTGTATATAGGTATTTCTATCAAAAAGTGCACCGTTCCCGAGATAATCTAGAAAATATTAAGGTATTAGGAGGAAATAAAGGTATTTGAGGAATTAGGGGAATTACAAGGAATTAAAGGGGAAATAAAGGGTATTTTTCTAGAAAAGGTATTAGGTGTACAAAATTTCGCCAGCGGTTGCCCCCTCGGGCTACAGTCATTTTTTGTTTTGAAAATGTGTGAAAAAACACCAGCAATAAAGATATGAAAACGATATTGCAACATCTTCATTTGTTTCAAAGTTATTAGCAAAAAACCTAACCTCAAAATGTAACACTTTTTCAAACGATATTTTGAAGTTGAAAATAATGCAAATTTGATTTACCATTAATGAAAACATAAAGTTTAAGTCTCAACAAAAAAAAATGGTGCCCGGATCAACCCTATACGACAACGAGAACTGAGTGAATTTGCATTTTACATTACTTATGTTTTTAATAAACACATTGAATATCTCTTAAACTAATTAAAATTTTTTTGATGAAATTTAGGGTAATAAAAGACATATTTTGTCAAAGTTTCAGACACTAAAGTGCTTTTGTTAAAGAATGAAAAATATTTGAAAATTGCGAAAATTTTCGCGGTTTTTTGCAATTATTTAAACAAATTTTCAAGCGTTTTAAATGAAACACATTCTCAAATTAACCGTTTTTCAAAGTTCTAACAGTATCTACAAATTGAAAAACCTATCGTTGAAGGTCTTTGAGTTCTCTTTAAAAAAGTCGATTTTTTAGAATTTTTCTACAATAAATCGTTAAATAAACAATGTTCCGGCGATCAAAAAGTGGACCAAATTCAGGGTCGTAATCAATAAAACTATCGTTTAATCCACGTGGCATCCTGAAACGAATTACAATATGCATATTTGCTAATTCCACTGGACAATAATCATTCTTTAACCACACAGTCAATGTGCACCAACCATAGAGCGATACCAAATATTATATTAAAATTATAGTACAGCACTTAAAAGTAAAAAAGATGCTACTTAGAAATAATGTCATAAGCAATATTTTTTTATGAGTGATTTTTGTAGTAAAAGGTATTTTCTTCAGTTTCTATATGGTCCCGACACGGAGTGAAGCCATCTCTAAATAGAAAAATTTAATATAGGAAAATATGTATTGTTGAAATTAAAAAATTCAAAATTGCGGAAAATTTTTTCTAAAGCAAGTGCCGATGCAAATGCCTTAAACTGGTAAAAAAAAATAATTTGAAATATAAATTAATCATCTTTAATTGTCCTTAGTATTTTTTGACAAAAGTAGGTACCATACATAGTTTCTGAGATATTTAACATTTAAACTAATACCTTGTCTTATAAACCGTTGGGTATCATCATTAAACTTTCATATCTTCCAAACTGTTAATCCTACAGAAATAAAAGAAGTAAATTTATTTATAGTTTCTAATTTTTATTTTTGGTTTCCGTAATTTTTTCGCTAAAACTAATACTTATTTACTGAGATATTCGCGCAAGAAACAAAATTTCACGTTTTTACAAAAATACCGTGACGAGCATATCTGACAAGTCTGACTTCGGATTCGGTTTCAGAGAGTCCAAATACATAAGGATACACTGGTTTGGTCCACCGAACAGACCACTTTTTTTTTTGAGGGGGGGGGGGGGGGGGGGTTAGGGGTGAAAAACGAGCCAATCTGACAATTCTGACTACGGATTCGGTTTCAACGGGTCCAAACGCATAAGGATACACTGGTCTGGCCCGCACTTTTTTTGTGTGGCTGTGTTATCTTTAATTACTTCCACTGAACGTGGAAGTATGGTAACGACAAAAAAATTTTATTGTCCAAATAGGCTTAAAATGTCATGAAACGTCGAGATTTTAAGTTTGAGCGAAAAAAAATTTCTGTCTGTCGGTCTGTCCGTCTGTAACTTTTTTTTGTGAAAGAACTAGAACTAGATTATATTTTCATCTTGTTCCGTCGAAGGGTTGGGGGGTAAATTGGGGTAAATTTGGGGTAAATGGGTAAATCAAGCAGGTAAGAGTCCATGAAATTGGTATTTAGTATATACAAGAGAAGCTAAGGTCTCAAAAAATTTTTTGACATTAGCCACCCCCATTACCACCCCCACCTCCTTATTAAATGGGATGAAAAAAAAATGTGATTTAGTGTATGTACAGGAACCAAAAACCTAAAAATATTTTTTACTTCATCCACCCCCCACTACCACCCCCCCTATCACCACCCCCACCCCACTACCGATGTGGGGTATCGTTTTATGGATTTTTGGGATAGAGGATTTCAAATATTATATAATTGGACTTGGACAGAGAATCTAGATGTGGAAGTAGTGATTCCTTGGACAGCGATTTTTTGTTACTTAGAGTTTTTTACGTATGTCACAGCTTCTAAGATATTCAACATTGAAACTAAATACTTCATGCTATAAACGTTCAGATGCCATCTACAAACTTAAATATCTGCGAAACTATCAATCCTATATAAATATATAAAAAAGAACAAATTAATTTTCACTTTATACGCGTTATTTTTGATTATTGAGATATTTGCAAAGAACAAGTGTTGCGTTTTTCTCTAAAATCTTCATATAGCCTAAAATGCAATTTTTTTTCGAAAGCAAGTGCTGTAAACAAACGAAAAAATCTGCGCGTCTAGGTCATATTATATGTTAACGAAAATCGGTATAGGAGATTTTTTTTATTACTGACTACTTATATTAACAAAATAGCGGAGTCAAATTAGGACTAAAAAATTCGCAATGTGAATTGTCTGGTCAGGGCAGTTTTTTGTTTTAACGTGTTCAGGGGGTCAACTCAAGTCCACAGTTCAGTTTTGCAGTTCCTGCGAGGTCGGCGTATTGTTTATTTTTAAATAATTTAATTTTTTAGACCGTGTCTTCCATCGGTTTTCTTTGAATAACTTGAAATCCCATGGAAAACAACAACAAAAAAAAGTAAAATGTTCATTATGAGCTGTACAATAAAAGTACTAAACTATAAGTCATTCCAATCGTTATTATTATTTCAAAAATATAGAATATTGCAAAATTATGCGTTTCTAAACAAATCACTGTTTTTTCAAAAATAATGGATAATACTCAATGAAATTTTGGAGAAATAGTACAATCACCACTTAAATTTTCAAATCAAAATGACTATTAAAACGGCTCAAACATACAATTGTTGCTAAAACTTTGCACCCTTGTAATATCCTGCCATCAAAACCAAGAAATGTGTACGATGGCTAAAATTGTAGTTTTTTATAAGTACTTTAAGATTACAGAGAGATAATTTTTGTTTCAAAATTTAAACCCTTTTTATTGCAGTTGTTTATAATTTTCGAAATTGTAGTTATAAACAAATTTAAATAACTCTCTGTTTTTTTTATGAATTAAAAAACGGTAAAGGAGTAATGAATGTAGATTCAAAAAGCCAACTTCAAAAAAGAAATTTAATGCTCTACTCGCATTTGGAGTTGGAGTACGTTAGTTTTTTTTTACGTTTAGGTTACTTATAAATAAAGAAATCGATATTTCTTATTGAAATTTGAACTGATAATTCTCCAATGTCTATTATTTTGTCTCTGCTACTTGAAAATAATCCAAAACTACAATTGTTAAAAGATACCATATAGAAGTGATTTTGTTATAGATCCGAAAATCACCAAATATGTCTAAATGTAATATTATGTTCTTACAAAGCGGTCTGTGGTTGCTAGATAGCCCAGCGGGTAAGGCGATTACCGTTTTTTATTCGGGATGCGGACGTCTCGGGTTCAAATCCTGCTCGCGAAATATATTTTTTTTTATTGTAGTATTAAAACTTTTACAAAGCTGTATACATGAACATGAACATGTTCAAGTTAAGTTGGTTTACCATTTTCTTGACAAAAATTTAGTTATAAAAAAATTGAAAATGTGCTTTATGTTCTCATAGACGCTTTATTCGATGTTATTTTAACAATTAGCTTTGGATTATCTTCAAATAGCAGAAACAAAATAATAAACATCGGCTCTTTCAAGAAGAAATATCGATTTGTTTATTTATAAGTGACCTAAACGTAAAAACTAACGTATCTCATTTCCAAATGCAAGTAGGGCATCATTTTTTTTTAAAGTTACTTGTATTTGTTTATAACTAAAAATTTTGAAAACTATAAACAACTGCAATAAAACGGGTTTAAATTAAAAAAAAAATGTTTTTCTCCGTGATCTTAAAGTACTTATAGAATGTTACAATTTGAGGCATCGTACACATTTCTTGGTCTTGATGGCAGGATCTCACAAGGGTCCAAAGTTTTAGCAACAATTGTATATTTGAGCCGTTTTAGTAATAATTTGGTTTGAAATTTTAAGTGGCGACTGTACTTTATAGGAGCTATATTTTTCCAAAATTTCATTGAATATTGGACTTATAGATTTCGAGATATTCAAAGAAAAACGATGGAAAACACGGTCTAAACAATTAAATTGTTTAAATAAACAATACGCCAACCTCGCAGAAACTCCAAAACTGGGCTGTGAACTTAAATTGACTCCCTGATGACGTTAAAACCGAAAAACTGCCCTTACCAGACAATTCACATTAAATTCCTAATTTATTTCCACTAAACGTTTTTATTAAGAAAATGTGAAGCAGCACATTGTTTCCGTCATAACTTTTTTATTTTTTATGCTATAGAAATTATCAAAATGGTTTGAAAGTCCAATTAATAGTCTTCCATTATTGTTCTTAGTATTTTTAACGTAAGTGTGATAATTTCTATGATATTTAACATTTAAACTAAATACTACGTCTTATAAAAGTTTGGACGTCACCCTTATACTTCCAGATTTCCGAAACCATTAATTCTATAAAAAAACCGCTGCCCAAGGAATCACTACTTCCACATCCAGATTTTCTATCCAAGTCACTCACAACGAAAAAATTTTGTACGCGGAAATAATTGCTTATGGAACTTTAATAATTAATTCAGTAATATTACGGTTCAAATTGCGATATATCCGACAAAATTCATAAAGTTTTGAAAATTGGTGGAAATAATCAGGACAGCATATGTAATAATAAACCGAAAAGTTCCCACCCCTAAATTGTGTGCTTCATCCCCTACGACATAGTATTCACCTCAATTTTCGCTTTTTTAAAATTATCCATGAAATGGTGCATTTTACGACAAAAATACCTATGTACAAAAGTGTTCTACAGAAAATTCTCTACAAAAAAGGTTTTTAGACGATTTCTCCTCAAACGAATAGTACGTTGGTAAATCAGGGCCGTAATTAGCGCAAGTCATATAATTCGTTATCTACCATCACCGAAATGTTCGGTGTTACTATGCAGCACATCATTCCGTGACACTCAAAGCTACCGATTGGGGGTGGAAAAAAGTTGGCGGTATATTAATCCCAATAATGACTATAAAAGAACCAGCTCCCGAATCTGTTTTAACGCTTATTTCATGTTCATGTAAATTAGGGTGCGAATACAGGTGTAGTTGCAGAAGAGCAGGCTTGCGTTGCTCTACAATGTGTTATCATTGCCATGGACAATCATGCTTGAATGTTGAATCTGTGGAAGACGACCAAGATTTATAATTAACATTTGATAATTAGTGGATTAGGCCTACAGGGGATACCACTTTTAAAAAAACGCGCCAAGTACTTTACCTCTAGGGTGGTGTGGAAATAAGTACAACACGGTCTTTTTATAGAGGTGAGGGGGTGGAAGTTGTATATTTATTAAAATTGTAAATACATTTTAGTGCCTACTGCTATTTTCAGCGTTAAACGTTAAACTTTAAGGTAGATCGTACTGTAGAGAGTGCTAGTCGGAACCAACCCTTATGTTTGCGCCATATTTCCCACGTTATTATTAATTTTAGGAAAAAAGTGGTAAAAACCTTTTTGATAGAGAATTTTACAAGGAACAATTGTATATAGGTATTTTTGTCGAAAATTACACCGTTGCCGAGATAATCTAGAAAAACTCAAAATGGGGGTAGAAAGGACGTCCTGGGGGATGAAGCACACTATTTAGGGATGGGAACTTTTTGGTTTAGTAATCCTTATGCTATTCCCAACATACCCACCAATTTTCAAATCTTTATGAATTTTGTCGGAATAAAAACGTAATATTCCTGAACTAAATATAATATTTGAAATCCTCTACCCCAAAAACCTATAAAACGATACCCCACATCGGTAGTGGGGTGGGGGTGGTGCTAGGGGGTGGTGCTAGGGGGTGGTAGTGGGGGTGGATGAAGTAAAAACATATTTTGAGGTTTCTGGTTCTTGTACACACACACTAAATCACATTTTTTTTTCATCCCCTTTAATAATGTGGTGGGGGTGGTAATGGGGGTGGCTAATGCCAAAAATTTTTTTGAGACCTTAGCTTCTCTTTAATATACTAAATACCAATTTTCTGGACTCTTACATGCTTAATTTACCTATTTACCCCAAATTTACCCCAATTTACCCCCAACCCTTCGATGGAACAAGATGAAAATATAATCTAGTTCCAGATCACGTTAAAATACATACGTGTTCCAAATTTCAAGTCAATATCTTAAACGGTTCCAGAGTAAACGTGCGCACAAAAAAAAGTTACAGACCGACAGACGGAAAATTTTTTTTCGCTCAAACTTAAAATCTCGACGTTTCATGACATTCTAAGCCTATTTGAACAATAAAAATTTTTAAAAATTTTTTTGTCGTTACTATACTTCCACTGGATGTGGAAGTAATTAGAAAAAAACAAAATTCATCCTCAATTTATTAGCTTTTTTATTGATCTCCAGTTTGTTTTCTCTCAATGTAATACGAGTTATTTGACGAAAATCGTTTTGAAATACCTCGTTTTCAGGCTAAAATCCAAATTTTCAAATCGCTATAACTTGAAGACTATCAATTTAAATGAAAAGTTGCAGAGAACATTTTCTTCACAAAATTTGATTCTCTTTCTCAGATCCAACGATTTGTTTTTTTTTAAGGTGCCACCATAAATTAGTCCCCATATAATATAGAAACTTTTCTTTGATCCATTTACTACTAGGTCGCCAAAAATGAATGAAATATGATTCATAAGACTTTATTCCGAAGTTAAAAAATCTAGTTACTGTACTAATATCTGTTTTATCATGCTAAAGTCGCAATTTTCATGTCGCTATGACATAACTTCAGGGAGAGTTTTACCAAGTTCAAGCCAAATTCAGCTTGATCCAAGATCAAAATCCATTGTTGTAACAATCGTAATCTTGGCTTTTGATCTTGGATTAAGCTGACTTTACCTTGAACTTACTTGGTACAACTCGCCCTTTAAGACTATCAATGTACATTAAACATTTTATAGAGTCTTTTTGTCTTTAAATTTGATTTTCTTTCAGCTGCAATGTTCTATTTTTTGGGGGGCATTTCCTGAAAGGAAGAAACGTTTCCTTGGTACATTTACCATTCAGTTATTTAAAAAATCGAAATTTAATTCATTTGACAATATTTCTAAATTAAAACCTCTAGTTGCTGTACTATAATATTAGATAATTAAATAAAATTTTTAAAAAATACTTATTTTCATTTGGATCGATGGTACAAAAAGGAAAATTTTCAGCGGCAGCTGAACTCTTGGTGAGGACATTGAAGAAAGTAGATTTTCCAACGTTTGGCACTCCGACAATACCAACTCTCAAGTTGGTACCCACTCTACCAATTATCGGTTTTCTTTCCGGCTCTTGAACCTTCTTCGGTGGCATCCTAAAACAATTATTCAAAATATATTTTTGCTTATTTTAAACAAAAATAATATACAGGGTGATCTACCATGCGATGCGGAAAATTTATCACCGAAAGAAGTTAAAAAAAATGAAAATTTTTTAAAAAATGACCAAGAAAATTACCTAATTTTTTTGTAGAAATGTGCCGCCGACGACTTTAACCAATCTGACGTAACGCGGTACAACCATATCAGACTTGGGATTGACACTATTGATAGCAAAGCTAGAGAGGGTAGAAGTGACTTTTTGGTTTTAATCAAATTACACTACAAAAATAGCGAAATAAATCGAAAAGACATTGACCCTATGATAGTGAACTCTACAATAACACGTAGATAATAAGAGATATTTACTTAAACCCGTCAATAACACAAAAACACCAACTTCGGCGGTGCTTTGTACCTGCCGGTGTCCTGATTGTTCGACCGAAAGCAAAAAACGCGGCACTTTGACCTCACCCGCCAGTCTAACTTTTTATGCCAATTAAGGAAATGTAAACATCTCCGATATGTTCTTTCATAAGTAAGTTCATCGAACTATTACTGACCATAGAAACGCAACAGTAGCGTATCTTCGTAAGTTTTAACCATTTTTAATATACTAAATTACCTCAGAGCACTCTAAAATTTTGCAGGGGCTTTCCCACATTGAAGACTAGTACACCATTTTATTTTCCGCATATCATGGTAAATCCCGTTGTATATAAAAATGAATATATACATATAAAATAAAAAGATCACTAAAAGGTACGAAACGAGATATGAAATAAAACACCCAGTTACATATTATTTGTCCTGGAGATAACACGGAACTAGACTTTATTACTAGTGGATTCAAATTAAAATTTGTAGGGAATTGTTTTAAAACAGCATTTTTTTTGCTGGAACTTGTCGGAAACATACAAGGAGTGTTTTGGATTAAATCTTTGTCCCACAAGTCATTTGTTTAAAAAAATACAATTTTCAACAAATTGTGTTTTTGCAGTATTTCTTAAATATCTCTGGTTATATAGCTCGTATCGCAATGAATAAAAAAAAGAGATTGTTCATAATAAAATTCCGAAGAAAATTATCCGAACCTTTTTGGTCAATTTGTAAATAAGAACAATAAAGAGCAGCCATTTTTGAACAATTGATGATAAGTTAATTAATGTTGTAACTATTTTCACGAAATTTTAGGAAACGATGTCTCTCGTGGAGCTAAATTGTCGTACCGAATTTCAAGTTGATATATGTTGACAACAATGCCTAAAAGACAAAAGCAAAGTCAAAAACTGAATCGTCGATTGTTTAAGTTCATCAAGTCGCACAGTAATTTTTTTTTTCAGATTTTATTGCTTCTTTTATGTTCTTTTCAGTGATTTTCTTCTTAATTTGTTTACTTTTTTTTAAAACAAATTCACTTTTCTCATTAATAATTTGCCCAAAAAGAATGTCATATCTCGACTTCCAATTGGCGTACGAAAAAGTTTGTTGTTTTAAATTGCTCCTTTCCGAGGGGGCCCGCGAGGGGTAATCACTTATGTAATATGTGGGACAGGTATATGTGCAATAGTGTGCAATATGTATGTAATATGTGTGCAATACTGCAGATGTGTTACACATAATTTCAAATGATTGGCCCCTCGTTTCCTTCTTTGTATGCTTTTAACACATGCTACTTAATAATTTTTATTCTTGGTCAAAATATTGATGAAAAAAGTGTTTATAAAAAAAAATTAAAGAAACTAAAAAAATGGTTTAAAAATTAAGAAAATATCGATTAAATTTTGGACTTTGCTTTTGTTTTTTTAGGCGTTGTTGTCAACATATATCAACTTGAAATTTGCTATGATAATTTAGCTCCACTAGATAGTCTCTACCCAGTGAGAACACCATAGTTAAAAAAACGTTAAAATAACGTTGCCTTGGTTGAAATAACGTTTATGGATAAAAAAACAACGTTTTTTTTAAACGCCTTTTCAATTGAACATTTTTTAAACGTTAATGTAACGGCACAAAATAACCTAATGTGTTAAAATTACTATTAAGAAACGTTAAACTAATATGTTGGGTTAACGTTTATCTTTAACGTCCTATAAACGACAAAAATCCTCTAAAAATAAATTGCCTGTGAAATTACAGCGTGATTTTCACGTTAACATATTACCATTGAACAATTTAATTTTTTACATGTTTTTAATGTTAGACATGAATGATAAATACACGATGTGTTAAAAATAAACGTTACTGTAACGTTCAAAGTTAAGTGTTTATATATAACGATTGTTTTAAACGTTTTAATTGCGTAAAATTTTACTGAATATATGGTTATAAACAACATATAAAAAACGTTTTCTTTATACGAGTTTTAAACGTAAGATATTAACGAAAAATGAATCATGCCTTAAGACATAACGTTATTTTAACGTATTCAGTGAATTATTAAATAACGTATATTTTTAATGTCCTACAAACGACAAAAATTCACCAAAAATAATTTTCACGTTAACATATTACTGTAACAATTTAATTTTTTACGTGTTTTCAATGTTAGAAATGAATGATGAATACGCCATGTGTTAAAAATAAACGTTACTCTAACGTTCAAATTTAATTTATCAAAATTTGTTTTTAAACATTTTAATTAGGTACGTAAAATTTTACTGAATATATGATTATAAATAACATGGAAAAATGTTTTATTTAGACGAGTTTTAAACGTAAGATATTAACGAGAAATTAATCATGCCTCAATAAGACATAACTTCTTTTAACATATTCCGTTAATTATCAAATAACGTGTATTTTTACAGTCCCAAAAACGACAAAAATTCGCTAAAAACAAATTACCTGTGAAATTCAAGCGTGATTTTCACGTATACATATTAATGTTTAACAATTTAATTTTTTACGTGTTTCTAATGGTCGAAATGAGTGATAATACATGTGCTAAAAATTAACGTTATTGTAACGTTCAAAGTTAAATATTTATCAACGTTTGTTTTATACGTTTTAATTGCGTAAAATTATACTGAATATGAGGTTATAAAAATTAATCATTCCTTGACACATAACGTTATTTTAACTTATTCAGTGAATTATCAAATAACGTAAATTTTTTCCGTTCTGAAAACGACAAGAATGCACTAAAAATAAATTTGCCGTGAAATTCAAACGTGATTTTCACATTAACATATTGTTTAACAATTTAATTTTTTACGTATTTTTAATGTAAGAAATTAATGATAAATATGCCATGTGTTAAGCAATGGACGTTACTTTACCGTTGAAAGTTAAACGTCTATCAACGTTTGTTATCAACGTTCTAATTGGGTAAAAACGTATTGGTGACTATAACATTACAAATAACATATATATTGAAACGTTTTGTTTAGACGAGATTTAAAGATATTGATGAAAAATTAATCATGAGATAAAATATAACGTTATTTTAAGGTATTTAGTGAATAACGTTTATTCTAAATGTTTTTGTTGACTGCAAAATTATACTGAAGATAAATTGTGAAAATCAAATGCAATTTTCACATTAACATATTAATTATTTAATTATTTAAATTTTTACGTGTTTTTAACGTAAGGAATTAATGAAAAATATACCAGATCAATAAGCTAAACGTTATTTTAATGTTTAAAGTTAAACGTTTACCAACGTTAGTTTTTAACGTTTTAATTGCGTAAATATTAACTGAAATGTAACATTATACATTTAAAATAAATCATGCATTAAAACATTATAACGAATTCAGTTAATTATTAAATAACGTTAATTTTTAACGTTCTGGAAACGACAAAAATCCACTAAAAATATATTTCCCGTAAAAGTCGAATGTGATTTTCACGTTAACATATTTCTGTTTAACAATTTAATTTTTTGCGTATCTTTAATGTAAGAAATTAATGATAAATATACCATGTGTTAACATTGGACGTTACTTTAACGTTCAAAGTTAATTATTTACCGATGTTTGTTATGAACGTTCTAATTACCTAAAATTTCACTGTTACAAATAATATTTGAAAAAACGTTTTGTTTAGACTAGTTTTAAACGTAAGAGATTATTAATGAATCATGCTATAAAATATAACCTTATCTTTACATATTCAGTAAATTATTAAATAACGCTTATTCCAAGCATTTTTACTGACTGCAAAATTATACCAAAAATAAATTTGTGTGAATACCAAATGCAATTTTTACGTTAACATATTAATTATTTAATGATTTAAATTTTTACGTGTTTTTGACGTAAGAAATGAATGACAAATATACCATATCTTAAAGCTAAATGTTATTTTAAAGTTTAAAGTTAAGTGTATTAAATTTTGAATGATATACGTGTATGACCATTAATGAAACTAGTGTGATAAAATCACTCGGTTCCGCCTCCTGGTTAACTTCACATGCGTTTCGTTATGTTCATATCAAACTAGTATCATTAATAACTATTATATATTGAAGTTACATTATATACAATGTTAAAATAACTGATGCTTTCCACTTATTAAAATACACTGACGTTCTTAATCTACAGGTAAAATAAATGGTAGATGTTGACGTTTTTTTAACGTTTTTCTACTCATCTATCTTAATGCATAAAATTTGCCTACTCACCACGTAGTTGTTGCAGAAGTTATTTGTAGATGGCGACACATACAGACCACTGGCAATAATTTGTCATGCTTTAGCTTATGGTCTTATGAATTTATAGAAATTAAAAAACAAATTGCAATATTCAAATTCTTTCAGGGAACAACGGTTTATTTGGACGGATTTTATAAGGATCAGATTAAAGATCATTATTTTGTGGCTCGGCCGAGATAGCATAAAAGTTTTGTGCTATTTGTTCAATAGGTTAGGCCAGTGTGCTTAACCTATTAATTGACCATTCATCTACATGACGACCCCTCATATATTTGAAAATGAGGACCTCCTAGAGCCAATTTAATTTCGTTTAATTAACTTACATAATTAGTGAATATTTAACGTAATTTAAACCTTTAATAACGTTGATACCGACGTTAAATTGTAATTATATCACAATGATAAAAAGACGTTAAAAAAACGTGATTATTTAAGTTGTATGCCTTTTATAAACCATCAATAATAACTCTAATATCGACGTTAAATTATAGTGTTGCTACGATAAAAAAAACCGCTGCCCAAGGAATCACTACTTCCACATCCAGATTCTCTATCCGAGTCACTCACAACGAAAAAACTTTGTATGTGAAAATAATTGTTTATGGAACTTTAATAATATAATATTTGAAATCCTCTACCCCAAAAACCCATAAAACGATACCCCACATCGGTAGTGGGGTGGTGATAGGGGGGTGGTAGTGGGGGGTGGATGAAGTAAAAAAATATTTTGAGGTTTCTGGTTCCTGTACATACACTAAATCACATTTTTTTTTCATCCCCTTTAATAAGGAGGTGGGGGTGGTAATAGAGGTGGCTAATGCCAAAAATTTTTTTGAGACCTCAGCTTCTCTTGTATATACTAAATACCAATTTCATGGGCTCCTACCTGCTTGATTTACCCATTTACCCCAAATTTACCTCAATTTACCCCCCAACCCTTCGACGGAACAAGATTAAAATATAATCTAATTCTAGATCTCGTTAAAGTACATACGTGTACCAAATTTCAAGTCAATATCTTAAACGGTTTCAGAGTAAACGTGCGCACAAAAAAAAAGTTACAGACAGACAAACCGACAGACCGACAGACAGACAGAAATTTTTTTTCGCTCAAACTTAAAATCTCGACGTTTCATGACATTTTAAGCCTATTTGGACAATAAAAATTTTTAAAAATTTGTTTGTCGTTACTATACTTCCACTGGACGTGGAAGTAATAACGTTAAAAGTTACGTTAAAAACAACGTTGTTTAGCAGGACATTTGTACGTAAAATTGACGGTACACTATAATGGTTATTCAACTAGTAGATATATCGTTTTACTAACGCTAATATCAACGTTAAATTATAGTGGTATTACGACGAAAAAAACCCGTTAAAAATTACGTTATGAATAACGTTGTTTAGCGGGACATTTGTACGTAATATGCACTAAAATGGTTATTCAACGCATGGTTATCGTTATAAAAAACATTTTTTTAACGACTGTGTTCTCATTGGGTAGCTGTACGTGCACCCCCGCCCGATCCTCGGGGACAATGTTTTCCATGAAGATTAAAGCCTAAGGAACAATTTAAGACATGTCCTAAAAAAAAAAAAATTGGCTGTACTTTCAAAATGGCGTCCGTTTAAAAAAAAATTGCAAATATGGTTTTTGTCATTTAACACAAAAACTAAAAAAGATGGAGAAACACTTTCTGCACGAGAAACAAAGTGCATAAAATACTTATGGTGGGCTCCCGTAGTAAGAGGCATCGTTTCCTATAATTTCGTGAAAATAGTTATATCATTGTTTAAGTTATCATCTTTATTGTTCCTATTTATTGCAACTTAATAAATTAACCAAAAAGGCTCGGATAAATCTAGTTTTCTTCGGAATTTTATTATGAACAATATCTTCTTCGAGACCTTTTTTTTATTCATTGCTGCTAAAAATTGCTATTGTAAGACAATTCCCTACAAATTGGTTTAGACTCTTAGTTTTATTCTAGTATACCTAAAAAGTATTAAATAGAAGTCGCTGAAATGTGTGTAATTTGAAAAAGTTATCCAACTATCTCTTCCGATCCAAGTTCCCCACTACCGCCTCCATCCCATTATTAAAAGGTATGGCAGTGGGGATGGCTGATGCCAAAAAAATACTGCGTCCTTTGATTCTTGTAAACACACAATTACAATTTAAATTTTTACCCCCTTTAATAATGGGGTGAGGGAAGTAATGGTGGTGGGATGACAACAAAATGTTGAGACCTTGGCTTCTTGTACACACACTAAATTCCAATTCAAAACATGGTAAATATAAAAGTAGCTCAAGAGAAAACGGTTTTAGGAGCAAAATGTTATTAGAAAGAGATATTTGAAATGTTACATAAAGCCGATACACAACTTTCATTGATATTTTTTTAAAGTACCTACTTTTTTTGAAAAATGTCACGTTTTTTACTGAAAATTATTTTTCATTTTTAAATTAAATAAAAACTACAAAAGGACAATATGAACACGAGAGATCACACAAGATTACGTTTAAATTAACAACAACTATTTTTTTAATAATACGGCTAGTTAGTTACCTCTTGAGCTAATTTTTTATTTTCCGTGTTCTTTAGCACCCGGTACATTTTTTTGACTTTTCACCTTTTATGAATATCAAAATTTTTTAGGAACACTGACTTATTTTCTAAAAATCGAAAATAAAAATGCAAAATTTCACTGACTTTTTTGGAAATGTGAAAGGTAAAGGAATAAGGAACGGGAGGAAAATTATTTTTTTGTTAATTTAAGTGTAATTTTTATTTAATTCAGAAAGAAATTAAAATTTCATTAAATTTTGGCATTTCTCATTTTTTTTTTTTCAAAAAAAAAATCAATGAAATTTAGTATCGAGGCTTATTTTAACATTTCAAATAATTATTTCTAATAACATTTTGTTTCAAAATAAAAAATAAAGATAGTTGTATTTTGAGCTCCTTTTACATTTTTCTTACTTTTAAGCACCCGGTACACATATTTGGATTTCTTTTCTTATCGTACCTGCTTACTTTTAAAGTTAAGTAAAATTTCTCGTAAAATTTATTAACTTGTTTTCGAAAAATCGAAAATAAAAAAGTTTTTCCTCTTGGCGCGTCCATCCATAGACACACTGTATATCTGTATGTATAAGTATATAGGTAACAAAGATAATAGGTAATTAATTTTTATTTTTCAGGCACAGCGGTAATTTGGATGAATGAATAAACGTACCTGTGCATAAATAAAGTATTTACAAAAATAAACGAATAAGTCTTTTAATTAATTTTTGGTTACTATTATTATTAGTACCCACTCCTTTTATTCAAAAAAAGTAAATTTCATCGTTAATGGCGGCTGAAATTGGGCAAGGCAGGTACATATTTTTTTCAAATAAAAAATTATATTTACTCATTCGTCGAATAAAATTGTGGTTTTTTCAATGATTGTTGAGGAAGGGGTACAATTTTTTTATGGAAATGCAATCTGTATCTTATCAGGTTACAGTAAAGTTTTGTTCAATCTATGAGGTGAACGTGTTTTGAAAATTAAGTTTTAATTTTGAAAAACGTGTTTTAGTCGGGTTTTTCTTTAAAATCTCTGGTTCTCTTCATAGGATCGGGTCAAACAAAGAATCAAAATGTCTGTAAACAAATTATGGATAAAACTGCATTCAATGCAAATCCGATCTACCATTTCGTTTTTTTGCAAAAAAATAAAAACCACGAAAATTTCCAATTTTACATAAACCGAAATTAAGCAGGTACCTACTAAAAAAATAATTAATCTTTTGTAGGGCCAGTTGTACGAACAAAGTTGAGCCAAGTTCAGCTTGATCCAAGATCAAAATCCATGATTACGATTATTGTAATAATTGTAACCTTGGCTCTTGATCTTGGTTCAAGTTGAACTTGGCTCAACCTAGTTCATACAACTGGCCCTTAATAAAACTTGGTGAAATTACAGATCTTGTAGATGCAAATTATGAAAACTACAAAATAGAAATGTTCATTATACATACTACCCTAAAAAATAAGATTTTTGAAAAATGTCTGTGGCTTCATAAAACAACTACAATTTGGTTACAATAAGACTTTTGCGAGGACTTTTGGTTAAATCGTAGCTTTTTGAACGTGTTTCACAATGGTGATAAAAACATTTTTTATATATTGTTTTAAAGTTACATTTCGTGCATTTTGTAAAATGCGGAAATTTGCAGTTCAAATCCTGAACATATAGTTAAGTAACTTTTTTTTAACTTTTCAGCTATATCCGAGGCTATATCCTGGCTTCTAATTAATGTAGAAGGATCTATTTATTTCTAATTATTCGTTTTTTAAGTACTTTTAACAGATGATAAAATTATTTGGATAAATTTCGAGATTTTTCGATTTTTCGATTTTTCGATTTTTCGATAAAAAAATGCATTAGAAACAAATGCATTTTATAAACACAAAAACTAGGAATTGCATTACCGGTTATTAGGACAAAAAACACATGACGATAATTACCGGTTATTTTAATTTTTTACCGGTTATTTCGGGTAAATTCTGAATTTACGATATGTCACGTATTCAACGTTTCTATTTATGTCACTAACTAGTATTCACTAAATACAGAGTGATTGTTCCAACACCGAGCACTTTTAAGAATAAATAAATAATATTATAAAAAGTAAACTCCAAACACCAAGCCCTAAGAAATACAAGAGAGACATTGACAATATCTTACGACAAAAAATTGAATATTTCACTGCCGCAAATATCTTGGAATACATTTAGAATTATGTTATTACCAATTCTTATCAACTTATTGACCCACCGACTGAAGAAGGGTATCTTCAGCTGGGGTATTCTATGCACAAATATCAGACGACTAACAGATATAGCTTTGAAAACTAACCCTTTTACCAGGCTATTTTAAAAAATATATTGTATTTTTAGATTAGGTATTCAGTACTTAAATGCCATATTTGAGTTTATGTTTATAATTTTTGTTATTTAAGTGGATATTTTTGTTATTTACAGAATAATTATTTATTTAAATTTGTTTCATTTATATTTTTTCTTTTTGATAAATTAACTCCTATATAAAAAAGTCTGTTTGACAATCACATTTTTGTCACTTTGACAGCGATAAAAAAGATGCATCGTTTTTAATCACCGATAAAAATGCCTGTTCCTCAAAAGCAGAGTCCATGTAGTAGTCGCACGTCACTTTGAAATCTGTACTGCCAGCTATAATTTTTAAGTATTGTGGAAACTATACTGTACAATATGAGTCGTTTGGGGAAAATTATAATTATTTTTAATAAATTATTGTTGTTCGTTCACATATTCTGTCGTTAATTTATCTGGCCAAAAAACATTCGAGCTTTTCTTTTATGGATAAAGAACCCCGCACACCATATAGGGGGATTACTGCCCCCAGTCAAATTTAATCTAACCCACGTAAAAATGTTCTTTTGAACCTCCTGAACAAATGTTCAAATGCAGCCAGGTCCGAAATGGTCTTCGTTTCGAGATATGGAGCCCTAAAGATCGTTCCAAATACATTTTAAAATTGAAAAAATTAAATTAAAGTTGGCTTTGATTTTATGGCAGAACTGCATAATTAATTCTTAAATAACACCATATTTTTTACTCATGTTAATGACACCGTGGGTTTTCAAAGGCTTCGCTGCAGTTTTTTCAATTCAAGAATAAAGTTGTGATACTTTTTTTTAAATAAAAAACTTCTGTTAAGTTCTGTGACTCAAAATCTTATGATGAATTATTGTTATCCGAGCTTCCTAGAATTGAAATTGTTCTTTTTTTTATCTGAACTTTCAGAGTGTATCATGTTTTTTATTTTAATTGCCCATTAAATGGGCAATTTAATCAGGTCCATTGATTTTTATTTGAACTATGATTATGGAATTTTCTGTGGTAATCTTACCTAAACAATTTCGATCAGTAATTCGTGTCCACGTACTCAAAAAATGCCGATATTTTTAAAAAAATAACACACTCGTTCTTGGATAGTAGGAAATTCAAAGAATCAAAACAATGTCATTATTGACAAGTCAAAAAGAAATAAAAAAGTGTGAAAACTTAATATTTTGTTGTTTTACTATTGATTTCTATGGAAACAACAATAGAATTTAGTCATTAAGGTGGCCATATTTATGTGCTAAATTCTGCGTATACTGACATGATTTTAAATCTATCTTTTTTAAAAAGTATAAGTCATATTTATAAAAGTTGCACATCAACGGAAACTAGAATCTTTAACTTAGGTAAGGGGTGTTTTTATATTGTTTAAAAGTGATATTTTCATAGATAAAAAAAATGTTTAACATGTACCTTAGAAACGATGTCAGCTCGTCACTTCAATAATTATTTTACACTAGTTAAAATAAAAAATAAGGAAAATCAATACAGGCCTTACCTAAGTTAAACATTCACCCATGTCATGAAAAAAAGAAAAGTCGCATTTAACACTTCATAGACTAGAAAGATAGAGTTAAATTTTGCTATGCACTTTACACATGTTTACTAAATATACTGACATTTTATTTAGCAGAGACACAGTAAAAAGGGGAATTTTATACGATTTCAGACGCTATAGGCTATTTTCTTAATTCGGTTACTGTCTCATAGATGACGCAACAAAAAGAAGTGACTGTCTAAATTTCATGTTTTTATATAAGGTGGACTAAAAAATGTTCAATAAAACGGATCTAAAAAATCGATAAAATCGTTAATAATAATTATTCCCGACGGGTATTTTTTAAAACATCTAAAAAATAAATGATGAATATAAAGTAAAATTTCATATTTATTTTTTATTTTAAAAATTTCTTGAGTTTTAAAGGTTTATAGCTGTTCTGCATTTGCACGTGAAATTTGAAAAAGTATAGGCTCCATAAGAAACTTCCTACATTTAATAATACCTACAATAAATGAAAAATTGTGTAAAGGTTATGTATGCTTTTCGTGCAATAATATAAATTTCTGGGTTGTTTTGGATGAATTACGATAAAAACACACTATATTAACATTAACAAAAAAACGGTGGTCTGTTTACCTACATTGAATGCAACGGCAGTTATTGGGCTAAAAATTTATTTGGTAAACGTTTGAGAAGCAAAGAAATCTGATGAGGCAAAAAACTTGTGTGGTACAGTCGTGGATCCCATTTCTTTATTCACTTACCTTACCCTAGGAACTGTATTGTAATCGCGAAACAAGCATTCTCCTATCTCTGACATTTATTCGATTTTTTATGTTCCAGATTATATCGACTATAAGAATTAATGTCTTTCAATTCTGTCAATCTGTTGGCGCGCGCTATATTTATAAAAACTATTTTATGGAGAAACATGATATTTTGTTATAATATTGACAAGAAACGAAATACCTAATACTTTTAGTGAATAATATCCCAAAAACATAATGAAAAAATAATAATAATAATAATAATAATAATAATAATGTAGAAGAAAGAGAGCCTGTTATACATTTAACGAGAAAAAGTATACAAGGTGGTAAAAGAAAATAATAATCTGGAGAATAATTAATAAGTAAAAAATGCCAACTATAGAGTGAAGTTTTATGTAAACACTTACAAATTTTTGTTTTTATGTTAGATTTAGGAGATTAAAGATTATTAATCAAATATATAAAAGAATTTCTTCTTAGAATAACTTTTAGGTGCAAACGTTTGGCCTACGAGTCTGACATGCATGTAGAATCGTTTACATTGACTTACACTCCTTACAGACGATCGTATGTAATGGTGGAGTCAAATTAGGATTTTAATGTGAATTGTCTGGTCAGGGCAGTTCTTCTGTTTTAACGTGTTCAGGACACGGGGTCAACTTAAGTTCACAGCTCAGTTTTGCAGTTTCTGCGATGTCGACGTATTGTTTATTTAAACAATTTAATATTTTAGACCGTGTTTTCCATCGGTTTTCTTTGAATATCTCGAAATCTGTAAGTCCCATGGAAAATAATACTGTACCATTAAAGTACATAAATTATAATTCATTCAAATTGTCATTATTATTTAAAAAAAATTGAACATTGCAAAATTGTGCATTTTTAAACAAATTACTGTTATTTAAAAAATAATGGATAATATTAAATGAAATTTTGAAATAATATAGCTCTTATAAAGTACAATCATCACTTAAAATTTCAAATTGAAATGATTACTAAAACGGCTCAAATATACAATTGTTGGTAAAACTTTGCACCCTTGTGAAATCCTGTCATCAAGACCAAGAAATGTGTACGATGGCTCAAATTGTAGCATTCTATAAGCATTTTAAGATCACGGAGAAAAAAAATTTTTTTTTTTTTTTCAAAATTTAAACCCGTTTTATTGCAGTTGTAATTTTAGATATAAACAAATTCAAGTAACTATGGTCTTTTTATGAAATCAAAAACGGTAAACGAGTAATGAACGTAGATTTAAAAAAAAACAACTTAAAAAAAATGAATGCTCTAATTGCATTTAAAGCTGATATACGTTAGTTTTTACGTTTAGGTCACTTATAAATAAACAAATTGATATTTTTTATTGAAATTTGGGCTGGTTATTTTCCAATGCTTATTATTTTGTTTCTGCTATTTGAAGATAATCCAAAGCTACAATTAGTAGAATAACAACGAATAATGCGGCTTTGAGAACATAATGAAAATTTTCATGTTTTTTCTAACTTTTTTTAATTTCTGTCATGAAAACGGTAAACCAACCTAACTTGAACACCCTATGTTCATGTATACAGCTTTGTAAAATTTTTATTATTACTGATACAGTAAAAAAAAATATTTCGCGAGTAGGATTTGAATCCCGCCGAGACGTTCTCATCCTGAATAAAAAGTGCTCGTCGCGTCGCCTTACCCACTTGGCTACCTAGCGACCAAAGTCCGCTTTGTAAAATCTATATATAACATTCGAACCTTTTCGGATCTCTAACAAAATTGCTAAAGACCCACTTTCGGGCCTCTATACAGTATCTTTTAACAATTATAGCTTTGGATTATTTTCAAGTAGCAGAAACGAAATAATAGACATTGGAGACTTATCAGTCTAAAGAGCAATGTTAAAAAAAGGGCTTTTTTGGCCCATCCCTGATAAAGTGTGGAAGACATCCTTTTTTACTAATTGAGGTGGTGAAACGAATCCGTCACCCGTTTTGCCAAAAGATCTCCGAAACACATTCAAAACCCATCACCCCAAAATTAGTAAAAAAAATACACACTTTACCACGAACGGGCCAAAACAGTAATCATTCCTGAGTATTTCTTACCCCCTCCTTAGAGAGGTAAGAAATACTCAGAAGTGATCTGAATTGGCCGTCACCTTAATACGATAAAAAAACATCCAACTGTGTATTAGGATTTTTTTTGTAATTAAAACCGATCAATATCCCTAAGAAGGTGAGACCCACCCCTTTTAGGGAGGAGGCGTATGAGTGTACTCAGAAGTAATCAGATTATTATATTCTAGCGCAACCACTCAATGAGGTGTTCTGGTTTTTTAAAAAAATATGTAGATAACTATATGCAACCTTCTTAGGGGCGGTTAAAGAATGGCGATGAGGGTTGAAGGGGTGAATTTGATTTTTTTTACTTTTTTTTCTACTTAGTTATCGAAACTTAGTATTTTAAGAAAATTTCCTGCAAAATTCCAATGTCACCCCCAAATAAGGGTGGGTTTTTAATGCGTTCCGGGAATTTTTCGCCAAAACGAGTAACGGATTCGTTTTCAATACCCAAAAATTAGTAAGAAGAGATGAATTCCACACTTTACCACGAATGAGCCAAAAAAGCAATTTTTTTAACATTGCTCTTTGAATAAGAAATATCAATTTGTTTATTTATAAGTGACCTAAACGTAAAAAATAAAGTATCTCAGCTTCAAATGCAAGTAGAGCATTATTTTTTTTTTTAAGTTGGCTTTTTTAATACACATTAATTACTCCTTTACCGTTTTTTATTTCATGAAAAGACCAGAGTTATTTGAATTTGTTTATAACTACATTTTCGAAAATTATAAACAGCTGCAATAAAAAGGGTTTAAATTTTGAAAAAAAATCTCTCTCCGTGATCTTAAAGTACTTATAAAAAGCTACAATTTGAGCCATCGTACACATATCTTGGTTTCGATGGCAGAATTTCACAAAGGTGCAAAGTTTTAACAACAAATTGTATATTTGAGTCGTTTTAATAATCATTTTGATTTAAAACTTTAAGTGGTGATTGTACTCTAAGAGCTATATTTCTCCAGAATTTCATTGAATATTATCCATTATTTTTGAAAGAACATTGATTTGTTTAGAAACGCATAATTTTGCAATACTCATTTTTTTTTAAATAATAATAACAATTGGAATGAATTACAGTTTATGTACTTTTATTGTACAGCTCATAACGAACATTTTCCTTCTTTTTGGTGTTTTCCATGTTTTCCATATACGCACATACACACTAAGTGACAATATTTTTTCATCCCCTTATATAATGGGGTGGGGGTAATGGGGGTGACTAATGGCAAACATTTCTTTGAGACCTTAGCTCCTCTTATATTTATTAAATACCAATTTCATGGACTCTTACTTGCTTCATTTATTTATTTACCCCAATTCACCCAAATTTACAACTCAACTCTTCAACGGAATAAAATCGAAATATAGCCTAGTTCCAAACTTCGTTAGAATACATACGTGTGCCAAATTTTAAGTCAATATCTTAAACGGTTCCAGAGTAATCGTGAGTACCAAAAAACTATAAGACCAACGGACACACCGACGCGACAGACTGTTTTTTTTGCTCAAACTTAAAATATTGACGTTTCAGGACATTCTAAGCCTATCTGAACAATAAAAATTTTCAACAAACTTTTTTGCGTTAGTATACTTCCACTGGATGTGGAAGTAATACGCAGAAAATAGCATGACAAAGATATAAAAATCATTGTGTGGACTAAACAATAGAAGTAAAGTTTCTACTTCAAGCATTTTCTTCGAGGAAACCTACACTACGCATCCATAATACTCGAAGAAAGCCACTACGCATCCATAATTCTCGAAGAAACCTACTGCGCATCCATTGTACTACAGGAAAGCCACTGCGCATCCATACTACTTGAGGTAACCTACTGCGCATCCAAAATACTCGAGGAAACCCACTGCGCATCCATACTACTCGTGGTAACCTACTGCGCATCAGTGGTACTCGAGGAAAGCCACTGTGCATCCATAATACTCGGGTGGTGGTCGAGGGATGGTAGTGGCGGTGGATGAAGTAAAAAAATTTTTGATGTCTTAGGTTCTTGTGCTTGGTTCACCTATTTACCCCCATTTACCCCAATTCAACCCCCAACCCTTCAACGAAATAAGATCAAAATATAATCCAGTTCCAGGTCTCGTTAAAATACATAGATGTACCAAATTTCAAGTCAATATCTTAAACGGTTCCAAAGTAAACGTGCGCACAAAAAAGTTACAGACAAGACCGACCGACAGACAGAAACTTTTTTTCAAACTTAAAATCTCAACGTTTCGTTAAGCCTGTTTGGACAATAAAAATTTTCAAATTTTTTTTGCATTACTATAATTCCAGTGGATGTAGAAGTAAAAAGACAACGTAAATAAATTTTAAATATAAAAAGTCCACACGACACACTATAAATACTTAATAAATAATAATAATACATGAATGCAAGAACTTATTTTTCACAAAAATGATACACTAAATAAGGTTGTAAGTAACGCATTCCATAAATAATGGTGTAGTAGAAATATTCCCCAAGGCAGAGGTTCCGATAAGACAAGGGGGAAGGGGATTGGTATGCGAATATGATCTGCGGTCGAAGCAGGTAGACACTGTTGTTTACATAATTTCGATTTTGAACACTTGTTACAAAGGATGACTCAAGTGTGTAATATGTTTACAACGGGTTAATTTAATTATAGAGTTCCTTGTTGGATTTCACGAATATGCGCCTGTAATAAAAGGTTTGTCCATTGCTCACTAGGTACCACCACGTATCGGATGGATAAATGCTATTCTTCTCTATGACAGTTGTCGAGGTGGTTCTCTTTTGCGAACATGGCGCCCTTAATACAAGGTAACTTTGGGCGATTTTGGATTTGGAACGATCTTTAGGGCTCCATATCTCGAAACGAAGACCTTTTCGGACTTGGCTGCATTTGAACATTTGTTCAGGGGGTTCAAAAGAACATTTTTACGTGGGTGAGATTAAATTTGACTGGAGGCAGAAATTCCCCTATATGGTGTGCGGGGTCCTTTCTTTTTAACTCAAAATTTTGCCAATCAGTAATTTTGCTCGAAAAACTGACATTTGACAAAATCGCTCGACCTCCGGTCTCGAGATTTTTTCATGTCAGTTTTTCTTATGAAATCACTGATTTGGCAAAATTATTTCGTTACAAAGAGAAATTTATCCGATAAAAAAAAAGCTCTTGTGATCTTACTGTTAATAAAAAACCTTTTGTTTGTTCATTATATTAAATATACGTACAAAAAAATGTTTTTTGTTAAATTTAGATAATTTTGTACATGGAAAAAGACAATTGCCATTTTCGCCACCCTAATCATCCATTCTAAAAATTACCGGTAAATACCGGTTAACCGGTTATTTACATTTTTATTTACCGATTTACCGGTTATTAAAACTTCCGGTAAATTGCAATCCCTAACAAAAACATACTGCCACCCCCACGTCGGCCAGGCGGGTGTGATTCACTAAAACATTTTTTTTTCGTAAAATATTCGTTATTACTTACATGTAGGTAGTTTTAACAAGTCAGATAGGTATATCATATGCATTACACCAATTTCTGTATTTCCTAAACTTTAATAATCCTACTCTTATGAAAGCCGAAATGAAATTTGAAATAATAATAGTATATTAATTTACAAGAGATGAAAATATTCTTTTTTTCGTGAGATGAGAATTTGCCCACAAGCGAAGCGAGTTGGGCAATTTAATGACCGAGAAAAACGTATTTCGTCTCTGCTAATGCTATTTTTTCTACATTTTCTACAATTATGAATATCAATTTTTCCACTGTCTACTCTATATGAAAATGACATTTTTTTACCCCAGAGATCAAAATATTTTCATCCCCAGAAGTGAAAATGAAATGTCAAATTATGTCAAATTTGATATTTTTATTTTCACTTCTAGAAGTGAAAATATTTTCATCTCTAGAGTAAAAAAATGTCACTTTCATAATTATAGAGTAGACTGTGGAAAAGTTGTTATTTTCATATATATGAATAGAAAAATATTATTTTCTATGAGCAGAAATAAATAACTGGGTACGCCAATTGTAGGTAGTTATTCTGTATTTGCTTCCTTATTTGTAAATATTTATTTATTTGTGATGGCTACTGTATATTGTATATTAGACTCATAAATAAAATTATAGTTTTAAAAAACTATTTTCTTCCAACTTTACAAGTTAAAGACAAGTTTTTTCAAGAAAATTATAATATTTATCGTTCTTGCGCACGAAAAATATGTAGAATTAAATACAAAAGTACAAGTTAACCTAGGAAATTTATGAGCGCAAAACGATTTAAAACCAAAGTTTTTAAACATTACGTTGGTATTTTATCATCATAATATTCAAATTTCAACGTTACATTCGTATAATAACACACATTACCTTCTGCAACTTAATTTCCACAAAATAGCAATTTTCAATCTGATACCAAAATTGTAACGTGCGGATTTTTATGAGCGTTCGCTATTTTAAAAACGACCCTAATAACAAGTTAAACCCAACCAAAGCCTGCAATTTTGAATTTACCATCAATTGCTGTTCGATATTAATATAATTTTACATGCTGCTGCCTGTAGGCACAAACGTACAAAGCAATAATTTAAAATTTTACCCGATTTAATCAATAAGTTTAATAATACCGCTGAAACTATGTTGGAATAAGGAATATTTTAAATTTGCCACCGTTAGATTTAAGTTCAGCTTCCCGAACAAAGATGGCGCTGTCTACACTAAATCGAAAACGAGTTCAAGGAATTGCCAATTTTATAGCTAATGTTTTTTTTAATTAATTAATGGCTGTACCAGTGACTTATATTAAAAACCATAGTTCAACATTGAGGACCAGTCAATTAGTATACCGCTAAACTGTCAGAAAGCATGATAATCTGAAGAAATAAAGTTATAACCTACAAACTCATATGGAGGTATTTTCCACACTGTTTACTGATAATTCTACATTAGTGGTATTACTATTTGGAGAAAATTACACATTTATTTTTATGTACTTACTTTTAGTTCAATTTATACACTATTTCCGAAAATATGCACTAATAACGTGGGGTCAACACCGCACTTCCACCACCACTACCGGTAACAAAATATTACAGGGCAACGGGCAACACTAGCAGAACAGCAGCAAACTCTCATTGTACGGTTTGTTGCTTTGCTAAGGTGTACTTTTTAAAATTGAATGTGAAAATATAATGCGTAAACGTTTTTATTAAATTTAAATGCATTTTAAATCTTAGTATCAGGTATCTTTCAATCAAAACAATTTTACTTATTCTTTTTATTCATAACCTCTTTAACTTTTACCAATTTATTTGTTAAAGTATTTTATAAAAAAGACAATTAAGCACCTATATTAATGTAGGTACGTTTACCGTTAGCTACAGGTGATAGATGCCTGTATAATTTTTAGTAGGTACTTATTTATAAATGATGAATATGATGATATGAATACCTGCATATTACTGCAGTTGTACAAATTATTATCTACGAAAAATTAATGATAACTTTAACCTATAAATTCCTCCATATTTTAATACTAAATAAAAATACCTCTACATCTTTTCTCTATTATTAATTTATTTTCGAAAAAGCTGTAGGGAATATATTCAACTTTTGATGTCTGCAATAATTTAATTATAAAGAGCTTCCTGTATTATAATTTGAATTAAATTCTAAATGATATGATATTAGTAATGTGTTCATAGCTACTGATAATTATGGTCGTACTTTAATCGCATCTGTACCTATTATTTTAATCACGTATAATATAGGTATACTTATATACCATGGGAATGTATTTAAATATACATAAAATATGCCTTCTTCACTGCGGTTAAACTGAAATACGGAAACATATAAATGTTTATGTTTATGCGAAACTACAAGAAGTTTAATTATTTACTGTTTTAAAATAAAAGCCATTTGTTGGGAGGATTTTTATTTCATAATATAGAACATACATATACAATTGTTAATTAAACACAGAATAAATATTTTAAAGTGACTCAATATTAGATCTTAATTGCATTCCAAGAAATATGTTTAAAAACCGCTGCCCAAGGAATCACTACTTCCACATCCGGATTTTCTATCCAAGTCACACAACGAAAAAATTTTGTATCTGGAAATAATTGTTTATGAAACTTTAATAATATGATATTTGAAAACCTCTACCCCAAAAACCCATAAAACGATACCCCACTTCGGTAGTGGGGTGGGGGTGGTGACAGGGGGTGGGAGTGGGGGGTGGATAAAGTAAAAAAATATTTTGAGGTTTCTGGTTCTTGTACACACACTAAATCACATTTTTTTTCATCCCCTTTAATAATGGGGTGAGGGTGGTAATGGGGGTGGCTAATGCCAAAATTTTTTTTTGAGACCTTAGCTTTTCTTGTCTATACTAAATATCAATTTTATGAACTCTTATCTGCTTGATTTACCTATTTACTCCAAATTTACTCCAATTTACCCCAATTTACCCCCCAACCCTTCGACGGAACAAGATGAAAATATAATCTAGTTCTAGATCTCGTTAAAGTACATATGTGTACCAAATTTCAAGTCAATATCTCAAACGGTTCCAGAGTAAACGTACGCACAAAAAAAGTTACAGACCGACAGACAGACCGACAGACAGACCGACAGACAGACCGACAGACAGACCGACAGACAGACCGACAGACAGACCAACAGACAGACATAAATGTTTTTTTCGCTCAAACTTGAAATCTCGACGTTTCATGACATTCTAAGCCTATTTGAACAATAACAATTTTTTAAAAAAATTTTGTCGTTAGGTACTATACTTCCACTGGATGTGGAAGTTAAATTACGTTATTCGTCTACTAGTTCCACACAATCCGTGCCTACCTTGGTAATCCAAACAGGAGTGAGATAAGTTGCCCGCGCCGCCATCTGTTTTTTAAACTTTTTTTTCTCAAGAAGATTGCGCCCCTTATGCCTCAAAACAGTTACCTAGGGCCCTGTTCACTTTCGAGGTATTAACTATTGAGTGGGTGGGGGGGGGAGGTAAGATGATATTTTTTTGGTCAAATTAATAAAGAACTGCTGGGGTATTTATTTGACGTACATATATTACTGAGTATTATTAGGTATTCTTAGGTATTATTGGGCATTTTTTAGGTATTTTTAGCCCAATGGGCACACGTACGGCTAAATAAAAGTTTTTAAAACACCGTAGTCGTTCATTAAACGTTTTACGTTGAAATTTTCAACGTTGTATGTGGTTGAAAATATTAACGTTTAATAAGATGTTTAAAATACACACATTTTTAACAAGTAGAAGAAGAAAATACTGAAAAAAAAAACGTTTTAGTAAGCACGTTTTTTTCACAAATGTCTAATAACATAACCGTTTATAATGCAAGAGGTTTAAACCACTCGCTAAAGGTAACGTTTGTGAAACTAAAAAGTTTAACGCTAATTATTACATATTTAATACTTACAGTGATTCAAACGTTATATATAGAGAAAAAAACTTATTTTTTTACAATGTTAAAATAACTGTTGATTCCAACTTACTAAATACAAGGGAATTTTAAATTCATAGATGGTAGATGATTATGTTTTTTAAACTTTTTTCTACGAATCTATAGCAACGCATACAATTCGGTTGTAAAATTTTATGTCTAATAAAACCTATAAAATATGCTACTCCTACACATATTCCCAACCATTAGTGGAAGGGATTACTGAAATAATAGGTGTTAATCAGAACGTTTCTTTTACTGATATATTAACGTATAATGCACGTTCATAATATGAGAAGTTGTAACAACCCGCGTTTGTGAAGCGAGAAAATTAAACGTTTTTTATCGCATTAATCAAATATAGCAATTGAAATATGTTTTATTTAAAATGTTTATGCAACATTAAAATAACTGATCCTTTCATTTCATCAAAATGCACAACATCAAAACAACATTTTTATGGTTTCAATATGACAACTCTAATGTCACGTCATCATTACGTCATTAACTCGTCGAATGACGTCTGTTAACGGTAGATCACCTTAAAATGACGTCATAATGACGACAACTTACTTGGGTTTCTGGGGGCAAGTTTTCATGCCATAAAAAAAAGTTTGTTATTACAGTTTTGTAGAGGAGAGCTGGAGCTTATTTCCGCTTTTTAAATTACAAATAGTGCACTAACCTTTAAAGGGTTATTAGTTATCAAAGATGGAGGAAAGGGCAGCTGTGAGCAGCGGGTACAACGCGACGTATAGTTAAACTGGTGATTGGTAAAACTAGACAGTAGTATTTGTTTTAATCTGACGGAAGTTCTATTTTCGCGATTCTGGTCAATTCACATTGGCTGAATTTTAACATATTTTCAAATGAGTGGCATTACGGGCAATGATTTAAGACGGCAATTATGAATTTTTTTAAATAAAATATTTCGATTACTGGGTGAATTTAACCTTTTTTTAAAATAATATTACAATTTGACCTATTCACGAAAATCTCGGAGTGGGCGACATCTACATTCTGACAGTATAACATGTCTAAGAATGAACAACAATTCCGTTTACTATTAGGTGCGTTTTTTTGCTCTAATTCTGTAAACGGAATATAGAATTTTGTCGTTTTTTTGATGATTCCAGTTTGCTACTTTTCATTCTGTCTCACAAGAAGGAAGCAGCGGTAGCAGATTGGAATGGGGACGATCCATTTGTAATATACGGCCTAATGTAGCTGATATTAAGTCAATAGTCATCATATAATATCCTTTTTATGTTTACTGATGGCAGAATAGTAATTTACGTTACAAGACCGGAAAGAAGCGTTTTGCAGTTCGACCCAAGCAGATTTCAGGCTGACCGCAGGTGAGTCCTGGAAGCTTGCGGAGACCTGCAAAACACTGTTTTTCGGTTGTGTAATGTGCAAGTTTTTTTTTCGGCCGACACTGTCATACGAAATCAATTTTGCATTATTTTTTTAATAAATTTTCTAACAAATATAACGACAAACAATAATAACTAATTAAATAAAATATTTTTACGACCGACACTATTATACAACTTCAATCTCTGCTTGTAACGTTTCAAAATCTGAATCTATACTTTCCATAACTTGTGAACTGACTTTTGAAAACTCATAAAAGTCAAGTATTTTTATCTATTTGACACTTATTTCAACAATTAACATGAAATTCGTTTCCATAGCAACGAGAATAACGGGGATCGGAATTAGTAGTTTTTCTACTCTCTTATGTAAAGCTGTTTTCTGTACAGTCTGTAGAATGGATAAGTAGGCAATTCCAGTTAACTGAACGGATATATTTCATATCAGTTCTAGGATGGATATAAAATGAAACCGACCAATCACAGTTCGTATATATTTTTTTTTGGGGGAGGGGGGTTGGCATCCGAAAACATTCTCTGCCACAGAATAATTACCAAAGAGGAAAAAGTTCGTATATTAAGTACATAGACAACTATTCGTTTTAAAATCAAATTAGTGCGTAAGCTGTCAAAGTAACTGTCAGTGTGTACTGTCAGTGTATATATGTGTAATATATTAATGTTTAATAAATTTTGTAATTTTAAGCTGGTCGTAGAAAAAGTATACTGTACAACTCGAGTGGATTATCCATATCGCACTTAAAAGATTTGAAGTACCCCGCCTACGGCGTAGTGCTCAAACTTCTTCATCGTGTGAAATGGATATCATATCCACTCTTGTTGTATAAACTACTATTGTGCAACAAGAGTGGATATGGATAATCCACTCGAGTTGTACAGTATACTTTTTCTACGACCAACTTAAAAAAACTACAGAATTTATTAAACATTAATATATTACACAAACACACACTGACAGTACACACTGACAGTTACTTTGACAGCTTACGCACCAATTTGATTTTAAAACGAATAGTTGCCTATATACTTAATACACGAACTATGATTGGTCGGTTTCATTTCATATCCATCCTAAAACTGATATGAAATAAATTTGTTCAGTTAACTGGAATTGCCTACTTATCCATTCTACAGACTGTACAGAAAACAGCAAATTTATATAAGGGAGTAGAAAAACTACTATTGTCGATCTCTAATGTCACTTTCCGGTCTAGTTCGGGAAAACGTTAATTTCTGGCAGATAATTTCTCCAGAAAGGGTGTACTGTCTGGTAGGCCGAAAACGATTTATTCATACACGTGAATGTCGATGCTATAATTCATATTTAATATAACTTAAGATACCTGAAAAACTTGTCACCTCCCGCCTAGCAGTTTCAGTTTTATCGTTTTGTTAGTAAATGTCATTCTGGTAGCTCTAACTCTGCCGACTGCGGACCGAAAAACGCAACTATTGACATTTTATGGAAGGCTAACTTTGTTGCTGAAATTGTAGAAAGTCAGCTTACATCTCGAGAATCAAGTGAGATAACAAAAAAAGTCATTGAATATCTTATAGAAAATTAAATTGCCAACGTAAATGCTCATACGCATTTTTTTAATAAATGAAATAGTTAAAAAGATATCGTGGATTAATTGTTTAATTCGAGAATGGAGTGTATCTTCAAAATTAAGCGTGATATCAATACTTTTTATTGTTTTTTTTTTGTTTGAAATCACTTCCAAATATAAAAAAAAACACAAAATCATTGCGTCATAGAAATCGAAATCTCGTTTTGAAATATATGGCGCGCTTGAGGTCACTGGCGGCCGGCCAGTGGAAAGTTTGCAACGTATTTACAGGGTGTGCTGGCCCGAATTTTTGTCTGACAATTAAATTACACGGTCAAAAAGGTCTCTAGAATAACATATTCAATTGTCAGACCGGAGCAAATAATAAAAATTTCACGTAAAAAATACATGTTTGAGGTGTTCTTACACCCCCTCCCCTGCTTCCTAAAATTTTTGTCTGACAATTTGTATGGTTATTCATATACCTCAATTCAAGCAAAATACGAAGTTTCAACCAACTTGCAATAATGAAAATTTCGACTACTATTTTACGTCTCTGAGGTGTTCTTACACCCCCTGCTGCCTGAAATTTTTGTCTGACAATTTGTATGGTTATTGATATACCTTAATTCAAGCAAAATACGAAGTTTTAACCAACTTGCAATAATGAAAATTTCGACTACTATTTTACGACACCCTCTATAGACTGGCGGTACATGACCAGTCAGGTGCAACGTTTTTAAAATATATGCCAATCATATATATGAATGAAATTACCATGAATATGCCAGAAACGCAAATTTTAGGCAGTCGTCGCGTCCAGAAGGGTATGCAAATCGATTTTTTTTTTGCGTTTTTTTTTTAATTTTAAAATGGATGCCAATAGTGCCAAACGATAAGCCGTGAAAAAGAATCCAGCGAAAATTCATTGGCATGCAGTTTCCGCGCGCAAAACAACTGTTAATGCGCGCATTAAATCGTAAAATTTTTCGGTGTTCTTGATTTTGGATGATTTTGATTTTGGATTTTTTTTCAAGGCTTTTCGTTTGGCGCTATTATTGGCATCCATTTAAAATAAAAAAAAAACACAAAAAAAAAAACAAAAAAAATCGATTTGCACACCCTTCTGCACGCGACGACTGCCTAAAATTTGCGTTTCTGGCATATTCATGGTAATTTCATTCATATATATGATTGGCATACATTTTAAAAACGTTGCACCTGACTGGTCATGTACCGCCAGTCTACTACTGCCCATCGCCAAGTCGAAACATTCAAGATGGCAACTCATGGCAACCGTTTTAGCCTACTACGAGTAATGACGCGAAATGTTCACTAGCTCTTAGTCTGTTAGAGAAGCAGACAGGAGGCGTATTGATGCTTTAGAAATATGGGTCTGGAGACATTTGTTACGAATTCCCTGGACAGCGCATTGCACTACCTTGATTCTCCAAGAAATACGTCCCCAAAACCGAGTCTTCTGCACCGTATTCTCTCGAATCCTCTCATTTTTTGGCCACATCAACTGAAGAGAGGACAATATAGAACGGTTGATAGTTCAGGGAAAACCAGATGGCAAGAGATGAAGGGGATGTCCTCCAAAGCGTTGGGCAAGAAGTTGATGGAAAATAGCTTCAATGAGGCTGTGCGCCTAACAGGCAACCGCGATATACGAAGCCAACTAGAATAATTTTCATGAATCACAAAACGTCTAGCATGACGTTGGAAATAAGAAGAAGAAGATAATAATAAACGTTTTTTTATTTCAAGTGCCCTGAAAATTAATAGGCCCTCATATTATAATATTTTCACTTTCTTAATTGAATATTTAAAATTATGTTTAAAATTTTGCATAATTTCTTTTATTACAATCGAATACTGGCATGATTTCAGTCTTACGTTCTGTTATTTTGTGTCAGTCATATTGAATTTCTAGTTTTTAATATCATTTTGACCCATCATTTTTGGAAGCAATTTGACTAATTGGAGAAATCACATACAGAGGCAACTTTTTAGATGAAGCACATCAGCTACATTTTTAAGACCTGGCTTGGAAATTGATTAAAATTTTGGTACTTATTAAACCTAGGCACGAGGTACGTAGATATTATTTTTTTTTAGCTAAATTTTTGTATTAATAAATATTAGTATACATTAAAATATTCCATTTTTCCAAACTTTTCATTTGACTTGAAAATTGATCGTTAATAAAAAATTTGTTGAGAGTGTGACAAAAATTTCAAATACTCAGGTTTTACTACTATTTGTGTCCTATACAAATTTCATATCAAGTTTTAGATAAATCATATACAGGGTGAACTATCGTATACGAAGCAATCCAACAAATTTTTTTGAAACCGTCCCTGGATTTTTTAAATTTTGGATATGTATGATAGTTGTTAAGTAACAGTGTCCATTATTGTAAAAAACCGCTGCCCAAGGAAACACTACTTCCACATCCAGATTCTCTATCCAAGTCACTCACTACGAAAAAACTTTGTATGTGAAAATAATTGTTCATGGAACTTTAATAATATAATATTTGAAATCCTCTACCCCAAAAACCCATAAAACGATACCCCACATCGGTAGTGGGGTGGGGGTGGTGATAGGGGGATGGTAGTGGAGGGTGGATAAAGTAAAAAAATATTTTGAGGTTTCTGGTTCCTGTACATACACTAAATCACAATTTTTTTTCATCCCCTTTAATAAGGAGGTGGGGGTGGTAATGGGGGTGGCTAATGCCAAAAATTTTTTTGAGACTTTGGCTTCTCTTGTATATACTAAATACCAATTTCATGGACTCTTACCTGCTTGATTTACCCATTTACCCCAAATTTACCCCAATTTACCCCCCAACCCTTCGACGGAACAAGATGAAAATATAATCTAGTTCTAGATCTCGTTAAAGTACATATGTGTACCAAATTTCAAGTCAATATCTTAAACGGTTCCAGAGTAAACGTGCGCACAAAAAAAAGTTACAGACAGACCGACAGACAGACTGACAGACAGACAGAAATTTTTTTTTCGCTCAAACTTAAAATCTCGACGTTTCATGACATTTTAAGCCTATTCGGACAATAAAAATTTTTAAAAATTTTTTTGTCGTTACTATACTTCCACTGGACGTGGAAGTAAAATGAGGCAAATCGGATTAACCGTTAAAATGTTATGACCAAAACAATTTTTTAACAAAATTCGTAAATCACTCTGTATGATAGTAAAGAAAGGGAACAAATACTTTTTAATGGTCACTTGGTATTCGTCTTAGGTGCCTCTACTTACGGTAGAAGTATGTACAGTTCCTCATGACTCACCCTGTATTGGTTACTCGTGTAATTCGATGAGTATCATAAATTTACGACTGTTAATCAGAAAAAAGTATGAACCTCCTGAGAGCGAAAATAATAATAATAATAATAATTTATTATTTGCCCAATGTAGATACAGGAAATATTATATAAAGTAAATAAAGGGCTAAATGGTTCAGAATTCTGGATAATTCCAGATTCTGTTCTTCCACATACAATTACAAATATTAATTAAACAACAATACATATATAGGGTATTAGCCTACATACATATAGGTTGTATAGGAATATCACTATGGACAGGAATGACAAAAACAAATAATTATTATAAAAATTCAATTTGAAATCTAAATTAAAACTTTTTCGAAATCTTATTTATTTATTTATTTAAATAGCATTTATATTTGCTAATATATTTAACCTGATAATATACATTAAATATTATGAACAAGGGACAAGAAGATAGTCTTGATTATAATATATTTAACATAATGTGGGTTTGAGTATAGAAGGTAGGCCTTTTACTGGGCGTTTACTAAATATTTTTTGTAATTAAGTTTAAATGTCGTAAATGCTGAACTAAAGTCCAGAACATTGAATTTTATCAAACCATTGACGTAAGCAGCAACATTGTAAGAAAACGGCTTCTTAAAAAGGATGTGAAAATTCGAAATTCTTGTCCGCCTTGTTCCGATTTACATGTGCGTGCATGTGTGCGCGCGTGCCAAGGGCGGATCTAGACCTTGAGCTTGGGGGGGGAGGGGGCGTAACACTGAACCCAAAATTTTTTGGTGAGCGGGGAGGGGAGAAATAAAAAAAAAAATTTTTCGCTCTAAAATTTTTTTGAAGAGCGGGAGGGGGGGGGGGGGGGGGGAGAAATCCAAAAAAAATTTTTCGCCCTAAAATTTTTTTGAAGAGCGGGGGAGAAGAAATCAGAAAAAAAAAATTTTTCGTCTCAAAATATTTTCATCCTAAAAAATTTAAAATGAAAATTTCTTGGGGGGTAATTTCCCTATTAAAATTTTTTTTCTTCCCAAAATTAACAAAAATCATACCATTTTAAAACAAAAATTGATGATTTACAGAATCTTGGGGGGGGGGATTATTACCCGTTACCCCGTTACCCCCCCCCCCACCATAAATCCGCACCTGGCGCGTGTGTGTTTGTGTATGTGTGTCACATGTACGAGAGGGTAATTAAAGAGAGAAAATTTAAAACTAGAAGAGAAACTAATCAGAAAAAACAAACTTTGTTAGAATGAAAAAAAATTAATTATAATGGAACCAGGCGCCTAGACGTGTCAACCCCTCTAGCTGGCTCTTGTACCACTTTTCAAAGATGGCGAATATATTTCTCAGGGGGTTCATACTTACCAAGTTAATGATTGCCAGTCGTAAATTTGTGATACTCATCGAATCACAAGAGTAACTAGTACATGCGGTAGGAACAACCGATACGCCGTCAATTATCGTGAAAGGCAAGACGTTCGCATCACTTTACAAAGATGGCGAATGTCTTTTCGCACTCAGAAGGTTCATACTTACCAGATTCCTGATTGCCATTCATAAACTTATCATTTTTTTTAACTGACTTTTTTTTCAAATTTGGGCGAGTCTGGATTCATGATTTCGGGGGGTAAATTAAGAAATCTCTCCAACCCCCATACGTAAACCTATGACTTATTTATGACTTTTTTTACTTTTTTAAGTCATATTTCTTACACCTTTGGGGGCCTGCCGTACGCCCCTGCCCCATAAAAAAGGGCTGGCATGGTCATTTCTGTGCTCTACTGCCCCAAATTAACAACAATTCACACCTATGCCCAAAAATGTCTATGCTTGGCTGCAGATTTTTGTAATTATTTTTGTGGTCATTGCTCTACTGGTAATTAGCTATTATAGTTATTCGAGATTATAAAATTTTCTACAAAATACCCCGCATTAATTTTATGGAAATTGAGTTTTGGTCAAATTTGTTCATATTGCAGGATTTTGTAAGTCTTGGGGACCTGATTAAAATTTCTTGGGTACATTGCTCAAAATGCCTCGTTTCTGGAGTTACGGATGTTTGAATGTTAATTAAAAAGAAATGTTTTGTACTAAGGTTCTGGTCTAACTTTTCTGAAGTATTTTGATGCCTTTTTTTTATAGACATGTGTTACTTATAACATGTCTATGTGGGGTTCTTTGTAGTTTTCAAGATATTTCCAATAAAAAGATTTTCTAACCTCTTCTTCCGTTCTTCTAGTATTATACAAATGATTGAAATAAATGAAGGAAAAAATGTAAACGTTTGATATTAAAAAAATGTGTTAATTGTAATGTAGTAATTACTTAAGACAAATAAGAACTAACTTATATTCAGTAAACAATTAAGTATATCCTTGCTCAATACTCAGTTCACAAATTAACCTGAAATCTTTGTGTAAAAACCACCGCCTAAGGAATCACTATTTTCACATCCAGATTTCCTATTCAAGTCCTTCATTATCATCCCCACCACATTATTAAAGGGGTAATAGTGGGTTGGCCGATGCCAAAAAATTGGAGGCCTTTGGTTCTCACGAACATTAAATCAGAATTGTATTCTCCCCCCCTTTAATAATGGGGCGAGTGATGGTCATGAAGGTAATATCAGTTTTATGGACTCTTACTTGTGTGCTTTACCTATTTACCCTCATTTACTCCCATTTACCCACATTTATCCCCAACCCCTCAACAAAACAAGGTCAAAATTTAATCTAGGTCCAGATTCCGTTATAATTTATAAAATAAAAACTTAAAATATCGACGTTACGTCACATTTTATGCCTATTTGAAAAAGACAAAATCAATTTTTTTAGAGATCTGGTATCAAATTAACCACAGTTTCATTGCAAACCACCCCTTTTCCAATTTTTCGGCTCTAGGCATTTTTTTATCGGAAAACTTTATTAATGAAAGTTGTTCAGAATAGTTCAAAAACCTCAAGTACAAAATTTAATCTGATTTATTATTGTACTAAAGGTATTAGTTAAATATTGGTAAAAATTTGGTTAAAAACTTTTAAACGATCTTTACGAAAACTAAAAGACTAATTGCACGGCAATAATTATTATTACTATCAAAAATTAAAATAAGTAAAACCTACACAAATTGACAAATATGCATTATTTTCTCAGTTCTTTGAGTCGAGGCATTCTTTTAAATACACAATCTCGTGCAACAGTAGATTTTCATTTTCAATTTCAAAATTTTTATTTTTTTTGGGAAAAATCCAAAAATAGGTATTTTTCACGAAATTTGGTACAGATCCATTTGACGGTTGCCAAATTCAGATTTGAAATAAAAAAAATGCTCATTTTTTACCCACAGAAACAAGAGCAGTAGGTTTTGTAAAATTTAGTGTATCACAAGAACGCAACAATCGAAATCCGACTTAAAATAAACTTTTTATGGGGGGGAGTTCCAAGCAAAATGGGACACACTTTATATGTGTATAAGTTAGTTGCTAACCAAAAAATAAAAATACTACAGGCAATGACGGAATAAATTCAAAAATTATAAAAATAATTTTCCCTTATATATGTTCTGCACTAACCAGCCTGATAAACGGCTCTATTCAATCAGGTATTTTTCCTGAGATAACGAAAACTGCTCTAGTTATTCCTCTCCATAAAAAGGGTGAAGTCCAAATTCCTGACAACTATCGACAAATTTCATTACTGACAGAATTCTCTAAAATTTTGGAAAGAATAGTCTATAACTTAATAATTTCTTTCATAAAAGACTACAATTTATTAACAGAATCTCAACACGGTTTTAGATCCAACAAATCTGAGGAAACAGCCTCATATCATCTTTTAAATTATATGTACTCGGAACTTGATCAAGGTAAATATGTTATATCTTTGTTGTTCTTTCTTACGAAAGCTTTCGAAAGTGTAAATTCTGATTTTCTATTAAAAAAATGTACAACCTTGGTATAAGAGGTATGATGTCAAATTGGATTAGTTCTTACTTGACTAATAGAAAATTGATTGGTAAAATTGGACAGCAAACATCCAGTCCAACTGACGTTCTTCTAGGAGTTCCTCAGGGGTCAGTGTTGGGACAATTACTATTTATGCTTTTTATTAATGACCTACCTGAACATATCAGTGTTAGAAAAGTTACAATGTTTGCAGATGATGTCTCCATCACTGTTTCAACGGACACTTCAGAGGAACTCCAAGCGTTAGCTGAACAGGTATGTGATGAATATGGTATATATTGTCAAAGAAATAAGGTTATACTAAACGAAAGCAAAACAGTTTGTCTAAACTTCCATTTAAGAAAAATACTGCCTGACAATTTTAATATCCTTGCTATTCCGCTCTCTGTAAATACTAAACTTCTTGGAACATTAATTGACTCTGATGTATCATTTCAGTCGCATATAAATCATGTTTGCAACCAATTAAGCAAAGCTTACTTCGCTATTTATCTGATTAAACCATATTTAAATTTGCAAGGCATTTTGAATGTTTATTATGCTCTAGCTTACAGCCATATATCATATAACATTGCCACATGGGGTTCTGCAACAGAAAGTGAAAGGGTTTTTATCGCCCAAAAAAGGATTATTAGATTAATTTTTAATTTAGATTGGTTAGAAACTTGTAAATATACTTTTAAAAATAATAAAATTTTAACAGTGCCCTGTATATTTGTTTTTGAAATGTATTACTCTCACGAAAAGAAATATTGACACTTTTGTTAAAGTTAATGAAGGACATGAGCATCATACGAGATATGGACACTATCTACAACTGCCAAAGCACAGAATTTCTGCATATGAGAAATCCCTACATTATAAGTTTGTTTCTTTATATAATGCTCTACCGCCTGAATATAAAGAATATAGAAAATTACAACCACTTCAAAAGAGCAGTTTGAACCTTCCTCCTTGAAGGAGCGTACTATTCTATAAATGAGTTTGTGAACAGGCAATAAATGACAACTGACTATTATTATTACTCTAAGCAAGTTTTTAGACTTTTTTTCTTCTTATCGTATGTATATAGTTTACTACTAAATGTTTTTTTATAGCTGAGTTTTATTTTTGTAAGTCCTGGTACTCAGTTTTTCTTTTATGTAATTATTAATTTTATTATTAAGTTGAAAATCGTATATACTTACAGTACCTATGTTTGTCTATTGTTCTTTCTATATATTATTGTATTTTTTTTAATCCTACAGAATTATGTTAAATGCACTTGATAAGTTTCTATTATATACACTTATTATTTGTAATCTGTGACGTGCCATATGTACTTTGTATTATCTTTGGCCAACAAATCTATCTATCTATCTATCTATCTATATACTTCTAAATTCTGCCTGCATTTTTTCAAAGGTTGAGTTGTAATCTTGACTTAGCGTTTCGTTTATTGGTAAATGAAATGAGCTATCAGTGGTGTTAGACTGACACAACTGAACATTGATATTATTTTTTAGACAGCTTGTAGTATCGCCACTTTTCGCATTTAATGTCATCAATGCCATCATAAAAAGTGTAGTAGAATAGAGTAATAGAGTAGAGTAGTAAATATTTTTCTGGAAACAAAAACTACTTGTCCACGATCTTGTTGATAGAAAGTGTGGTTACAGATTTGAATAAATGCAAATAACATCCATTACCCAACCCAATGATATTGCCAGTGTCAGAGTCAGGGGTCGAACCCAGCACACGATAGAGAGTCTAACCAAGCGTGCTTTCCACTAACACACTTCAGTCCGCTGTGTTACCATACCGATAAAATACATATAAAATAATAAAACAGAAACTTAGAATGTCAATTAAAGACAAATTATTTTAGAAAGTTTATACAAACATTCTTAAATTGATGCTAATTAAGCAATATTATGTGTTATTTGGCGGAACCAAAAGTAAATGAAATTTGAAATGTCAGACAACTGTGTGCATTTATTTTGAAAATTATTTAGGTCAATCCTATAAGAATACTCTGTACAGTATTGTCATTGAAATACTCAGACATCTGACACCTCAATTTTGCTAGATGCACAATATACACAAAATGCAACAACGAGCCAAAAGGAAGCAAAAGACATGTTATTATCCAAGTTCACGCACATAACATTTTTATTACACTGGAATTTGTTACAAAGTGACAAATAGGTATAAGATGGTTTCCTGTCGGCATGCTACATTTTATTTCCTAATATTCTCCTCAGTATAAAAGGTAACGCAATATCGATACATCAGTGACGATATTGTGTTCTTTTCCAGTTCCTTTCGACAAAACCGAATTGAAAGTTCCGCACTCCGGATGTGGCGAAAGCTATTGTAGTTAAGGCCTTTGTCCACTTGAATCGTTACAATTGCGGTTTTTCCTAAATGACGGCCGCTAGAGCTGATGACAGCCTTTTGATGTCTTTATATGCTTTGTAACTATAATTTATTGTTTCTATTAAATTGTTACTTTAGCTTTCTTAAATGTAGCAAGTAAGGATATTTTCTTAATACGACTTTTTTATACCTGTAGTCCTTTAGTAAGAGTACCTACACTTGCGTACAAAAAAGTACTACATCTACTATGTACCAGTTAGACTTCACATACAGGGTGATCTACCATGACATGCGGAAACTTTATCAGTAGGTTGTCCCCACCGAAAGAAGTTAAAAAAAAGGAAAAACTAAAAAAAAAATGACCAAAAAAAATTCCTTATTTTTTTGTAGAAATACACTGCCAATGACTAACCAATCTGACCTTATCAGGCTTGGGATTGACACTATTGACAGCAAAGCTGGGGAGGGTAGAAGTGACTTTTTGGTTTTAATCAAATCACACTACAAAAATAGCGAAATAAATCAAAGAGACATTGACTCTGTACTAGTGAACTCTACAGCAAGTAGATATAAGAGATATTTACTTAAACCCGTCAATAACACAAAAATATTAACGTCCGCGGTGCCTTGTATATGCCGGTCTCCAGATTGTTTGACCAAAGGTAAAAAATGCGGCACTTTGACCGCACCCGCCAGTTTCACTTTTTATGCCAATTAAGGAAATGTAAACATCTCCAATATGTTCTTTCACAAGTAAGTTCGTCGCCCTATTACTGAACTAGACAATAACAGTAGTGTATCTTCGTAAGTTTTAACAATTTTTAATATACTAAATTACCTCTGAGCACTCTAAAATTTTGCAGGGGTTTTCCCACATTGAAGACTAGTACATCATTTTATTTTCTGCATATTATGGCAAATCACGTTGTATAGCGCAATGGATCTTTACAGTGATTTCTATTTTTAGGATTTAGGTTAGGTTTTTAAGTAGTGCGAGGTACATACAAAACTTATAATTGAAAAAGTATATGATACTTATTTTAATAAAAAAATTACGTGTTGGTTTGGCGGCATTGTATAAGCCTCCTCATTCACTAATTAATAATAATTTAAATGAACTAGAAAATGCACTAGCAATTGTGAACCCAATGGTGGATGAAATTTTTATTTTGGGTGACCTGAATATAAATCTTTTTAATTTAGTCAGCTCTAGTACTATCAAATTGACATCTATATTGGACTCTCATGGTCTCACAGTAATCAATAACGAGCTTCCAAGAGTGAATAATTTTTCGAGCACTCTTATTGACATAATAGCGGTAAGCAACAAAGATTTGATATTAAACACAGAAACTATAGACACTCATAATATCTCAGATCATAATTTGGTGTACTGTGAGATTCATTGTGAGTCTAAAAGAAATAAACAGTTTTTTCATACATCTCGCGATTTCAGGAACTTTTCTTATAATGATTTTCTAATAGATTTATATAGACAACTGTGGCCAAATCTCTACAACTTAAATAATACTAAACTTATAATTAATAAAATAAACGAGTACATTATTGAATGCTTCGATACACATGCACCGATGAGAACGGTAAGGATAAGCCTAAAGCTCCCTGGTTGACAGACACTATAAAAGTTATGATTAAGACTAGAGGAAAGGCATTATTAAAGTTTAAGAAAAGTGGAAGAAACGCGAACTGGGAGACTTATAAAAATATACGAAATATGGTAACAACTGCTATTAAAAATGAAAAGAAAGGTTATCTCGATTATATTTATAGTCAGCATGATTCCAAAGAGTTGTTGAAAAATTTAAAGTTGCTTGATATAATCAGTAAGAAGAATAATAATATTCCAGATCATTTTAGTGATCCAAACAAAATAATTGAAAATTTCATTAAATCGGTCAATCAATTAGTTATTCCTCCACCCCAAGACACTATGAATTATTATGAGAATAACAGCTTTAACCCCAACATTAAATTGCAATTAAAAGAAATTTCGGAAGAATATGTTGAGGAACTTATTAACAAAATCAAAAGTAAAGCCACAGGGTCAGATGATGCATCAATAAAAATGCTAAAATTGTGCATTCCTCACCTTACTTCAACATTAACTTTTGCTATTAACAAATGCATAATGGAGGGTTACTACCCAGAAAGAAGAGCTGTTATTTTCCCACTCTCAAAGGTGAATAAACCCGAGAGTTATAACGATCTAAGGCCAATTAATATTCTTCCGGCCTTATCTAAAGTTTTAGAAAAAGCTGTCCATGAGCAGATATCACATTACGTTTTCACTAATGAAATTATCCCTGACAATCAGTCAGGATTTAGAAAACATCACTCTACAACTAGTACGTTATTAAAACTTACAGATGATATTCTTAGTGGATGGGATCAAAAGTGTGTAACTGTATTATTATCTTTAGATTATAGAAAAGCTTTTGATACCTTGAACCATGAACTGCTATATTTAAAACTTAAACACTTCGGTTTTGATGATACAGCTTCTGCTTTCGTTCAATCTTTTCTAACCAGGGGAAGTCAGATTGTTGTTGTAAACGGTTGCTGAATCTGGAAATAAAGAAATTTTACATGGTGCCCCACAAGGATCAATTCTGACTCCACTTTTGTTTACAATTTACACATCGGACTTCCAAAAATCTTTAAAATTGTTCTCGTCTCAATACTATGCTGACGATGCAGAGCTGTATTATATCACACCCGTGGACAATTTAATTGAAATAGTTCCACTATTAAATAAGGAAATAGAGGACATCGTGGAGGTTTCTAAAAATCATTCTTTGAATATTAATCCTTCTAAATCAGCAGTAATTTTTTTTGGTAATGACAGAGATCGAGAAGGGGCCATAAACGATGTCTCATTGGTGGTGGAAGGGCAAATTTTACAACACAAAGATAATATAAAATGTCTAGGTTTGATTATAGATCATAAATTGCGCTTTGTTAATCATATAAACAATTTTGTAAGACGATCTTATAGTATATTAAAGAGTTTATATGCAAACCGACATAGATGAAGAAGATCAAAACAATGCTATGTGACACACTCATTGTATCTTTATATAACTATTGCGACATTGTTTATGGCCCATATATAGATCAATATACTCGCTCTAGAGTACAAACGATACAGAACTCCTGCATTAGGTTCATTTTAGGATTAAGAAGGAGAGATCATGTCTCCCTTCATGTAAAAGAAATAGGTTGGTTAAACATGCCAAATCGTATGACATTACACCTTGCCACCTATACACATACATTATTAACCACTCAGAGTCCAAGCTATTTATTTAATAAGCTAATACCTAGATGGCAAATTCATACCAGAAACCTTAGATCACTAGAACATTTAACAATTCCGCAACATACGACCGCACTTTTCCAGAGATCCTTCTCTTATAATCCACCCATTACCTATAATGCAATATCTGATGCTACAAAACGATTATCTTCACAATCATTTAAATTTGCCCTTTAAACTAAATTATTAAATGAATAATGACCTTAAATATTCTTAATATATTTTCAAATTTTTGTATTTATTTATATATAAGTATATGTGTGTGTAGTGTGTATGTATGTATATATGTAGAAGTGGACGTATGTATAATAGTAAATAAAGGAAAACAATCACATATAAATGACAATGCATAAGTATGAACGTATGTAGTTGGTTATTTGCTTATTGCTTATTGCGAAAATATTGTTTTCTTGTAAACTGTATCTTGCACTGTATCTTGTTTAGTTATTAGTTTATATTATATTTTATATTATTTTAAAATGTCCTGGTTGAGTGGTGGAATAGCTATGCTAAACTCCGCCAGGACTTAAATATCAATAAAGGCGATTTATTATTATTATTATTATTATTATTATTTACTTTAAAAAAATGTACCAAATTCCCGTCTTTGACATCACATTTAAATCGAACACGAGCCTGTAGAGAATTCACCTAAATCGATAAATTTAAAGACAAAAACTATGGAAGTGCAATATGTATGTTATTAAAAAGTTATAGTATAATTTTGTCCAATCTGGTGAAAGTTTTTGGAAATAAGTTTTAATTTTGCAGAGCGTGTTTTTGTCTCGTTTTATTTTAATATCTCTGGCTCTGTTTATCGGAGCAAGCCAAACAAAAAATGTAAATATTTGTAAATAAATTGTAAACAAAACTGCATTAGTCCAAGTCGGATCTGCCATTTTGATGCGAACAAAAAACTACGAAAATTCTTAATTTTACATAAACCGAAATTACAGAAAAAAAAAAAAATTAATTAAACTTAGTGAGATTATAGGCGCTGTAGGGTAAACTACTGTGGAAAATTACAAACAAAAATATTTATTATTTTCCTTTAAAAAAAATTTAAGCTTCATTAAAAACTGCCATTTAGTTACATTAAGTCTTTTTTCTTCTTAAATTGTAGCATTTTGAAAGTGCTGTACAATGCTGACAAAAATAATTTTTTTATATTATTTTAAAGTTACTTTTCTTTAATTTTTGTAAAATGTATTTTTTTGTAATGCATTTTTTTATTAAAAAAATATATTTAGACAAAAAATTTTATCATCTGTTAAAAGTGCTTCAAAAAACAAACAATTAATAAAATAATAAACCCTTCCACATGGATAGGCATGTCCACAAAAAATATATATACATTAATATTAATTAAAACCATATATTAGTGCCCCTAGTACCAAAATAAGATATTTTTTTATTAATAAATATTTTTGTTTGGCCAGTTATTCGTAATAGAAATCGCTCCAACGCAACCAGGCTAAGAAATGTTCCCAAGGTAGACATGACGTCACCTCCTTGCAGGCACGCCAGCCTGTGTGTGTAATGCGACCCCGTTGTTTTCTATTGGGAGACTATCGTAATAATATATTTTTTTCTTCAATGAAAATTCTTGTCCTAGGAAGTTTGAAAGTATGGATAAACGCTGGGTTGTAGAAGAAGTGAATTTAAATAGAAAATGAAGAATGACTTTTTTCGAAATACAATTCGTAGTTCAGGAGATGTTCCGGGACGTTTATCTTTCAGTCCTAAGTATCTGTCAGACATGCATTAGGAAAGTGTCGTATTCAATGCAAAATTCCGTCCGAATTCGGAGGGCGTATAAAAAGCGGGGATTGTCTTCAACTCTTAGCCTGGAACACAATAAGCCCAGGAGGCTGCAGTGCCCTCGGAGCATTCTCTTACAGAGGAGCCCCAGGAGGAGGGGTTTTAGTCAGGTACAGTCTGACACTCAGACCCATTAAAAATGATGGGCAGCCCGCGTAGGTTTCCCCGCCTCGAAAAAAACCCCTTAATCTGCAAATTTCCCCTTATTTCGGAAATCGTGAAAAACCTCCGACAAAGATAAGCTAAAAATCAATTTTACAATTGTAGCTCATAGTGTGTTTAATGCAACACATCTATTATTTATAGAAAAAATGTTGCGTGAACCTCTACGCCGTCGGCACTTTGACAAATGTAGTCGTGCGAGAATTTTTTTTATTTTAAAAAATTGGCAAAAACTAGATCGTACGAAATTACAAGAAAATACCATAATTATTTTTAGTGATATCTTGCGTGACACGGTAGATATATTTTTTTTAATTCGGCTGTCCTGAGAGGAGGCGCACTACGAAGTGAGAAACCGAGGAATGCGGGCAGTCGTTTATGTTACTAGTACTGTATTCGTAGGTACAATATTCCTGTTAGGTTTTACCGCCGTTATATTGTGTAAAAGATGTAGTTTTAATATAGTTGTTTAAAATTACTTGATTTCACTTCATCGTAACTTTAGAGATACTTAAATAAATACTTGTATCAATGAAATTGTCTTTAAATATGATAGATATGAGTGTATTTATATCAGCTAAGTGAAATGCATCACAGTTAGTAATTAGAAATATTTATAATTAGAATCAGCTTATATCATGAGAAATGCACAGATTCATAATTAGGAGGAAACCGATACAGTCATATCGACATAATCAAAATTATTCACAATTTATTCGTATGAATCGTGTTTCAAGGTTCCAGCCATCGAAACATAATTTCTCACCGCAGCGCCATCTCTGTGCACTGCGAAGGAACAATTCTAACTGCAGTTATTTAAGACCTTTTTTGGTGTCAAATTTTAAGTATCTTTATTATTTTACGAAATATTGAAAAAATCAATTTTTTTCGGTAAATCGACTCAATGTTAATTGTTTCTACAATTTTTATCCTGTTTAAAATATCGAAAACATATTAAAAATATTCACGTGATACAGGGCCATGAGTCAAATTATAATGCTTGAATAATAAAAAGAGATTGAAAGTAAAACATCATCTTCGCAGCAGGCGATACGCATCACCTGCCCCGCACGCTGTGCTGTGTGTGTCCGCAGAGCATTGTAAAAGTAGTTTGGGCATTTTTTCATAGCTCATCTTGTAATGCTATGTACAATATCACGTTTTCTCAGCTTCTTTTTAAGTTGTTATGCGAATATTTAAATTTAAAATATTTTTTGAATAGTGTTTTGAATTATTTTAGTGCTTGATGGAAGTCGGCCATATTAGATCAGCCATTTTGAATTACCTTTTTTTGACATCATAATCTGTTTCCATCGACCATGTCAATTTGAATTAAATTGCTTTAAAATTAATAATAATTTTGTAAAAAAAAAATTTCTTTTTGTTTAAATAATTAATAATCATTTTCCTCACGATTGTGTTTATAACTTTTTGTTTTAAGCTATGTAAAAGTGATATCAAAAGGTTTTAGGAAAATCGAAGCGAAATAATGCATATTTTCAGCCTCTATTGACTCCACTACAAGGCTTATCAAATATTAACCTAATAATATGATATTTTATCCAGTGTAAGTAATCCTGTTTTAACCTCCATATTATGTTGTATATTATTATCTGTTTAAAATTTTATTATCTGTATTGCATATGTTGTTAAATTGTATTGTGTGTTTTTTGCATCATACTTTAATCCTGCTGTTCTATAGTTGAGTTTTGTTAACCTATAGACCAGTATTTAAATAAATAAATAAACAAATATAATGCAAATAGTTATCTCTTAAATTGAATTAAGATATATTTCGATAATATTGCACATTTGTTTTGTGCGAACTGTATAAAAGCAGTAGTAAAATTAAATTACTTCTTACTAATTCCACCTTAAAAAGTTCTCTTGTTAATATGAGGCAATTACACACAAAGAAATCACACACCTTTTTATGAGAATAACGAAGCAACCATAAGTGGTGATATAGACGGCAAGATGTATTAACAAACCGTTTTATTTCTTCTATTGCAGAGATTGAATGCATCGTAATCACAGATAAAATGATTGAAAGATGGGTTTGCGAGCTGGACGCCCATCTCGCTCCTGGCTGAAGAACACGCCCAATTTAAATATCCCCAATGAAAGGGTTCGGTGGAAGTTTTAATGCATTTTATGGATTCGTGCAGAACGTTTATCTGTATTATAGTTCTTGATAATTTCCATATAGGATGATGACGGTGAACCGAGCCGGTCGCCATGTTTGAGTAATCTGCAAAGCTGCTGGCCGGCCTGATTATAGTGATAAAACAGCAGACGTTCCTTGATTTGCTACCTCAGGCTACAACTTCAATGCTGCCTTTGACAATCTGTATCGTTATTAACTTACAATTCAGATTGTTTGTAAAGTTTTCAGATCATCATTTTCTTTTATCGTAAATTGTTAATGGTCTATGGCCGCGGGTGCAAATTACGCTCCACAACTTATGACGCTGAAATTTTTGTAAAAGCTGCAATCAATTGTATTAAGCTTTTTGTTGCCCTCAAGGTTTAATCACAATCAAATAATACCATTTTTATTTTGTTTCATGGCCCTGGGCGGTGAGGAGTCGATATATTTTCTGCAAAAAATGTACATATAATTTTTTAGTTTAGTGTGGAATAATATATCAAAGCGATTTTGAATTAATTTAATATGTATTAATAATGTATATGGACATGTATATTTTTGAGAGGAGTGAGTTTTAACAAATGTTTAACAAACTGAAGATAAATAATGTCTATAATTTTGAGCCGAAATAAAAAATATATGTCTAGAGTATTAAAATATTCACATTCACAAAATAATCCAATTTTGTGAATGCATTTAAACTATTCGATGGATGGTGGTAACTAAAATAATGTATTGGCATTTTTTTATCGCCTTATACATTAATGTTTATCTGTAGGCTATTCACGCACACATAGACAACATCACAACACCCATTCCCTGAGACATTGCCATCTGCCGCAACTGAGAATCGAACTCAGAAGAGATAACAGCGACTAGTCCTCGTTGTCCCATTCAACTGCTGTCTAACCGACTGCTACCGCCTTGGTAATACATGAAAAATACAACAAAACATCCACTCTTTAGCCAGGATTTGAGCCCGAGACCCACTGATTTTAAACCTAACACGGTTTAGCGTACCATTAATTTACATTTATCTATAGAACAATCAAGTAATATTTAATTAAAAGTGTATACAAAATGGAGAATAAAAAGATTTTTTAATAAAGTCATAGCAGCCAAAGCTAGCCCATGAATACCTACGCAACACGAACAAAAATAAATATCTCTGTCACAACACCATTGTATATCAAAAGTCATAGCCAACAATTTATGTCCTACGACGGTCCCAAATTATATAATATGCTTCTCATATATTAAAAAAAATTAAAAATAAAACTAAATTACAGAAACATCTAAAACTACTTACTATTGAAAATTTTGAGGTTATTAAAAACATTTATTACCAGTAGTGAGTAAAATACCTTATCTCTGACCAGATCTGTTATCACACGAACTACATATCTTTTAATTATTTATAATATTGACTATTTTTTTTCTTTAAAAATCACTCAAAACAACAAAAAAAAATTAAATGTCTATTATAACATTATTCCTACATTTCAAATAGTTATAACAATATTCCTAGATTTCAAATGGTTCTTAATATCTTATTAATTCTCAAATATACTTGAAAGTCTTCCTTTTACTTCCACATCCACATATAGCCTAGTCAACAGGTACTTTTTTCTTGCAAAAAGTGATCGTACATTAAATTATCAAATAGCAATCATGTAGAGCATTGAATTCTCTACACTTTGTCTTACACAGCCATTTTGAAGGAATAATATTTTACAGGCCACAGTCCGTAAATTATTATAAAAAAATTTAAAATATAAGTATTTTTTGAAAATACTTTCCAAAATATCTATCGGACACTCAAAAATGTTGTTATCAATTTTGTAGAGCACTAAATTCTCTAAAAGTCCTTTTGCAAAAAAGTTTTAAACAAAAATTGTGGAAAACTACAAATTTGCAACTACATATTATTACCTACATCTGATCAATAATTAACAACGAAATATTTTGAAAAAACAATTTTTTAAAAACTTTTCACGGGCTGTAGCTTGTGAACTATTAGTTCTACAAAATGGTATCTCTGACAGAAATTGTATAAAAATTAGTGATTGTTAAGATTTTCATTCGTCATTTTGTCAAGCATGTTAAGGAATGTATGAAGAATTTAGTGCTGAACAAAAACGGTGCTTTTCATTTTTGTCGTAGCATCAATGATTCGCGAGATATTCACGTTTGACTTTTCTCAAAGATGGTGGCTAGCCCCAACCACCGCCGATCCCGCTAACTTAGCAAAATACTCCGAATAAACCTCCGAACATTTAAAAAGAAAAAAACTGACTTATATTACGCTATTTTTGCATTACGGACACACTTTTTTTACCTATTGATTGGACTAGTAGCCCTGTCAATGAATGGTTTCTAGAGGGAAATACCGAGATCACAATTTTTGACTTGGGGGCTGAGTTTGGACTATTTAGAAGGTAAACATACCAAAAGTCCCCAAACATGGGAGGTGCGGGGGTGCAGGGGGGGTATGAAGAAGGTGCCGGTTTTTGGTTTTTCGCTCATATCTCGAAAACGGTTAGCCATAACCAAAAAGTGGCTATATGCAAACTTAAAGCTGACTAAATTTTCTACAATAATGTTTCTATTAATTTCTGTCGTATCTGTTATGGTTCAGTAATAGATTGTATATCTTTTAACTGTATTCCAACACTATTATAAATTGAAAATTTTTTTTAATAATCATCGTGGAAAAAATTTGTTGTACAGATATCAGTTTCATAGCAGACTGAACTCAAATATCGAAAAAAATGGCTTTGTGTGTGTAAGTCTGTTTGTGCGTGTATATGTATGTGTGTGTGTGTGTATACCGTTTCTTGTAAACACGATAACTTTTGTTAGACCTAAAATATTTAATTACAATTTGGAAAATATGTAAAGCAGCATAGTACAATAATCCCTATTGAAATTGGGCCATATTTATAGTATATGGTCATAATCAAAGGCCTACAAACTCTCACTCTTAGTAAAAGAAGTTTTATTTTAATTTCATAGCAAAATGCGTTTTTTTTTTGATTAAGCATACAAAAATATGAAGATGCATAAAATTTATAAACCGCAATATACCGGGTGTATGTTAGGTTCAAACCAACTTTATATAAATTAGATGATATATCAATGTTATCCTAAAATTTGGGACGTGGTATTTTTAATAACATTATTACTTCCACGTCCAGTGGAAGTATAGTAACGACAAAAAAATTTAAAAAAATTTTTATTGTCCAAATAGGCTTAAAATGTCATGAAACGTCGAGATTTCAAGTTTGAGCGAAAAAAAAATTTTCTGTCTGTCTGTCGGTTTGTCTGTCTGTCTGTCTGTAACTTTTTTTGTGCGCACGTTTACTCTGGAACCGTTTAAGATATTGACTTGAAATTTGGTACACATATGTACTTTAACGAGATCTAGAACTAGATTATATTTTCATCTTGTTTCGTCGAAGGGTTGGGGGTAAATTGGGGTAAATTTGGGGTAAATGGGTAAATCAAGCAGGTAAGAGTCCATGAAATTGGTATTTAGTATATACAAGAGTAGCTAAGGTCTCAAAAAAATTTTTGGCATTAGCCACCCCCATTACCACCCCCACCTCCTTATTAAAGGAGATGAAAAAAAATTGTGATTTAGTGTATGTACAGGAACCAGAAACCTCAAAATATTTTTTACTTCATCCACCCCCCACTACCACCCCCCTACCACCACCCCCACCCCACTACCGATGTGGGGTATCGTTTTATGGGTTTTTGGAGTAGAGGATTTCAAATATTATATTATTAAAGTTCCATAAACAATTATTTTCACATATAAAGTTTTTTCGTTGTGAGTGACTTGGATAGAGAATCTGGATGTGGAAGTAGTGATTCCTTGGGCAGCGGTTTTATGAAGTGAGAATTGTAGGCCTCTGGTTATCACCATGTATTACAGATATGGCCCAATTTCAATAGGGATTATTATACTATGCTGTTTTACATATGTTCCAAATTGTAATTAGATATTTTAAGTCTAACGGAAGTTTTCGTGTTTACAAGAAACGGTATACACCGCACACATACATATATACACACACACACTTACAGTCACAAAGACATATTTTTTATTCGATATTTGAGTTCAATCTGCTATGAAACGAATATCTGTACAACAAATTTTTTTCCACGATGATTATTAAATTTTTTTTTCAATTTATAATAAATTTATAATAAAGTTGGAATGCAGTTAAAAGATATACAATCCATTTCTGAACAATAACAGATACGACAAAAATTAATAGAAACATTATTGTAGAAAATTTAGTCAGCTTTAATAATGCATATCGCCACTTTTTGATTATGGCTAACCGTTTTCGAGATATGTTTTCGAAAAACCAAAACCAGGAAATTCTTCGTGCCCCCCTACACCTCCCCCTCACCTCCTATGTTCAGGAACTCTTGGTATGTTTACCTCCTAAATAGTCCAAGCATAGCCCTCAAGTCAAAAATTGTGATCTCGGCATTTCCCTCTAGACCTCCATATTGAACACGTTCTTTGACAGAGTAGTGGAGTGGAGGCATAATCATCGTGGAAAAACAATCTAGAATTTTTTGCCCAAATTCGCTTAAAATGTCATGAAACGTTGAGATTTTAAGTTTGAGTAAAAAAAATTTCTAACTGTCGATCTGTCTAACTATTTTTTTGGAGTACGATTACTTTGGAACGGTTTTTTTTTTAATGCCTTATTTAGATTAACGTCCTGGTGAAGTTTAGCTAATGCTACTCTACCACTTAACCAGGACGGCGAGATGAGTTACGGTCACCCATCCAAGTGATGGACTTGCATCGGCGTGCTTAACTTCGCCGATCGATGTCCACTCACTGAAACCGGTACCGTACCTCACCTCACATGATATCGACTTGAGATGACAGGTATTATAACGAGATCTAGAACTAGATTATATTTTTATTTTATTTCAAGAAGGAATGTTTTATAGGAATTAAATAATGTTCACAAGGGAGGACGGAATAGTACTTTATATTTTGGCTAATTATTTTCTCAGTGGGGGCAAAGATAGGTAAATTATACTGTTGTATTTTCTTTGTCTTCAAAAAGATGATATATTATAAGAACAATTACATAAGGGTGCCAAATGATTTTCTTTGCTCAACATATGCCCTATAACTAAAGGTTATGTGTAGTTATAGTGACAGAAACCATTAAATATTCATTACAGATTTAATAAATACTGATGAACCCAATATACACAAACAGAGATATGTTTTATACAATATAAATTCAGGTTAGTATCTTTCTGGTTAACGAGATATGTGTAATTATTATTACGGGTGTACTCAAAAGAATTTGCTCTTGCAAGAGGTATAATAAATTCCTAGAGACTTGATAGTTATATTATAGAGGCACTAAATAGTATACTAGATGGTTTTATGTACCATATTATAATTTGTTAATATCAAATCAAATTATAGTTAATATTGATCACTCAAAAAGTATATTATTACTACTATATGTCGAATAAATACAACGATATGGCGAACAAATTATTAACTAATACTATATGGCAAATAACGAAGACAACGAATAAAAGTAATAATATTTCCACTAGGTGGTACTTACCACTTGTCTCCACAACTCTCGTAAATGAGAAAAGCGGGTTCCCTCGGTTTTTCAACGAAACATATGATTTTGTTCTACTCTACAGAAAAATATGGGGCCCTCCACGTTGAAATTTAGGCGACAGCTTGATTATAAATTACATAGATCGAGATCCAGTACTTCTCTTTAATCTATGGTCCAGTACTTCCAAACTCTCAAAAGTTTGTGCATAAGTAATTGGGTAGTGCTTTCGAGTTTTGTACAGAAACTTTCCGTACATTTCCTTTTCATTCATCTTCATTAATTCGTAAATGAAATATTATGTTAAATTTGCATATTAGTAGTTAATTATACTTCTAATATAAAATTAAAGTTGAAAAAATGTTTGCTTCATTACACATATTGTTGCATCAAATTTACTACCCTACCCTGGTTACTAGTTCAGTGAAATAACAGTTAATATTGTAATATATCGGACAAAATTCAGAAAGTTTTGAAAATTGGTTGAAATGTTAAGGATAGTATAAGAATTAGTAAACCGAAAAATTCCCATCACTAAATAATGTCCTTCGTCCCCTAGGAGGTCGTTTCCATCCCCCATTTTGAGGTTTTCTAAATTATCTCGGGAACGGTGCACTTTTTGATAAAAACACCTATATACAGAATTATTCCTTATAAAATTCTCTAGCAAAAACGTATTTACATTTTTTTCCTAAAATGAATAGTACCGTAGGAAACAAAACGCACACATAAGGGTTGGTTCCAGTTAACACAGTAAATTGTAATCTTTACTATAATCCAGTTCAATGCTTAACGCAAAAGCAGTACCTAGCTACTAAACTCCACTTAAAATTTTAATAAATGTAGCGCTTCCACCCTCTCACTCTTAAAAAATATCGCAATTTTTAAGCACAACTCATTCGAATCTGGGATTAAAAACGTGCTTTAGTTTTGAACTGCCTTCGGTACCTCTTTCCCTTTTTGATCACAAAGGCCTAATGAGAAAAACTAACAAGGCAACTTTGTGCCAGATTATTAATAATGTTCCAGAACTAGACCATATTTTCGAAATTAGTGAGTAGGTATGTGATTGATGGAGGATACTTGCTTTGCCACGTAATATGGCCCAAAAAAGGAGAATTTAATAACGTTTACAACGCTTACGTTAGTTACATAGGTAAACCTTATGGTAATAGAGTAACTGTCGTGTTCGATGGTTATTTGGATAACGCAAACAGCATGAAGAGCTTAAAACCATAAAGGCGGGTACTGCAAAAAACCTGAAATTATATTTGATGAAAACACTGTTGTTTCTGAAACTCAGCAGAAGTTCCTTAGTAATTTGTTTAACAAAGAACGTTTGATTGCAGAACTAGTGAAAAAATTTAGTAATGAAGGAATCGAGGTGTTCGTTGCTGCGGATGACACTGATTTAATAATAGTACAAACTGCTATCGAAAATGTTATAAGTGCGACACAGCTGTTGTCGTAGGGCAAGATATTGACCTGCTAGTTCTTTTTATTGCTCTTCCTCCCTCCGACAAAGACGTTACATTCTTAAAAGAAAAACAAGGTAATACCAGCAAAAGAAGAAATTTACAATCCTCAACTTTTTTAAAAAACTGTAAAGAAACAATATTATGTGCACACGCTATTAGCCTTTCCAGAGGAAAGGTTAATGCAATGTGCTTAATAAAAGAGACGACTTGCAAGACATCGTGCAAACTTTGTATAATGAAAAAGCTAGTCATGAAGATTGTAGCGGTAGGAGAGCGATTTGTTCTAGCTTTATAAAACTCCACCTCCGCAGAAAAAAGTCTAGATGTATTAAGATATATGTCTTTTAACAAGCTTATTGGTAAAGCGAACAATACTGTAATGTTATCAAAACGACCGCCAACTTCTGCTGCTGCTCGGCAACACTCATATCGCGTTTTTTACCAAATTCAAACAAGGAAAAACGTTGCGCTAGAAGCTACTGATTATTTAACGCAGGTAACCTTCTGATAATTAGTGGATTAGGTATACAGGGAACACCATGTAAAAAGGACAGGCAAATTACTTTATCTCTGGATGGCGTAAAGAAAAAGGAGTAATGACTATATCTCTGGGGTGGCGTGGTAACAAGTACAATATACAATATTCTCGCTTCTTTAAAAACTGCGATATTTTTTAGGGGTGAGAGAGTGGAGGCGTTACATTTATTATAATTTTAAGTGGAGTTTAGTAGATACTGGTTTTGCGTTAAGCATTGAACCTTAAAGTTAGATTATAGTAAAGATTACAATTTATTGCGTTAACTCGAACCAACCCTTAACGTGTGCGCTTTATTTCCCACGGTACTATTAATTTTAGGAAAAAAAGTGTAGATACGTTTTTGATAGAAAGTTTTATAAGGAATAATTTTGTAAATAAGTATTTTTATCAAAAAGTGCACCTTTCCCGAAATAATCTAGAAAACCTCAAAATGAAACGACCTCTTAGGGGACGAAGCACACTATTTAGGGGTGGGAATTTTTCGGTTTACTAATTCTTATGCTATCCTTAACATTTCCACCAATTTTCAAAACTTTTTGAATTTTGTCAAATCGTTATATTACTGAACTACACTCTATATGTAACATACGGGTTTAGTATATTTTTTGTTATTCTTAGTTTAAATGTGGATCAAATTTCCAAAGGGAACTATTTGTGGCAGATACCTCAGTAAGTGAAGATAACAGTTTTGAATTTTATTGTAAATAGTCTTGTACATGATCTGATATTTGTGTTTAACTGAAATATGTGTTTCAGTCTTTACTTTCTAAAAAATTAGCGTTAAATAAGTAGGATACAATTGTTATCTACTGTTTGGTGCCTATCACTGGCGACTCCGCCAGAACCTTCAATTAGAGCAGCGATTTCGTAAGTCTATCGTGTCGGTTTTTTTTTTGGCGTAGAACCAGGTCAAACATGTTAGGTTCCTTTGAGTATGTCACCGGGCATATGAAATCATATTTTACGACATTTTTTTGTGGTCTCGAACTTTTTAAATCAATAAAAAGTGAAAAAAATGTATTTTTAAAGAAAATTGGTTTTTTTTTTGTTTCCACCGCCATATCTTTAAAACTATTAAAGGTACCGAAATTTGTTTCGTATCAAATTAAAGGTCACACTGTAGCGCTTTTACTAATATAAACGGTTTGGGTACAATTCGCACTTTCATTTCTCTAAAAATCAGATAAACTAAAAATATATATTTTATGTATTGAAATCTTCACCAATCGATAAACTTTTTTATTTTTGAAAATATTTACATACATGCAGCGAAGAAAATAAAGCCTAATAATCACAAAAGTTTTTGAAACAATATATTTTTTCCTAAAGTGTACCGTTTGGCAACAGCGATTTTTTTAATCAGCGCTAAATGCGAAATTGGGACGCAATTAATACACGCATGCTAGTACAGTAACTAGATGTCATATTGAACGAATTTCGTTCATTTTTGGCAGTATAATAGTAAATGCTTCACAGAAAAGTTTCTATATTGTGCGGGGGCTTGCTAATTTATAGGGGGTGGATTCCACCCCCTCTCAGGGGGTGGCACTTAAAAAATATATATGTTTATTGGAGTTGAAACAGAATCAAATTTTAAGAATAAAAGGTTCTATGCAATTTTTCACATAAATTGATAGTTTTCAAGTTATAACGACTTTAAAATTGCGATTTTAGCTTAAAAAAAAGGTATTTCCAAACGGCTTTCGTCAAGTTTCTCGAAAAGTATTACTTTATCGAAAAAATGTTACAGACCAATTACAGAAAGTGCAAACTGGGAATTAATTATATTTTTTGTTTATTGATGTAGGATGAATAATTTCAGAGATATTTAAGTTTATATTTGGTAGTGTTTAGAAATTAAATTTAAAGTTTAAAATGCACTTTTTTCTAAAGCAAGTGCTTTAAATGAGCAAAGAAATTTGAGCATCTAGGTAATGCTACATCTTAATGAAAAACTGTGTTTGAGATAATTTTTCTAAATTACTGGCTAATTAGATTAACAAAATGGCGACCTTTTTATATAAACAAAGTATAAATACGCACATTTTTCCGTCATAACTTCTTTATTTCTTATGCTACAGGAACGAGTAAAAAATTATTTGAAAGCGCAATTAATTGTCTTCAATTTCATTTCTTAGTATGCGTGACGTAGGTGTCACAATTTCTGAAATATTTAACATTTAAACTGCATTTTTCGTCTTACAAACGTTCGGACGCCATTTGTAAACTTTCATATCTTCGAAACTATTAAATCTATGTAAATAAATTAACAAGCGAAATTCATTATCAGTTTATGAGCTTTATTTTTGTTCAATAAAACTAATATTTATTGAGATATTTGGAAAAGGAAAAAAAAATTACGTTTCATCGAAAATACCTTTATAGTTTAAACTGTATTTTTTTTTAAAGCAAGTGCTGTATACAAACCAAAAAATTTGAACATCTACGTCATGCTATATATTAATGAGGAACAGTGTTTGAAATTCCTTTTTTTAATTACTGGCTAATTACAGTAACAAAATGACGACGTTGTTATTAAAAAAAATCGGCAGCTACTGGAAGCGGCTGGAACCTCCCCACACGGTGGATCCTTATCAGCTGTATTTGGATATTACATCGGAAATCAGAGCACTAAGCAAACAGATAAATTACACGTGACTTTGGAGCCATTTATTTCATCAACAAATATCGAACGAACTGAAGCGGACTACAAGCAATCTGTTAAAACATAACCTCTCATGTTTGTTTATGTTGCATGTTAATCAATTGCCGGATATTATAAGGGTATTAACAGATAACGTTTCGAAGATTTTGTAAAATATTGGATAATGAAAAAAAAATAATAACACAGAATTTAGCCCAAATGACACTCTAACTTCAACAAGTCAATAACATTATGGACTGTTCAAGCAGACTACGCATGCATCAAATTAAAATCTTCCTGCTCGATCAAGAAGGTTGAGCAAGTCGAGCTTCGTCCGAGGCCTTTATTTTGTAATATTCGAACGTTTAAGATTTAGCTCAGTTAGCTCGATTTGCAATGAACGATTGTGACGTGTCGCATCAATCAGACGTAATATCCGAACACGGCTATAAACAATTATTACCTTAAAAAAAAAACAACTAAAATAAGTTTTGACATTGTCAAAAATATTTGGGTTGGTAACCTTTACGAATGTTGATTTTTAGGTTATGAAATATATTTAGGGACATAACATGTTTAAGTTTTTCAAGTTTATTCTCATTTTTAATGTTTGACTACGCATTTTTAGCTTGGAGCCACAGTGACTCCGAGCAGATAGTTAAAAAACTCATGCAAATAATTTTTCTATATATACCATCTTAGGATGACGTCACGATAAGTCGACCATATTGCCTGAGGGATAACCAAACTTTCTATTCCAATGTAAACAAAGAAGTAATCTCAGTTTTAAATGTGAAATAAAAATAAAACACCATCTTTTTTTGCGACAAGGTGCGATTGTGAGATAAGGTTTATTTTGAATGTAAAAAAGCTTAGAAGAAAGGTAAAGAAATCACTTTCTGGCAGAGTCTATTGAATACTACATACGGATAATATATCACTGAAATCTAGCACTTAGTTATTTAAATGTAAACTTGCCTTGCCCATAACAATGAATACATTTGAGTTTATCTTTCTTGCACAAACTTCTTGCACAAATCCAGCCTCATAATATTTATATGCTTGTAAAGATTTGTATGCCTTTAACTGCTGATCTGCGAAGAAGCTGTGAGTCGACACTAAGTAATTTACTATATTAATTACGGACACACAAGGTAAAATAGACAAATCTGCAGAAAGATCTCCAGTCTCCACTCCAAGGGTGTATGGGTCAATATTGTCTATTATTTTGATTTTCTCATCGTAGCGACACTTTACATCACCCATAAGGGTTGGATAATATTCACTATATGACATTATTACGAAAACACACACAGTTTCTCAAGAAAATCAGAAAAAAATATATAAAACCACACAAACTGCGTGTTGTTGTCCCTCAAGCAAAATGTCAAAATTGTCAAAACCATGTGACCTAAAAATGATTGATTAATAAAAAAATAGATTGCTAATTACAGGTTAGATTTCTAACCCACAAACAGAGTCCTATTTTATTAGGACAAAGTATTTAGGACTTCATAAACATTACACTGTACTAGATTTTAGTTGAAAGTACGGGAACCAGGCAGAAATTTTAATAACAGCTACGTAATATTCTTAAATCTTAAGAAATATATATTTTTGAGGTTAGCTGTGACGTCACGTACCATAAGCTATAAATCAACATTCACAAAGGTTACCAACCCAAATATTTTTGACAGATGGCAAAATACATTTTTCCCTAACAATAATACCAATAATATTTTTTGGATGCTGTCATATGTGCGCATATAACGAATTATTTTTAATTTTTTTAACGGAAACCAAATCGAAAGGATGCAAGTGTGATATATCGTTGAAATTGGAATTTATACTGCTTTTTAATGGTTCAATTACAAATTCTAAGTAATCATAAAATAAACAACTTGTGCCAAAATGGCACTAAACGTAATCCGATCTCAACCAAAACCTTTTCAGATCTTCTGGAGCACTAAAGAAACCCTCATGTAAAAGTTTCATCCAAATCCGTTTAGTAGCTTCGTAGCTATTGTGCTAACACACAGGCATTAGTTACAAACCACTTTTTTGGGTTTCCGGGACCTCGAAATCGTAAAGATTTGATGTTATCTCAATTTTCGATTTTGGATTAATTGTAGTAACCTCCCACAATTATTGTGGGGAGGTTAATAAACACAACACTATAAAAACTAAGTTCGTAGGCAAGAGCACTTAATAATTTTGATTATTGATACGGGAAACAACTAAACGAAAACATCCGTTCGTTGGTAATGGGTGGTAGGGATGGCCATCTTTTGGAAAAACATATAACTCTTGGTGGACAGCTTCCCTGCCAGATGTGGCCGGAGTAGTGTTCATGGTGGATCGTTTAAGTTTGAGTTGATATATTTTGTTTTATCTTCTGGCCTCGGCCGATTTTTCACTAAATCGGTCGGGGAAGTAAGCTGTCAAATTTTTGGTTTCAATGTTTTTCTGGGGGAATTTGGTTTTTGACAGTTTTCGAAAAAATATTTTAGGTTGGTACCAATGTCTTAAATTATTTTTAAGTTATGTAGCACTATTTTTAGGTTATGTTGCCGGAAGAATTTCCGGCGGGATGGCGGAAGTAGCGGAAATAGTTTTTAAAATATAATGTCACTTTTGAAGTTTTATAAGTAGCTAAATTAAAACATTGAAAGAATATATGTAACACTACATGCAGTATTGCACGTGTCGTCACAGCTAACCTCAAAAATATATATTTCTTAAGATTTACAGGTATTACGTAGCTATTATTAAAATTTCTGCCTGGTTCCTGTACTTTCAACCAAAGTCAAGTTCAACGTAATATGTATGAAGTTTCAAATAGTTTGTCACAATAAAATAAGACACTTTTGCAGGTTAGGAATCTAACCTATAATTAGCAGTCTATTTTTATTAATCAACAATATTGAAAAATTATTTGCGTGAAATTTTAAATATTTGCTTGGAGCCAGTATGGCTATGGTTTTAAAAATGAGTTGAACACCTGGGTTTTTGTAAAAAGAGTCATTTAAATTTTATAAAATTCTTTTTCAGAAAAAGGAGGCAAACAATATTTAATATAATTTAAATCAGTCTTTTTACAAAAACCCATTTGTTGTGTGGTGTTCAATTAATTTTTAAAACTTTTTTTGCAAAATTCGATTATTTTTTTGCAAAACTGCTTCATTTTATCAAGGTAGTGGTACCATAAAGTATGGTTTGGGTCCCTATGAGTCAATACTAAGATATGACCAATCTAAATTTCACAAGTCACCGCTGAATTTGTGCTCAGTTTATGTACAAAAAACGTATTAACTTGAAATAAAAGTAGTGACTACACCTATAAATAGTAGTTACAGTATATACAGTTCGCTTAATATAAATTGTTACTACCCAGCAAGAACCGCGAGGAGGTATGAGCATTTCCCGCCAGGAAAGAATGGGTAAAGAATATTAATATAGGATAAAGAGATTATTTAAAAAGTAACAAACCTTTAAACACAAAATAAAAACAAAAAATATACTATAATAAAAATAGTAACAAAAACAAATATTTCTTTCAATAAATAAACTAAAAATAAACTATAAAAGTTATTACTACAATAAAAACAGAAAGATGAATCATTGCAAAAATAAAAAAAATAACATTAATAAATAATAACATACTGAAAAATAATATTTCTGAAGTACTGAACTACAAAAGCACAAAAACGGAAATAAATAATTCAGCGGATTCACAAAATTCACTTCTTCACTTCACTTTACCTCACCTCACTGCACTACGCAAACATAAAAACGAAAATAAATAATACAGTGGATATCACAAAATTCACTTCTTCACCTCACATCACTTCACATCACTTCGCATTGCTTCACATCGCTTCACTTTACCTCACTTCACTGCACTACGATAACACAAAAACGGAAATAAATAATACAATGTATATTACAAAATTCACTGCTTCACTTCACTTCACCTCATCTCACATCGCGTCTTCCTCTGAATCCTCGCCCTTTTCACCCTCTTCTTCATTATTAGATGATTACTATCTTCAAATTTATAATAAATTTATTTCCACCGTTTATATGAAGTTGACCAATTTTTGAATATTCATCTTCAATTTAAATCACTTTCGTAATTCTTTTTTCCCTATCTTCCTTGTTAATTTACGACACTTCATTTTGAATTAAGTCTACGACCTTTTTTGTCGAATTTTGGAAAAGTATTTCCTTTTCTGACATTTTTCTTCAATTTACACCAGATTAATTCAATCGTATTGAAAATACTGAAATATGGCGGTAATCTCGTCACTTTGTGGCCATATCTCTCCGTTACAGTGTCTATAACATACTTCTTCTCAATTTTTTTCATTCGCAGGACTTTCAAGAGTTGTGCTTTATTATAATTTTCCTCATAATAGAGATCATGTTCCATTAAGAAAAATTGTAACTCCGCCTTAGAAGAACTCTTGTTAGGAATTTTATAGATTTGTCTCGAATGGTATTTCGCATTATCGGGAACAATAACGCTGTTCGGTTTTAATTTTGGAATTGGTCTTTTCAAACCATTCCTCAAATATTTTTCTCTCCATTTTCTTGTGGTAATCCACGTTACAGTCTTCCATGTTTTTTCCGCACAGTTTCAATGCACCATCAACCCATCCATCAACTGATCCACAGTGTAATGTAATCAACCGAGTCCCTTTATTAGGGGGCAATGAGACTGGTTGACATTTCCTAGATCCATCAGTCCGTCCTATTTTACAGTGTCATGAGTATCATACCAAGTTTCATCTATATAATAAATGGGTCTATTTTTCCTGAGTTGTTTTATCTTTCTAGATATGAATTTTGCCAATCTACTATTCGTCTGCTTTCCATAATCGCCATTCGTTAATAATAGTTTGATATTTAAAACCATTTTTTTTTTCATCCAATTTCCTAAAGTTCTTTTGGTATATTTTAGAGGATAATCCACTTCCTTTAGTTTTCTGTCTATTACGTCAAGAGTTGGAATTTCATTTTTCTGATGCGCGTCGTAAACTACACATTTTAAAAGTTTTGTTAAGTGTTAAGTTGTAATTTGCATAATACCTAAATAATATTCTCTAATCATGGGTTCACAGTTTTCGATTTACCGGCATCGAATCGTTGTTTTCATGGGAGGGCACCTTCTTTCACCAGTTTGTGTATTGTTGAACGGGGAACTTTTGTCAGAGATGCTGTTTCACCTAATACATCTAAATCATCCAAATTAGGGTCATTAGCTTTTCGCTCCAAAATACTATCGTAAACATTTAAGCAAATTTGTTTTCCGCCCACGTCCAAATGTACTCGTTTTTTTTTACTGAAAACACTGATTTTGATTTTCTTTATCACTGTAATCACTGTAATCACTTTCATTTTCACAAACACGATTAGATGTAGACGTAGATGCCTCACACGGTCGAATCATTTTTATACAAAATATATTTTATATTAAAGAATAAATAGATAGAAAATAATAATAATTTATAATATTCTACCGTCCTTAACTTAAACGTGGTAAGTCCTTAAATGTTAAAACTGAGAAAATTAAGATTTTACACATTTGATTATGTCACGTTTATGTCGGTTTCAGCTTATTCTCTTATTTAATTTTCCATTTTTGTCTGTACCTAGTGTAACAAATAACATTAATCAACATTCGTAAATTATATTTGTCGGCTCAAATTTTGCAAAAAAACTCAAAAGACGAACTTACACATTTTAGTGATGTAGGATGGCATAATTATTTTTTGGAATAATTCAATAAAAAAAGCAGATACCTCTTTCTAACCTAGTGTACACTTGTAGAATGATGCTTAGGATACATATTTGGCCTTATCTCAATTTTCGTAAAAATCGAACTTACCACGTTTAAGCTAAGGACGGCAGTATTACACTTACAATGTCCTCCAAAGCACTGCTTTGAATTGGAACAAAACTTATTAAAATTATTTTCAAAAGCACATTACCAAATAAAGAAATTAAATAGTGGTTTGAACAACAAGAGTGGATATGATATCCATATCGCACGACAAAGAAGTTTGAGCACGACGCCGTAGGCGGAGTGCTTCAGATCTTTTGAGTGCGATATGGATAATCCACTCGAGTTGTACAGCCTACTTTTTCTACGACCAGCTTAAAAATACTACAAAATTTATCAAACATTAGTATATTACACACATACACACTGACAGTTCACACTGACAGTTACATTAACGGCTTACGCACTAATTTGAATTTAAAATGAATAGTTACATAATATACGAACTATGATTGGTCGGTTTCATTTCATCTCCATCCTAGAACTGATATGAAATATATCCGTTCAGTTAACTGGAATTGCCTACTTATCCATTTTACAGACTGTACAGAAAACAGCAAATTTACATAAGGGAGTAGAAAAAGTAATTATTGAATTATACTGCTACATGCTACTTATTATACCAACACATCATCTCGACTAAGATGTGGCTCTCCAACTACGGTCCTGAATTCAAAATAACATTCTAACGGTTTATTCCTATACGCCACGTTAGATGTCGACATCCAATGACCGATATCGGGAGATCTATTTGCCGACTACTATTTCCTCTAGCCCCACACAACGTCATAACACCGCGCACTATTAAAGATTACTTCAACCATAAGTACACATATCTCACGGTTTGCACCTCTATCAAGAGATGGTGATACGGCACATCAGCTTATCGACTATTGACTTTATCTGGTTGTGAATGTAAATCTCATGAAAAACTGAATATTCCAATTCAATATTCTCCAATTAAGTGAACTTAAAAATATTGTTGAGTTAAAAGCAAAAAAAAATCTTAAGATATAAAAGAAATCCAAATATGAAACTGTATTTTAAAAAAGAACACCAGATAATCTAATATGTGGCGAAACAGTTTCTAACCTATAAATATATGAATGGATTATTAATATGTTTTCATTACTAGCACTACTTTATTACAAATGTATAAAAAAAGAGCTGTTTATAGAAGGCTGCTGTTCCATCATATAATTTTTCATTCACCACTGATCTGATATAAAACTTTCGTGTTAAACTGAACCTTCGGTGATATGCGTAAACCAGTAGTTTTCGAGGACGACTTCTTTGCAGTACCGAATACCAAACAACATTTGGTATTCAAGAACCATATTACTGTCAAAGTTCACTAAGTAAAAGTAGTCAATGGGAGTTATTAAATAGTAGTCAAAAACTCTGCTGTAAGATAAGATAATGTCTATTATGCCTTTCCACTTTTGCCAAATTCTGCGTTACTTGTGTCCATATTTGTCCATTAATTTCATACAGATGTCCGTTTAAACTTAAAATAACTCCGAATGTTTTCTTCACTTTTTCTGTATTTAATATGGGACCTCCTAGAATAATGTGATTAGCAGCACAGCAAAAACTTCAGAAATAAGTCTGATCTGATTAATGATAAAGTTAGTTCTACTCACCTTAAAAAAATGCGAAATACTAATAATAAAAAATTAATGTAATTAAAAAAAAATTCTATCGTGTCAGTTTTCATCTACCATCCCCTAAAAAGGAAAAAAAAGGTCTTGTTTGTCCTAAGGTTCTGATCTAACTTTTTTTAAAGTATTTTGATGCTCTAAAGCTAAATTTTGACAAAAAAAAATTGTCTATCGTGTCAGTATCTCTCCATCCCCTAAAAAGAGCAAAAAATGAGGTCTTGTCCTAAAGTTCTGATCTAATTCAATTCTTGACAAAAATAATCCAATCATCTCAGTTTCCCTCTGCCACTCCTGGGAGATAAAAGGGGGTGGTAAAGGGCTGAGAAAAACTGACACGATAAGAAAATTTTTGTCCAAAATTAGCTGCAGCGCGCCAAAATACTTCAGCAAACCTTAGGAGAATACCTTTTTTTTGCCATTTTTAGAGAATAAAAGAGGTGGTAGCCCAAAACTGATGCGATATATTTTTTTAATATCAGAATCGGTTTCAACATGTCAAAAAATAAGGATAAGATGGTCTGATCAAAAGCGCAGACCTTTTCTTCTGAACTGTGTTATAGACTAATCACATTAATTAATAACACAGGCCCACAAAAAAAGGTCTGGTCTGCGCCAGTACTGTCCATACCTATCCCTTGTATTTTGAGCCGCTGAACACGAATCTGACCTTAGTTTTTCCCCAGCACGTCAGGTTTTTTTTAACAGCAAATAAATATATAAATATTACGATTCAATAAACTTTTTTTGCTGTTAAAAAAAAACGGACGTCTTAGGGAAAAACTATGGTCAGACTCGTGTTCAGCGGCTCAAAATACAAGGGATGGGAGTGGTCAGTTCCCCTGCGCAGACCACTTTTTTTTGTGGCAACTGTGCCATAATCAGTGTGGCACAATCCCGAAAAAAAGTGGTCTGCGCGGGAGTACTGACCTATCCCTTGTATTTTGAACCACTGAACATGAATCTGATCTTAGTTTTTCCCCAGCACGTCAGGTTTTTTTTTACGCAAATAAATGTATAAATATTACGATCCAACAGACTTTTTTGCATTTAAAAAAAAACCTGACGTGCTGGGGAAAAACTAAGATAAGATTCGTGTTCAGCTGGTCAAAATACAAGGGATAGGTATGGTCAGTACCCCGGCGCAGACCACTTTTTTTTTGGGCCTGTGTCATCTGACAAAAATATTTGAAAAATGTATAAAAAATAAAATAGTAGAGCAGTTTGAGTTGTTATCGATCAACTAGTTGGGATTTAGAGAACAGAAAAATACCGAATTGACTATATATGAATTTATAAATTTTATTAATGACAATTTATATGAAAAAACAAATGGTCATATTTCTAGATCTTGCTAAGGCAATTGATTCAGTATCACATAATATACTATTTGAGAGAATGCAAATACCTTTAAAAATAACGATGAAGAATTATTTAGAAGTAAAATTAATAATAAATTAAATATACCATTAATAACAAAAATTGGAGTACCCCAAAAATAAAATAGACCCCAATACAGTGTGTACTGTGACCTATTTTATTTTTAATGTATACAAACAATCTTTTCACACAACACTTTAATGAAAAAATATTCTCTTATGCTAATAACACAGTTCAAAAATTTAACGAATAAAAAAAATAGATAAACAATGTATCAATTGAATTCGGCTTTTGCATTAAGTATTGAACTTTGAAGTAGATTATAGTAAAGATTACAATTTGTTGTGTTAACTGAAACCAACCCTTATTTGTGCGCCTTATTTCCCACGGTACTATTAATTTTATGAAAGAAATTGTGGATACATTTTTGACAGAGAATTTTATAAGGAATAATTTTGTATATAGGTATTTTTATATAAAAAAAGGCACCGTTCCCGAGATAATTTAGAGAACCCCAAAATGGGGGAGGAAACGAGGTCCTAGGGGATGAGCACACTATTTAGGAGTGGGAACCATTCGGTTTAGTAATTCCTTAACATTTCTACCAATTTTCAAAACTATGAATTTTGTACGATATATTACAATATTCATTGTTATATTACTGAACTATATATTATTTCAAAACAATTACGTAAATTATCTCTGTACGGAGACTATTCATTCTGTATATAAAATAAAATATCTAGGGGTAATAGTCGACTAATATCTAAGATGGAAAGAACACATAGAATATATAATCTCAAAATTATATCAATTAAGAAATATATTAAATCATAAACAATTGTTGATGGGTTATAGTGTTTTAGCGAAATCTATATTTAAAGACAGTATTATCAATTGAGATGGTCTGTGTGACTATAAAAATGCTACAAACAACACAAAATAATTTAATTAAAGTCATACATAAAAAAGAAAAAATGTATTCTACGGAGCAACTATACAATGACACAAAATTATTCAATATCAAATTAATATATATATCATAATCGATAATTTTTATTCACACAAAATTTGAACAACAACATGTAAGTTATCCCTACACTACAGAAACAATAACGAACAATAAAATAAGGCAACATTTTCACAATAAGATATCCTGGCAAAGATTTATGTCTTATCTATCCTAAATATTGCAATGTTTTGTGGAAAAATATTAGATCTATTATAAATGCAAAAAATGTTAAACAGTACTTATATACAAATAAAAGTGTTTTTTTTTTAATTTAAATTCATTGTGAAAATACTCATTGACCAATGCTACATTTTCAAAGACTTCAAATTAGCCCTTTGTTTTATTCATTTGATTGTACATATTTCACAAATATTAATACACTGTTATTCTGTCTCTTTCTTTTTAATGCCTATTATTAAACTAATTGATAAGGAGTAGGAACACAACACAAATTATTTTAGTTTAGAATGGTCCTTTAATTGTATTATATATATATTGGTATTATTTATTTCCTTTTTACTTTTTCAAAGACGAAAATATAATAATTATTAAGTAATGTAATTTAAAAAGGAAAATATAAATTATAATTAACATGGATTTTGATAGAAAATGTATAATTTTTTGTTTTATTTTTAGAAACAGTATAATTTGATAGTAAACTGTAACTTGAAACTTCTGAATAAATTTACTTACTTACTACACCTTATCAAAACGAAAATCATTATAAAATACTTAAAATAAACATCATGGAATAAATGAATCACCGTGACTCTTTTATTCTCCACTAAAGAGTACTCCTTTGGGGGGCTGTTTTAAGCAAACAAGCGCGCGTGCTGCTCTGATTCGGATCAAATCATCAAATGAGTAGGCAGAACATTGGCGATAATACATTTATAGATATAAAATAACCAGCGAAACCCACTTCTTTGTATGTGGCCATGTGTTACAGGAGGTGTAGCCGACGACGTCCTCTTCAGCGGGTCTCGTTACGCCCTCTCCAGCTGCAGACACATATACAATTGTCACAGGATTGTTACTGGAAAGGCGGAGATCAACTGTCATATTTGCGACCCGTGCCAAAATAATAGACATCGCCGGAAGCCGGATCTGGGTGTGCTTATTATATAAAATATCGAATTTTGCAGAAAATTAGGGCACAGGGGAGCATATGAAAGTGTTTTAATGCGTTTTATGAATTATATTATTATTTTAAAAGCTATAATGTTAGACAATTTTCCAGCATTGACATATTATTTATGACATGGATAGCAAACAGTGGCCAGAAGGGAAGGCATTATTTTCCTAAGGTGTAGTTCACTGATGGACACGCTTTCAGTCACATGTCGTTTGAATAATAATTTTGACATCTACAATAATAGTTAATCACTACTAACAAAAATGAAAAAATGTTTATTATTTAGTTGCATTCACTTCAACCCTTTCCATTCCCTACTGATATGAATTAAGGCTTTCTACAAACTTCTGGTAACGAAAGTGTTTGATTTTGGTATGCGAGGTTAATTTGTTGCGGTGAGTGATATTCAATAAATTTTTACGTATCTGCGATTCCGTTAATATAATTTTTACTTAAAAAATATCACAACTGCTTCGTTAACACAGTGGCTTCGGACGTGAGTATCGTGAGTAACTGTTGAATATTATATCAGTATAGTAAAGGGTGTTTAGTATATTAATATAAAGTTTTGTGTGTGTGTATATGTTTCAATGGCACTGGATATATCCAACTAGCCAGTCAATTTCCAATTATAATTTATATAATATGTAATTTTATGATATTTTTGAATGCCAATAAGTGATATAAAGTTTTAAGGGACCGATAGGGGTGATCATTTAGAACCTGGCCAGCGAAATTCCTTTACTGACCTCTCAACTTTCACATATGGAGACGTATGAAAGAACTTGTTTACGAGATTCAAATTGTTGAAATATACAGTATGTGTTAAGTTTATTGACTATCTTATATATTTTTATAGTTTGTTGTTAGTTGTAGTAGGGGCATGTTAATTGTATTATTGACAAAAATGGAACTGACATTTCAAGTAATTTGTCTGGGGGTTTTATATATACCACCGGACTTTCCGTTGAATAATTTTTTAGCAGAACTTGAATTTGCACTCAGTATTGTAACTCCAAATTTTGATTACATAATTTGTACTGGGGATTTAAATATTGATTGTTTAGATCTGAATGATAACTCAACACAAAAATTTAATGAGTCGTTAGAGTGTTTTGATCTAAATCAGATTGTAAGTGAACCTACGCGTTACAGTGAAACTACTACTAAATTGATAGATGTTATTTGCTGCTCACAAAATATTCCAATAAAAAATACTCATGTGTCTCCCGCCTCCACCATTTTTTCCGATCATTGCCTTGTGTCCTGTACTGTGGGTAGAGGGAAATACAAGTATAAACCTTTTCAATATACATTTCGAGATTTTAGATATTTTGATTATGTCATTTTCACTAATGATCTAGAAAATCCAAATTTTGATCAGATATTTCACTTTACTGATATTGATGATTAAAGTTAACTGTTTTATTGATCTTTTACTTAACTTATTTGACTTCTATGCGCCTATTAAAACAGTTATGATTCGTAAGAAAAGATCCCCGTGGTTAACTGATAACATCAGAGTCATGATGTCCCTTAGGGACAAAGCCCTGGTAAAATTCAAGAGAAGCAAGCTAGAACGCGATTGGAATTACTATAAAGATCTAAAAAATTTAACCAATTATTCAATAAAGCGAGAAAAAAAAAGCATATTTAGAATTTAATTTAAATAATACCAGAGGCAACAAAAAAGGTGTTTGGAAGCATCTCAAAGATTTGGACATTTATACAAAACGAAAAAATCGGTCTATTCCAAACTCTTTAAGTAACGTAGAGTCAATAAACAAATATTTTATAACCTCATCAAATAGTGATATAGCTTTAGACGCTCATGTATTATACCATTACGCTAATAATACTAAGGAAAATATAGCGAACTTTTCATTTAAACAAACCAATGAAAGTGAAATATATAAAACCATTTTATCTTTCAAGTCCAAATCCGTAGGAGTAGACAAAATTAGTATATGTATGTTACTACATGCCTGTCCTTACATTCTGAGATATATATGTCATATTTTCAACTTTGTTATAGAGAAAGGAGTTTACCCTGCTATTTGGAAAAAATCTCGAATAATCCCTCTACCTAAGGTTACTAATCCAGAAGATCTAAAAGATTTACGTCCTATCAGTATTCTCTGTTGTATATCAAAAGTTTTTGAAAAAATTATTAATAATCAAATAAGAGTACACCTTGACACATTTAACATTTTACCATCGCATCAGTCCGACTTTAGATCTGGCCATAGTTGCACAACTGCACTGCTTAAAGTAACTGATGATATATTCACTGCAATAGATAAAAACAATTTGGGCTTGCTTATATTACTAGACTATTCGAAAGCATTTGATAGAATAAAGCATCAGTTACTTTTGGCAATCTTTCACTATATAGGATTCACTGAACAAGCGAAATTTCTAATCAAGAATTATTTAACGCAGCGTTTTCAATCTGTTGCCTTGGGAGGATTAGAGTCAGAATTTGCATTAGTAGAGTCCCACAAGGTTCCATTTTGGGTCCTCTAATGTTTACTTTGTACACATTTCAATTTTATAAACACCTAAAATATTCTTACTCGCACTTTTATGCGGACGACACACAAATATATATGTCATTTCCTGAAAGTGATTTACAACTGGCGTGCACGAACTTAAACTACGACCTTGAATCCTGGGTAACAATTTCCGCAAAATTTTGTCTTCAAATAAATTCTTCTAAGTCTAAGGTAATTTTATTTGGGAGAGATGCCGCGCGCAAGAGGTGTTCAAACTTAATTAATATACAAGTAAATAACCAAATACTATCACAGTCAGATCATGAAAAAAATTTGGGTTTAGTAATAGACAATCGTCTCAGGTTTTCGCAGCATGTCACAATGATCACGAAAAGAGCATTTTGTAATTTAAAATTAGTTTACAATAATAAGAGCATCCTTAATAAAAAATGTAAAATTCTCCTATGCAATTCACTAGTACTATCACATCTCAATTTTGCTGATAGTGTGTATGGCCCAGCTCTTACTAAAAGCGACACTCAACGTCTCCAGCTAATTCAAAATTCTTGTATTAGGTTAATCTGTGATTTAGGGAGACGAGACCATGTTACGAACCATTTAAAAGAGATTGTCTGGCCTAATATAGAACAGCGACGAATACTGCACAGTTGTGTTCTTTTTCATAAAATTGTAACCCAACAAAAACCGCCATACCTCTACAATAAAATCAAGTTTCGCACAGACGTCCACAATATAAATGTACGTCGACGAGGTCATATCACAATTCCCCAGCACCGCAGAGCTCTCTTCCAATCGTCATACTCCTATAACGTTGCTAGGCTATATAATAAGGTTCCTGATGAAACGAAACGGCTACCTGCTCCCGCGTTTAAAAAAAAATTGAAGGAAATGCTTTTACAAGGTATTTTTTAAATTTTAAAATTTGAATTTTAAATTAGCTAAATTTGTTTTTAACTTGATGTTGCTAGGTTAGTCATTCATTTCCGGTATTGTATTTTTCTCCATATCCGTTTCGCGTATATATGTGCATGTATATAATATGTGTGTGTGTGGGTGTATGTATATGTATATATGTACATATGTAGCTGTGTATATATATGTATGTGTGTTGTACATGTATACATTTAAAGTTAACTAGATTTTAAGAAACTGACCCACCAAGGAAAATGGTAACATACTATGTTCATGGGTGCCCTAAACTTTTGCCATTATTCTGTTCCATTTTCTTCGGTGGGTGTTTGTGGTTGAGTGGAAGAGCGCAGTTCTTCATACCCTGAGGAATAGCGATCTCTGCCTTTTGATAGAATTAATTTATTAAATTTTGTTAATTGTTGTTTTCAGTCTATCAATAAAATCAATTATTTTATTATTATTATTATTATTAAATATATATTAAAAATTTTCTGTAGAAGAGAATCCAAGAGTTTTCTTAATTAGAAGTATTTACCTTAAACTTTTAAACTTAAACAGGTTATGTGCTCAGAAGCGCTGGAGTAGAGAGGTAAATGTGATTTTCTGAATTTACGTTTGTAAGGAAAAAATCATGGAGAGAATTAAGGTAAACTCAACTTTCACATCTGGAGACGTATGAAAGAACTTGTTTACGAGATTCAAATTGTTGAAATATACAGTATGTTAAGTTTATTGACTATCTTATATATTTTTATAGTTTGTTGTTAGTTGTAGTAGGGGCATGTTAATTGTATTATTGACAAAAATGGAACTGACATTTCAAGTAATTTGTCTAAATATATATTAAAAATTTTCTGTAGAAGAGAATCCAAGAGTTTTCTTAATTAGAAGTATTTACCTTAAACTTAAACAGGTTATGTGCTCAGAAGCGCTGGAGTAGAGAGGTAAATGTGATTTTCTGAATTTACGTTTGTAAGGAAAAAATCATGGAGAGAATTAAGGTAAAAGGTAAAACTAGTTGGTCGACGTGGAAGTACAAGGTACAAGATATGCATTATGCTTCGAGGAATCACGGGTACAATAGAAGTTATTGAAGGAAGAATGCCACCTGGTCCAGTCAAGTCCGATGCATCCATGGAAGAGAAAACCCAATATGAAACTCAATTAATGAAATATTCTAAAGCTGATAGTAATGCGCTTCTTGCTCTTACTACAAATATGACTGAAGGACCCTACAGAAAATAATAATATCTTCAACTGCTATGGATAGGCTAGAATTACATAGGTTGTATGATGGAAGTTCTGAAGACAAGACTTATGGCACGGTAGCTCAATCGGTTAAGGCGTATTGAGTGGCGAATACGCTGATCGACTCGCTACCGCGCTCTGGGTTCGACCCCCCAGCCCCGGTATTGACAACACCGGTGGGTGTGGATGTATGTCTGCGTTTTTCCGAATGTGTAACCCCCTTCCGGACAGCCTTGGCTTTGGATTTGGGGGTTGTCTACTATCTGTGCTGTGTTTATGTTTATGTTTTATGATTTGTGTACACAATTCTTTAGTTACAAAAAACAATCTGCAGATGATGTTGCTATACACACTTCAAAATTGAAAAATCTCTGGAATGAAAGAAATAAGAGTTGGTATCACCATTACCGGAATCAGTAGAAGAATATGTAGATGTATTAAATAGGGAAGTTAGCAATTTGAACTTCAAAAGTATTAAATTGTTCTTAATTATATCTTTGTTTCATTAATTGTAAACGGCGTAGTAGACATAGATCCAAACGCTGTACTTAGTTTCCACTAACAACATTTTACTGTTTAGAGGTATATTCTCTTACTGAATTTACTAGTATCTCATCATAACTTGATACCCCATTAGCAAAGGGATACAAAGGGAAAGCTGGTCTGCGTTTAAATTTTAAATTTAATTCTACTAGGGAGCAACTGTTAGCAGTTGGGGTAAATCTGACATTCGGATTCAGCGACTCTAAAAACATGAAGTAACCTTTTTTCACAAACAGTTTCAGTGGTAAGAGTTAGAGTTCATTCCGTAATAATGTCATTTTAGCGTTTTTTTTTTACTATTTCCTCAGATTAGAGAGGAAACCTGACATGATGAAGCAAATATGAGATCGGATTCAGATTCAGCGACCCAAACAACACAAGAATGTGATGGTCTAGTCTGGCGGGCATGCCTTTTTTTTCGTGGGCCTGTTTTTTTAATAATTTTCTATTCTTGAAACTGCTCTAGAATTTTGATATTCCTTTGATATTCCTTTCATAAAATTTTGTCTTGTTTGTCCTATACTGAGTGTAACAGGATCGTGGTATATCCCCTTTTCTCCTTTGGTTTTGAAGATAATTGATTGAAATTTAGGATATCCTATATACATAATAAGCGGCACTTTGTCATACAAGTGTTTTTTTTCACTTCCGGTTTCGCCGGAAATGATACTAATTTTCGATTTTTAAATGGAACACCCTATATATTATTGCATTTCTGAATTTTGCATAATTTTCTGAATCCAGCGATACCAAATAAGTGACATTTCAAACGTCAATATCATTTTTAATATAATTTTTAGTTTTCCATTTTCCAAGTGTGTCATGATGGTTCCAATTTATTCTAAATGACCCGTGTAATGCTAGAAAAATCGAAATCCCGTCAAAAATACTAAATTACATGATTTATGAGCAAATAAAATTGATCAAAATGGTTTTTGGGGCAACCATATTGGTACCGTGGTACCGTGGTTTTTCATCTTCTGTACAAATTTGAGGCATTTCGAACACAATTAACAAGAATTTCAAACAATTTTTAAAGACACAATGAAAACATCGGTAAACCAACAAATTGACAAGCTAAATATTTCATTGTTTTCAAAGCCACCTTAGTTAGTTACTTCTTAACGAAATTGCATTTTCTTTTAACTGTAATTTTGTTTGTATTAATAACAAATTTTGATACGACATATGAATAAATTCCTTTTAATAGTACTAATAAATGGTACCACGGTACCAATATAGTTCCATTTGAAAAAACTGAGTTTTGCCCCAAAAACCATTTTGATGAACTTTATTTGCTCATAAATCACGTATTTATGACGAGATTCGATTTTTCTAGCATTACACGGGTCATTTAGAATAAATCATGGCACACTTAAATGGAAAATTAAAAATTATATTATAAATAAAATTATATAAAAAAGTATTTTTAAGAAAAAGCTTTTATCTGAAAAAACTACTAAAAAGTAAAAATAATTTTTTTTAAATTCATACACATGGAAACCAAAAGCTTTGGGGGCGGTCATATAGTGATATTGCATAGTTACTTTGCTCAATTGACCACCTCCAAAGTTTTTGGTTTCCATGTGTATGAATTTAAAAAAATATATTTTTACTATTTAGTAGTTTTTTCAGATAAAAGCTTTTTCTTAAAAATACTTTTTTATATAATTTTATTTTTTACTTTTTAGTCCACTTATTTTACAAACAGACAGACAAAACCCTTTCATTTGCCACCGCCATCCACCCCTCCCCTCTCCCGTCTTCTCACCCCTCCAACACTACTTCCCACTTCTTCCCTCTTTCCACTACTTCCCCTGCCCTTCCCCATCTCTCTCCACCTCTTCCCACCCTTTTCCTACCTCGTCCCATCCCTTCCTCATCTCTTCCCACCGCTTTCCCACACCTTCCCACCCCTTTCCCACCTCTTCCCCACTTCTTCCCACCTCTTCCCCACTTCTTCCCACCTCTTCCCACCCCTTTCCCACCCTTCCCACCTCATTCCCACCTCTTCCCACCCCCTTCCCCACCTCTTCCCACCTTTTCCCCACTTCTTCCCACCTCTTCCCCACTTCTTCCCGCCTCTTCCCCACCTCTTCCCACCCCTTTCCCACCCTTCCCACCTCTTTCCCACCTCTTCCCACCCCTTCCCCACCTCTCCCACGTCCGCCATATTGAATTTAGAATGACGTCACACACTTTATCGTATTTTACTCATCAAACCCTTTCATTTGATACCCATATCAACGGGGTTGTGACTAAAAAGCAGATCCGCCATCTTGGGACGTCCGCCATATTAGATTTAAAATGATTCATTTGATACCCATATCAAAGGGGGTGTGACTAAAAAGCCGATCCGCCATCTTGGGACGTCCTCCATATTGGATTTAGAATGACCTCACATTGTTTATCGTATTTTATTCGTCAAACCCTTTCATTTGATACCCATATCAGGGGGGTTGTGACTAAAAAGCCGATCGCCATCTTGGGACGTCCTCCATATTGGATTTAGAATGACGTCACATTGTTTATCGTATTTTACTCGTCAAACCCTTTCATTTGATACCCATATCAGGGGGGTTATGACTAAAAAGCCGATCCGCCATCTTGGGACGTCCGCCATATTGGATTTAGACCGATAATGGCTATACTATGTTGCATTGTCACCGGACTTATACACGTATGCCAAATTTCAAAGCTCTAGCTTAATTAGAACTAGTCGAAATTCAGCTTGCAAGATTTGACCTAAACCAACAAACAAACAAACAAACAAACAAACATTGCAAGTTAAATAAAAGCTTTTAAAAATATTGGCGTTGGAAATGTCACTTATTTGGTATCGTTGGAGTCAGAAAATTATGCAAAATTCAAAAATGCAATAATAAACAGTGTGTTCTATTTAAAAATCGAAAGTTAGTGTCACTCCCGGCGAAATCGGAAGTGAAAAAAAATCACTTGTGCCGTAAAGTGCCGCTTATTATGTACATAGGATATCCCAAATTTCAACCAATTATCTTCAAAACTAAAGGAGAAAAGAGGTTACACCCGGTATAAAATTTAGGGCGGTACGAGATATCTGGTTATAGACGATTTTACTCTCTTCTTTAATTCTGTTTTTATTATTTTTTTCCAATTTATTATTTGTTTTGTAAGTAATTCTCTTTGTATTTCTCGGTCTTTGACTTTTCTGCAAATTGATCAATGGATGGAAGAATTGTGGGTTATGAATTATTTCTTTTCAAAACTGCCGTCCTAACCTAAAAAGGAGTAACTCCAGATTTTGTCAATTTGGAGTTGCTGTGTTTTTAATATGTTTCGGACATTTTTACATCTCTTTGGCGACGTTAGAAAGCAGTATTGACCATAGCTTTAATACAAATGAGCTATAGAGTATGCATTATCTCCACTTTTCAAGCCATACCCCAAACTAAAATGCAGTATAAGCCCTGTGCTTAACTAAAATGCAGTAACTCCAATTTTTATTGGAGATGCTGCATTTAAGACTAGTAACAGTTGGTATTGTAATTAAAATGCCCATGTTCAAAAGAGTTGACTCCGGTAAAATCACTTTAGTTGCACATATAATCTGTTCGTGTTTAGACAAGTAAAAATGTGTGTTTAGTTTAAGAACTTGTAGCTCTTAAAAAGAAGGATAAGTACTTTATGTTTTTTTAACGTCTCTGTAATTATATCGGAGATATTACTATGGCTTCACACGTTAACCAATTACGAGTTGTGATTTTATAATGTTTTGTTTCTGTTTTTCCTTAAACTGCCTCTATAATACCGATTAGGTATCAATAATTAATAGGTAACTTAAGTTTCCAAATAAAAGTCAGTAACGTTGTATTTATATCTTTTAGGCTACCAAAGTCTTGATCTTGAATATTTGAATAACTAACAATTTAGAGAAAAACTAAAAACTTAAGCCGATAAAGAAAAAAATTTCCGGGAATGGGCTCATTTAATGAATTTTATTTAGTAGTTGTTACTTCTTGTGGATAAAGTATTATTTAAAATTAGGTAATGTTGAAAATTTCAGATGAATCCGATATGTGGTTCTCGAAATATACGACTTCAAGTGTAAGGTTACATTGGATGCGTAGTCGTACGGGTTTTCACTAGTGCGTATTTGTACGTGAACGGAGTTAAAAACAAACATGGATTTGAACGCTTATAGTTACATTGATAGCGGGTTAATCGGACGCGCACGTACGATATCGTCCGTTAATCAAAGCCAAACAAACCAGTTTGTTTTTTTCATGCATGTTGATGCGTGTGCTTCTTCCAGATATATTAAGTTCTGAATTAAAATGGATGTTGAAAAATTAATTATATGTGTCCAAAGTAATAATCCATTATGGGATCAAACATGTAAGGAGTATCACAATAGAAATATAGTGAAGCAATTGTGGGAAGAAGTTGCTCACTTAATTCACTGTACAGCGTCACATATTCACTTTCCTTATTTCTTGTCAAGTATACATCATTAACCCAATTCCCCCAAAATCAAATACTTTAAAACACTATTCTCTAACACGTAGAAATCATCGTCGTCCATGTTGCAAATGCAAAAGACTCGCTCGAAGACCGATCCAGTGTAACCAGTCGATCGTCACATCACTATTCGTCCGAACACGCACAAGTAAAAATTCGTACGACTTAACCTTCGACTAAGAGGGAATTGGAAGCGCGGTGCGACCAACATCGTGACGTCAGAGGATAGCAAACGAAACGGTCGCGCAACATATCAAAGCTCGTGCATTCCGCTTGAGATCGTCGAGTCTTTCTCTGTGCGACTAGCTTGTTCGTATCAAGTGACGTCACGGTCGAGATTAGACAAGGCGGGTGCGGTCCATGTTTATAATTTTTTTTAGACGATTTACAGGTCTCACAAAATTCTAATTTTTTGCACAGGGTCTTAGAATTTTAAGATCTTTCCGATAATCAAATAAAAAAAGTGCTAAATGAGTCTATTGATTTTTGCCGCCACGACTGAAAATTTCAGCCAATTTTTCTGAACAAATTTTCTTTGGGATTCTGAAAACGTGTAAAAACATGTTTTGACACCTTCAGACAATCTTTCCAATGGCAAGACGTTAAAAATTTCAAATTTAATTTCCCGAGAAACGCCTTGAAGAATAGTGGTTCAACGAGAGTTTTGTACCGGTAGGTAAAAAACAACCTACTAAACCTTTTCCTTGCCTGTGGCATGAATGTGTATCCGGAAGGAAAAAAGAAGATTCAAGTGAATGACGATGCAGTGGACCTTAGATTTGAATACAATGATTAATAAAAATTGTAATAGGAAGTACTGTTTGTACTTTTTTTAGTTATGTTCCAAGGAATGTAATTTTTTTAGTAATATTCCGTTTTATTTTGCTATCATTTTTACGGACATTTCTTATAAAATATTGCGGCATTATCAAATTAAGCTTTTCTAGTCTACACTAAAAAGCAGTAAATCCTAATATATGCACATACTACAAGTCATAGTTGCATGTTCCTCTTTAATCTAAATAATACACTAGACTAAAAACCGCTGCCCAAGGAATCACTACTTCCACATCCAGATTTTCTACCCAAGTCACTCACAACGAAAAAATTTTGTATGTGGAAATAATTGTTTATGGAACTTTAATAATATAATATTTGAAATCCTCTACCTCAAAAACCCATATAACGATACTCCACAACGATAGTGGGGTGGGGGTGGTAGGGGGTGGATGAAGTAAAAAATATTTTGAGGTTTCTGGTTCTTGTACATACACTAAATCACTAATGGGGTGGGGGTGGTAATGGGGGTGACGAATGCCAAATTTTTTTTTTGAGAGTTTAGCTTCTCTAAATACCAATGTTATGGACTCTTACCTGCTTAATTTACCTATTTACCCCAAATTTACCCCAATTTACCCCCCAACCCTTCGACGGATCAAGATGAAAATAATAATCCAGTTCTAGATCCCGTTAAGGTACATATGTGTACCAAATTTCAAGTCAATATCTCAAACGGTTCCAGGGTAAACGTGCGCACAAGAAAAAGTTACAGACAGACAGACAGAAATTTTGAACAATAAAAATTTTTAAAAATTTTTTTGTCGTTACTATACTTCCACTGGATGTGGAAGTAAAAATAAATTAGAATTTGTTAATGTACCAATGCCTGGCTCAAATATTGAGTCTCTAATTATGTTACTCACATTCATTAATTACACAGCTCTACAAAAAAATGTCTTGTCGTAAGATATTGATCTAACTTTTCTGAAGTTCTTTGGCGCCCTGAAGCCAATCTTGGTCCCAAAAAAAATTTCTATCCTGTCAGTTTCCCTCTACCCCCCGCGCCTTATCCCTTGTGGCAGAAGAATCAGATTTTCCTTCATATATCGACAAATAATAGACAATATTTTTTTTATTTTGTGAAGTTATGAGTATATGTCGGGACGTATTTACTTTAGATTAATACGGGAGCCCACCCTCCCCCGATCCTTTGGGACAAAGTTTTTCATAAAGATTAAAGCCTAAGGAACAATTTAAGACATGTCCTAAAAAAAAAAAAATTGGCTGCATTTTCAAAATGGCGTCCATTAAAAAAAAATTGCAAATATTGTTTTTGTCATTTAAGACAAAAACTAAAAAAGATGGAGAAAAACTTTCTGTACAAAAAATAAAGTGCATAAAATTTTCTACAATTTTGTTTCTATGTCCGTGCACCTCCCCGATCCTTAGGGACAATGTTTTTCATAAAGATTAAAGCCTAAGGAACAATTTAAGACATGTCCTAAAAAAAGCTGGCTGTACTTTCAAAATGGCGTCCGTTTAAAAAAAAATGCAAATATTGTTTTTGCCATTTAACACAAAAACTAAAAAAGATAGAGAAAAACTTTCTGCACAAAAAAAAGTGCATAAAATTTTCTACAATTTTGGAATATTTGGATAGAAGTTACCGTTTTCCAGATACCACTGTTACCGTTTTCGAGATAAATGTCTGCAAATTATAATATTATTAATATTATTAATTTTTTTCAGTTTATTTTATTTAATTTGTATGTTAATAATATAAAGTTATATTATGTGACTTACAATAATTGTCACAGTAATTTCTTTCAAGTGATTTACCGATATATGAATTTCCATGTTTTCTTAATTTTGGACTCATTTATCTGGAAAATGGTAACTCCTATCAAAATATTGTATAGGTACAAAATTGTAGAAAATTTTATGCACGTTGTTTTTTGTGAAGAAAGTTTTTGTCCGTCTTTTTTAGTTTTTGTGTTAAATGACAAAAACAACATTGGCAACAGTTTCGCCATTTTGAAAGTACAGCCAGTTTTTTTTTTTAGAATATGTCTTAAATTTTTCTCTATTCTTATTGGGATGCTCTGCCACATGTATTCTCTAAACAATGTCTGAAATCTACAAAATAATACAATTAATCAATATTTTACTGGAAAATAACCTCTACGCCTGTGACTTTTACGTCAAAGGATCAGTTAGAGGGTGGTTTTTGACAAATAATAAATAAGAACAAAAATATAAAAATGACGTATTTTGCTGACGTTTCGGAAAACGAATCTGTTTCCTTTCTCAAAGCGTATTATAATGTTTGTGGGCTGTGTATATTAAATACACAGCTTTAAGAATATATTTGTTATATTCAGTATCCATAGATACTTACTGCTTACACAGAACTGTTGATATATCTAATTGATAGTTTTATTTTAAACAATGTTGAGTTTGTTAAGTTCTTCTTTTAACATCGGCAGCCAGGTTGTGTAAACATCTACGGAACAATTCGACACGCATTTATCCTCATTCAGTAGCATTATAGCCGCTTCTTTAATTTTTCTTTTCTTGCTATCTGTCTCTTTTGTTAAAATTTTTGCCGAGTCCCAGTTTATTCTACGTCCGTTCTCCCAAGCGTGTTCGCAAATCATCGATTTCTGAATCTCATTTTTTCTAATGTAACCCTTGTGCTCACCCAATCTAACACTGAATGGTCTGGATGACTCACCCACATAATGTTTATTACACTCACATGGAATACTATAAATGCAGTTTTTTGAATTTTGCTCATGATTTAGCGGTTTTGTTTTTGTTAAAATAGATCTCAATGTATTGCCCGTTTGAAATATCGTCATAATATCAAATCTATTGCCTATATGGCGTAGCTTTTCAGATAATCCGTGTACATAAGGAATTAACGTCGTGTACCATTGTTCAGGTTTTTTGTCGTACATGATTATTATTTTCTATATATGTGAAAGTTCTATCAACAAAAGCTTCAGGGTATTGAGTGTTTATAAGAACCTCTTTTATAAAGCGTTTCTCATTGTCTAATATTTCATCATTAGAAGAAATTATTTTGGCCCTATCATATAAGCATTTTATGACACCTTTTTTAACATGCATCGACTGATTTGAGTTAAAATTCAAATACCTGTTGGTGTGTGTTGGTTTTCTTCAAAAAACTGCAATTATAGTATTCCATGTGAGCGTAATAAACATTATGTGGGTGAGTCATCCAGACTATTCAGTGTTAGATTGGGTGAGCACAAGGGTTACATTATAAAAAATGAGATTCAGAAATCGAAGATTTGCGAACACGCTTGGGAGAACGGACATAGAATAAACTGGGACTCGGCAAAAATTTTAACAAAAGAGACAGATAGCAAGAAAAGAAAAATTAAAGAAGCGGCTTATTTTCCAGTAAAATACTGGTTAATTGTATTATTTTGTAGATTTCAGACATTGTTTAGAAGAATACATGTGGCAGAGCATCCCAATAAGAATAGAGAAAAATTAAGAAAATGCCACAACCAACGTTTAGACAATATGTCTTAAATTGTTCCTTAGGCTTCAATTTTTATGAAAAATATTGTCCTCAAGGATCGGGCGGGGGTGCACGTACAGCTAGGGAGGGCTCCCCGACTATATGCATATTATTATATTATTATTAGCGTGAAACTATTTATTATAAAAATATTTATTCCGATAATTCATGTCGGTTTCAAAATTACAAATGTCACTAATATCATCTTCATCGTCACTTATATTTTGGTCGATATTTTCCTCTTCCACATCATAAAATTAAAAAAAAAACTCTAGTACATAAAATGACTTACAATAGAAACAAAATTGACGTACAATACTCCCTTGATAATTGACGAATTGACGAAAAATTTTATGTCGTCCGCTATCTTTGACCGTTCTATTTGACATACGATGTCCGGAATTGACGCATTATATTTGACGACAAATGAGTTTTCTTTTTGCCAACTTTGGTGAAGTTACTCATTCTTATAGAAAAGATATTCAATTTTGATTCTTTTGGCCATTTTTTGGTGTTTTCTATTTTTTTACAAGATGGCGGATTGACAAATACGTACCGGACAGGTCTATATTTTTCAAGACTTTTATTCCACATAAGGGGGATGGACGAAGTAAAAAAAAATATTTTGGTACACATACTAAATTACATTTTTTTTCAGCCCCTTTTATAACGAGTGGGGCACAGTGGGAAATTTTTCCATTTTTTTGGACAAAAATCCGTCTATGCAATTACTAATTTGAATTTTTTTTTTTTTAAATAATTGTTAGGTATCACCCGATGTTTGAGCACTGCCCAAATTTTAAAAACGTTCAACATAACTTCAAAAAATCCTATAAATATATGAAATTCGTGTATTTTACTTAAGTAAAAATTCGAATTTCTGTTTTTTAAAAGTTTTACTCAGAAAATATCCTTTACTACATGTGGATAAATTAAAAAAATATTTTGAGGTTTCTGGTTCTTGTACACACACTAAATCACATTTTTTGTCATCCCCTTTAATAATGGGGTGGGGGTGGTAATGGGGGTGGCTAATGTCAAAATTTTTTTTGAGACCTTAGCTTCTCCTGTCTATACTAAGTATCAATTTTATGAACTCTTACCGGCTTGATTTACCTATTTACTCCAAATTTACCCCAATTTACCCCCCACCCTTCGACGGAACAAGATGAAAATATAGTCTAGTTCTAGATCTCGTTAAAGTACATATGTGTACCAAATTTCAAGTCAATATCTCAAACGGTTCCAGAGTAAACGTGCGCACAAAAAAAGTTACAGACCGACAGACAGACCAACAGACCGACAGACAGAAAATTTTTTTTCGCTCAAACTTGAAATCTCGACGTTTCATGACATTCTAAGCCTATTTGAACAATAAAAATTTTTAAAAATTTTTTTGTCGTTACTATACTTCCACTGGATGTGGAAGTAAAAGCAGTAACCGCCAATTTCTACTTACATTTCTAAATATTGACATTGGTATTGTGATACAAATTTAAAACAATTATATTGAAATATTTAGAACAAATTTCAAATATTATCATTAAGTTTTTTGTGGTGGCCCAGCTAAACAAACTAAAAACGACGTTATCTCAAAACTAGTAATGGTGGAGGTACTGCTCTCTAAGTTAGGAGGGCAGAAAAGCTCTATTATATTTTTTTGAAGAATTTTGTACAGAACATTATTTATCAATATTGTACTGTATCAATTATATTAACAGCAATTGTTCTAAAGAGTTTAATTCTTTGGCAAAGTTTTAATTTAGTTTAGTTTTAGTTTTCAGTATTGGGACATTTAAGAAACTATGTATCATCTTGTTGTAAGCGACTCGTTATATCTCTTTTTATTAAACCAAATATTGTATAACAGGCAAACATTTTTAATCTTGGAAAAACATTGCACAAAATCCGTTACATACACTCTGACATCAAGTACCGAATAAAGGATGTCTGTATGTATGCGGGTATGATATGGTTTTAGCGAACAAATATGAACTACGTCAAATATTAGTTTTCTTCATTGTATTATAATAAATTATGTTTTAAGGTAACGTCTATTCCTTGGCAATTGGATCACCAACATATCAAATATTATTGTCCCTCGCCATAATGTTTTTATGATTTATTTCTTTAGGCTGTTCACTCTGTATATTTTTCACTAAAGGTACATTAGGTTTACTTCTTGCGACATCGTCAACTGCCTCCAAAATATTACTTTTGTCTGTTAAGTAACCTTTTAAATTCAGCGGCATCAGGTCGACAAACAGACCGACAAAGTGGTGGATGAAACTAAGAGTCTTTAATTATCTGAATTATCTGAAACGTAAAGAAATCTCGGCAAGTCATTTTTTTAATATTCCAATACTTTCCTTCGGTAAAGTGTAATAAATGGCGAGAAAGGTAATACATTTTATTCTTGAGAAAACTAATTTTTGTTAAAAAATGTCAATAACTAATTTGTTACTGTTAATAATAAAACACAACAAGGTTAGCTTTCTATTATTACACTTTGTAATTTCCTATAATGGATGATAATTCTATTATGATAAAAATCCATTTTAACTAATTAATGTACGTTGACGCCAGCGCACTAAGTGCAAGTTTTGTTGAACAATTGCTTGTAACAATTAAACTACAAGGCTGAGAATAATTGAATTTAATAGGGTTTTATTTTGATATTAGACAAATGGAATAAATAAAATGGTGAAGTTGTAAACTACGAAATATAGAGCATATCCTTACGTACATATAGCCAAACGTTATTTGATTCCTCCAAAAATTGCAGAAAAGCTATAATTCACTAGCTTCACTTACTATTTATGAGCGTTTGTTTAAATTTTATACAATTTGTGTTGATATGTGACGTGGTTTCTCCAGTCGCCTAGCGCATAAACGAGTGGAATCGTCAATTTGACGCCGAGATCTACTTTCGTATCACTCGGGCGCCACCTTTATAATTTTTACGTGGGGCAAAGGTCCCACATTAGCCTCCTCACGCAGCCTGTTGCAGTAGGGCTGTGATAAACTCAGTGAAGAAACGGAAATGTCCAGAGGTCAAAATTTGAGATTAGATTTTCAGGCACATTCAAAAGTAAAACTCAAAAATCGGTAGATAACAACGTTTATTAAACCTTGATAAAATCAATAATAATAGTAAAAAGAAAGGTTCAAGTACTCCAAATACTCATAAGGAGTTTATCACATATAAAACTTATGATATTTTATTTTACAACAGGTAAAACGTCGCCAGTAACTAAAAAAAAACTAACTAACCAAGCCGGATAATTAATCAAGTGGGGAGAAGATAGATTAATCAGGGTGTTGCAAATGTTAAGGTTACTATTAAACGGGTTTGTTACTAGTGGCAAGCGGGCGATCCACCAGGTGCTAAGCAGTAAATAAGCAACAAATAAAAAAAAATGATAAGCAGTATACAATGAAACAACAGGCAGTATATACAAAAAAAATAAAATAGCACTAAAAGCTAGAGCAAGCAAGTGCTTGAATTCTAGGTGGTAGCAATTATTTACAGCAATATAGGCATGCACGAAATAATAATCAGGAAACAGGATTAAAGAACACGGCTTTGTTCTTTTACTTGCGGTCTGGCGGTTTGCCTGCGGTTTTCGGGGTGGCAAACGCCTGGCGGGAGATGTGCTGCCTTTATTAGCCAAAGATTAATTTGTCAGAGTGGTTTCAGAGAATGTTACGTAGCCACGTATGAAAAATAACTAATTTTTCGGGATTGTCAGATTTTCGCGTCAAGTTACCGGACTATGATAAAGTTTCATAGTCCTCAGGATACTGGATTTTATTGTTTATTCACAAAAGACGAAATTGTTAAAATACCATAGCAGGAAAACAGGTTCTAAAATACGGTAAATTGTCAGGTATTATTTTATAACAAATTTTCATAACTCCTTCAGAATACAGTATTTTATTTTTAATTTATATCAACACGACATGGTTAAATTAAAACAGGTAGAAAAACAGATTCTAAACACGATAAATTATCAAGCATTATTTTATCTCGTTGAATAGAAAAACACGGTATGAGTTAAAATAATCTGGTAAAAAATGGTTTACCGTTTCTCTCTCAAAAATGTCTACTATGTTTCTTTATCTCTTTATCTTGGTTCGGTCCTAAGAAAAATTACTGGAACATAACTGTTTTGGACAAAATCTTGAGAATTTAACAATTTGTCTCTATAACACGCCGACGTTAACACAAATTATAAGTACTATGTACAGTACCTGGATAATTCGGAAACTGACAATCACATTTTATACATTTTAATCGAAATTACTTGAAACTAACAGTTGAATACACTTAATCATGTAGGACAATCTTAATCGTTGGATGTACGGGATCTCTGACAAATTGGCGGCGAAGCTACCCACTTAATAAAATTAGTGCATCTTACCTCAACACGAGCTGATACGGGAATGTCTAAAATGCCTTTTCCCTAACTTCGATATTCCCGAGAATGAATACGGTCAGCGATGCTGGTGGCAATTTTGTAAATTATATTGATATGTCGCGCTATCTTTTCACGGCGAGATTTATTACTGTTTACATGAGACAGAATATTCTACAACGCTGTTCTTTGTTTTGGGAGTTCCTCAGTTGCACGGATGAGGGTGAGGAAAATCCATGCGATTAATTAAAACAAGTAAATTTTGACAGGTAAACGAGACAAGCAACGAGGCATAGGGTTAATTTACTGCATTTTAATATTAAGAAAAACACTTCCTTACAGATATACTGCTATTATTGATATTTAAAAACTCCAGGCTTGGACTGTTTAAATTTGATATTTTTTATTTTTATAAGAACGATCGCCCTGTGTATGTATTTTTCAATATTCAGTGAACAATTATGAGAGTCCATACATTGATAAAATAAAAGCATGTAAATAGATTTTCTTTGTCGCACCATTATTGATCCTTTCACAAGCCAATGAATTTGGCAAAATGAATAAATGCATATAGTACGTCGGATGGCAGGCTCTAGCGTTCACTAACCCAATACCGAGGTATAACCAAACAAAACCTATTTCATTTTATTCAGCAGGTTTTTTTACATAGGAAATCACTTTTGACGACACTCTCCATTGGTCGAGACTGAAGTTACAAGAAAAAAAAACAAAAAAAAAATGAAAATAACAAAATTCAAATTCAACCACGAATAACTTTCAAACGAAAAAAGATATTTTTTAGTTTTATAGTATAAACGATACTCTTTAATTTGATGTATAATTTATTACAAAAATAATAACTTTAACACTAGAAAATTGACGTTAATTTAGATGTTACACAAATTGTCAATTTTTTTAAAAGCTCTAACTCGTTGTAACTCGCTTATGTATTGAGCTATTCAAATGTTTTTTTCACCAAAAACTGCCAAATTTCATAGACTTCATTTTGTCTCAATTAACGCTGGGTCTAGCTCTGTAAATAAAAGAGGTACAGCCTTTTAAACACAACGAAGCGCACTTCGGCGACGGAGTCGCAAGGCTTCCCCTCTCATTCCCGGTACATCCCGCGTTCGCCATAAACCGCGCAAGGCTATAATCAGCGGCAGTAACAAAAGCTTTACAATAATCTTCCTTTATTGTAAGATGATAAAATTAATAAATCAAATTGAATAATATGATATTAATTGTAATAATCCGCTATATATGGAGTCGTACAACGCGGGTGGTGTATTAATAAATGGAAAATAATAGATATCAGACAGAGATAACTGATTTATCATTGTTAAACTCATGCCAGCTAGTAAAGTTTCTACTTTACTTCGTAAATTTTAATATTTTCCATGAAGTGTCAGAGGTAACCACATAATCAAAACAGTTATTTGGCATGCTTTCACTAACTCGTAGAGGATCTGAACGATTAGTTGGATTTTTGTACATCTATATTTTTGTTTTCATGTAAACTGGAAGGGTTAAAATCAGTTAAAATTTATTGGATAGATATTCTTGTGTAAATAGGCCGATCTTTTTTCAATAATACCATTCCAAGCAGTAATGGGAGTGGGGTTCTTACCTCTAGCCTGTCTTAGTTTTGATCAAAATTGTCGATGTCGATGAATGTAATTGTTTTCTTCAGAACTTACTGGAGGAACTCCAGGTGGAATAAAAATGTAGTAGTTTTTACTAATACGTGACTAGCTAATGATGTTAAATATCCGTATTTCATCGTAGGAATAACCATAGCCAAAAAATAAAGCATATCAATAAGTTTTTTTCTTCTGACGGCACGATACACATGTAATTATATGTAAAGGATTAAAAAAGTGGTCTATGCTGGTTGTTTTTTTTTTCATAATTATTAATATAAATTACATTACTATAGAAATAACATTTAAATCAAATTTGTCTGTGCCGACATATTTAGTATCCACGACATAAATGTTTATAACAAATCTGAAGCTTCTTGTTTACATTGATGATAATTCTGAATAGTAGTAGTGTTTTTTACAGTTTTAAAATGTCCACCTATAGCTTCATTTAAGATACTGGCAGCACTTGTGTCTGACAACAAAAATTCTTTAGTCTTTATTATCACTTGAATGGTTGTATTTCCTTTGTGTTCCCAAAACACTTTGTTTAAATGCTTTCTAGTCTCTTTCTTATATTTCCGCTGCTATACTAATCTAATTCTTCTTCCGTGATTTCTTCAAATATATCATTAAGGAGTGTTTTTAGAAATATTAAAGTTAAGGATTCTTTTTTGCAAAACAGCAAGTTCAACCTCCCTAAATAAAATGTTACGCTACCTTAAATTCATTTTTTCTTTCAGTGGTTTAGTTTGTACACATTTAATTTTTTTTGCTAATATATTTTACATAACAAATTTTATGATAATTTCCGTCATCCCCAAATAAATCTGAATAAAAGTAAAACCTGCCTTTTATTTCCATATCACAATGCGTCACTGCAGCTTTAATATATATTTTTTTCCAGTTTCCGCACCCGTTCCTGTACAAATTGCTTTTTAAAAATGTTTTTAATTTATTCTTATTTTTTCTGGATTTTCCACAGATCAGACAATGCTATATTATTTTAATCTGATTTTTATCTTCATTATAACCACATGAAGGCTCACTTACATTTTTAATTACTTTACTAATATCAGAGGCAATATGTCTTGTCTCTACTAATATCATTCTTATTACAAAAAGATGTCCGACAAGAATAATGAAATCAGTACCGAAGAGTGTGCAATTAAGTGCCTCCACTTTATTTTGTAAGAATTTTTTCTTTCATTTGCACAATGTATAATAGACCTGACGCCAGTAACAGTTGGTTTTTTACTATTAGATTTTCTCTGCTTTCAGCAGTTTCGCAAAAATAACATGCAGTTTTTTTCATTGATAATGTATCTACAATAAAACTGTAATAGCCTAAATGTAAATAAAATAATATATACTTATATTAACACTTATCCAGACAATAATGAGGCCAGCAGCCGATACGTTTCTTGATGGGCCGAGAGCGTAGCGGGGGCGAGAGAGGAAGCCTCGTGTCTTCGTCGTTGTAGTGTGCTTCGTTGTGTTTCAAGGGCTGTAGCCCTTTTAGTTACAAAATTAGATTTGGCATGAATCGAGACGAAATGAAGCCTATTAAATTTGTCAGTTTTTGGTGAAAGAAAAAATTGAATAGCTCGTTATATAAGCGAGTTATGGCGAGTTAAGAATTTGAAAAATGTTGCTGATTTGTGTATCCTTTTAAATTTTGCCAGTTTTTGTATGTTAATTTTTTAATTATTGCAATAAATTATACTTCAAATTAAACAGCAATGTTTACTTGTCAAAACCAGACAAAATTTTTATTTTTATCTGTTTTAGTTCTAAAGTTATATTTGATTAAATATTAAATTTCTAAATTTTTTTTTTTTAGTTTTTTTCTTATATCTTCGGTCTCGACCAATGGAGAGTGTCGTCAATTTTGATTTCCTATGTAAAATAACATGCTGCTAGTGAAGGTCCCATCTGGTTATACTTCAGTATTGGGTAGGTCAAGAAAGAGAAGGCTTTTCGCGCTCTGCCCGACGGGCTAATATACCTCAGTAATTATGTACGTTTTTGCCATCTAAAATAAACAAATATTTTTTTTACCTGTGTAGTTTTCTCGAGAGGTATTGTGCTAGGAAGTAAAGTACGTCAAAGGAAAAATAAATGAAAAACGAATTTTTGAGTTCTTAATAGTTGCACTAGACTTACAAGTATGTTTTTTCGGATTTATTAATTTAGCAGACTTTCATGTACGGCGCAATAATGAAGAAGTGTACAGAACGGGTGAGGAAATTATTTCTGTGCAACCTTAAAAGAGAATATCAGCCCTGTCAATGAACGTTCAATAAGGGGATCTAGAAGGGAATGCCGTGATGACAATTTTTGACTTCAGGGCTGTGTTTGGACTATTTTGGAGGTAAATATACCAAAATTCCCCGAACATAGGAGGTGCGGGGGCTGCAGGGGGGTGCGAAGAAAGTAACGTAATCAAAAAGTGGCTATATGCAAAATTAAAGCTGTCTAAATATTCTACAATAATGTTTCTATTAATTTTTGTCGTACCTGTTATGGTTCAGCAATGGATTGTATATTTTTTAACTGTATTCCAACTTTATTATAAATTTATTATAAATTGAAAAAAAAAATAATCATCGTGAAAAAAAAATTGTTGTACAGATATCCGTTTCATAGCAGACTGAACTCAAATATCGAATAAAAAATGTCTTTGCATCTGTAAGTGTGCGTGTATACCGTTTCTTGTAAACACGATAACTTCTGTTAGACTTAAAATATTTAATTACAATTTGGAACATATGCAAAACAGCATATTACAATAATCTCTATTGAAATTGGGCTATATATGTAACACATGATAATAACCAGAGGCCTACAAACTCTCATAACGTAATAATCTTAAAAACACCATGTTCCAAATTTTAGGATAACATTGATATACCATCTAATTTAAATAAAGTTGGTTTAAACAATACACACCGGATATATTGCGGTTTATAAATCTTGCTCTGAAATTAAAATAAAATCTATTTTACGTATGAATGAGAGTTTGTAGGCCTCTGGTTATGACCATGTATTACAGATATGGCCCAATTTCAATAGGGATTATTGTACTATGCTGTTTTACATATGTTTCAAATTGTAATTAAATATTTTAAATCTAACATAAGTTATCGTGTTTACAGGAAACGGTATACACACACACATACATACACACACATACATACACACGCACACATACACTTATAGACACAAAGGCATTTTTTATTCAATATTTGAGTTCAGTCTGCTATGAAACGGATATCTGTACAACAAATTTTTTTCTACGTTGCTTATTAATTTTTTTTTCAATTTATAATAAAGGACAACGCACGTTTTGTGGGTAAATTGGTGGCCTGTCAAATTTGATGAATTTTTGATATGTTGTAGTTCAACTGATTTTGAACAATAAGTTCCTTTGGCAAAATTTCAAATTATGGACACTTTCTCCGATAGATGGCTCTGAAGACTGGACCTACCCCAAGATACTATACCACGATTTATCAAAACTACTGCAGTAATGCAGTTGTTGAAATGATAACTACTGGAAATAAATAACCGGACTTTTTACCATTATTTAGTCTTAGATTGATGTGCCTGAACTTCCATTTTTTCCGGAGTAACGTCAAATCACGTTTTTTTGAATGCACAACACCCGTTTTACTTCAATTTAATAATCATATATACAAGTAGCTTTATTAAAATTCACTATCTTAGTAAATAAGTAAGTACCTTCTTCGTGCCCTCCTGCACTCCCCGCACCTCCCATGTTCGGGGAGTTTTGGTCCTAAACAGTCCAAACACAGCTTCCCTCTAGAAACCGTTCATTGACAGGACTATACTGTTTAGGGGGATCGGGTTTCATTATTGTTAACTGATTTATAGTCCAGTCGGCAAGTAAATATGAGGGGAGTTACTTGGACACAATTCCGAAGTTAATGAAATTTTGGGAAATTGTTTGGGGATGGTGTTTTTGACCTCGAGGAGCTTGTGGAAACTTGGAGGGGGGCAAAAAACCTCGAAATGTTCGGACTTTTTTCGGTTTTTCGCTTAAAGTCGTCCAAATAAAAGTTGTAGAGCATTAAATTTTCTTCAATTTTCTTTGGTAAAAAGTTTGACTCAATACTTACCGAGATACAGCAGTTCAAAGATGGAACAAATTTCTCAAAATGTAAAAAAAAACGAGTAAAATTCAGGTTTTTATTTTTAAACATGTATCTATGTATACTATACATACTATGTATATTCCTGAACCGCCCCAACCCACTTCCTTTCTATTTATAATTATTTTCTTCGTTGTTTCAGAGTTGATATGGCGTCTCCCGCAGCGCATCTGTGTTTCATTTACGAGGAAAGTTTAACAGAGCATGAAGTAATTGTTGTTAAGAAGAGAGGGATTGCTACGCTTATTAGTTCCAGTATTAAACGCAACAAGCCTCAAAAACGACAGTTACTTGAAGGATTGGAGGAAATAACAGTTCACACGGCTTGCCAGAAAATGTTTAACAACGAAAAGTTTATTTTGGCCTCTATACGTCCTGAATAGGATACCCCTACAACTGCCCCCAAACCAACCCGCTCAGGGAGGCGATCATTTGATTTCAACAACAGGCGCTTCCTATGCGAGGAAGAAGTTACTGAAGAATACAGACAAAAACAGGCCAGGTTAAATGTTAAAAGACGCAACCCAATGGTAAAAGTGACGCTCCCAGATGAAGCAAACACGATTTTGATTAATGCAGAAGAGCGAGGTGATGAATGGGGGAGGAAAGTTGAAGAACGTTTAACCATGCTGGATAGTTTCAAAACAGATCTAGTTGCAGTTAACGCTGAATACCACTACAAGTATATTACAAATTTTTACAAAATGCCTGCACGTGTCCAAAAAAGCCCTGGATGTTCTAGTAATCCCATCTATGATCAAGGCATGGAAATTATATTCAAGTTTCTAGAGGAGAATAGTAACGAGTGCCAGTTTTCTATTGAACAGTTGCTCGACCAGGTACCTGAAGATTCTCGTCCACACGTGAAAACTTTGAAACGGCGTTCACTGGATTCATGGAAGAAAACATGTCTTGCTCTAGCACATGCCATTATGCTAGCCGTGCGTTCAAAATAATTCCTGTCTCCCATTATGATTGGGGTCACCACGTATGTATTCAAGAAGTTTGGGTTCAAGCTTCTTCTAAACCTCCTGGCTAATTAGGATTTTCAGCTAGCTATGAAAAGGCTGCTAGGCTTGAAGGATCCTATGTGCTGCAGGCAATGAAAGCTATTATTGTTGAGTCAGTCAGTCCATTCAGCCAGTTTATATTTAACAATGCAGACTTCAATGTGAACAAGCTGAATAGACAAGGCACATTCCACACGAGATGGGAGGAATAATGGTTGTCACCCCGCCAAATGCTGTGACTAGTGAAACGGATGTAAATACCTGGAGTTTAAACATTTTTACGTGAAGCTGAGGTGGGGGGGAGGTTCAGCGGGTCGGAAGGGGCCAGGTCTATACGCAGTATGTATAGTATATATAGATATATGTTGAAAATTAAAAGTTATGAAGCAAAAACCTGAATTTTGCTCGATTTTTTTTACATTTTGAGAAATTTGTTCCATTTTTGAACTGTTGTATCTCGATAAGTATTGATTCAAAAAATATTTTTTGAATGAAAATTGAAGGAATGCGCTACAACTTTTATTGGACGACCTTCTCGAAAAACGCGTGGTTTAGAGGATATTTCGAGGTTTTTTGCCCCCCCTCCAAGTTTCCACAGGCACCTCGAGGTCGAAAATTTAAATTAAACACCCCACACCATCCCCAAATAATATCCCAAAATTTTGTTAACTTCGGAATTGTGTCCAGGCAGAAAGTACATGCCGACTGCACTATTACTTGTGTCGCATTATAAAAGTAAGTTTTTTACTTACATCCGAGGAAGTCGCTGTTGTTGGCGAATTAATTGCGTTGTCTCGAAATAAATGAAATGTGAATATTATAAAACAATTAAGTTTTACTTCTTACCAGTGTTGATTTGGATTTTTATTAAGTAAAGATGGAGTCAATTAACTATCTGAAAAATCTGAAGAGGTACTTTCTTAACATCCTCCTGCAGAAACTCTCACTATATGTCATTAACGGTACTGCAGTGGATAGTCATATCTAAAAGATATAATTCAAATTGTGAAAATTGAACAAAATAGGTAAATAGAAAAATATCAACGTAACATCTGGAGTTCCACAAGTCGGTCATTTTTCTCCGATTCTATTTTCACTTTTTATCAATGATGTTTAGTTCAATACATTTTCGAGTTTGCGAAAATACTTTTACAGATGATTTGAAATTATTTTCAGTCGTTATTACTATAGTCTAGTCTATATGGGGCCTACGATATAACATGTTGGCATTGCTGTTATGTTTTAGCAAATATTTTATCTTATGTGAGTCAGACCTCCCCCTGCCCGTTTTGGCGCTAGTCGCGCTTCCTTATTATATAAAACTATTTCATTTGGGAAGGAAGTGAAGTACCTAGATAATACATTAGATAAATCACGTAATTAGATCTCTCACTTGAAAAAGGCAATCCACAAATCAAGAAGAATTTGTGGAAAATCGTAGGGCATGGGCCTACTGGAAAAATATTAAATATACAGTGTGTTTCACTTCTCGTGAAGACACCCCTGTATCTTTTTTATTTGTTGCCGAATTAATTTCAAATTTTTATCAGCCATACAACTCCATAAGGTGACTTTATTCAACACATAAATGCCGTCTAAATCTAAAACGCCGGCCTACTGCGATAAAAAGAAAATGTCAATTTTCGAGAAATCATAATAGGCTTAGAGATAGACAAAAATTTTGTTAACAAAAGTTGTTCAGAATCACTTGATATGCCCCCTGTAAAATTTTGTGAAAATCGGAATATTTTCAAAAAATAATTTTTTGTTTCACTTCTCGTGAAGACACCCCTGTATCTTTTTTATTTGTGGCCGAATTAATTTCAAATTTTTATCAGCCATACAAGTCCATAAAGTGACTTTATTCAATACATAAATGCCGTTTAAATCTAAAACGCCGGCCTACTGCGATAAAAAGAAAATGTCAATTTTCGAGAAATCATAGTAGGCTTAGAGATAGACAAAAATTTTGTTAACAAAAGTTGTTCGGAATCACTTGATATGCCCCCCTGTAAAATTTTGTGAAAATTGGAATATTTTCAAAAAAAAAATTTTTGTTTCACTTCTCGTGAAGACACCCCTGTATCTTTTTTATTTGTGGCCGAATTAATTTCAAATTTTTATCAGCCATACAAGTCCATAAAGTGACTTTACTCAATACATAAATGCCGTTTAAATCTAAAACGCCGGCCTACTGCGATAAAAAGAAAATGTCAGTTTTCGAGAAATCATAGTAGGCTTAGAGATAGACAAAAATTTTGTTAACAAAAGTTGTTCGGAATCACTTGATATGCCCCCCTGTAAAATTTTGTGAAAATCGGAATATTTTCAAAAAAAAATTTTTGTTTCACTTCTCGTGAAGACACCCCTGTATCTTTTTTATTTGTGGCCGGATTAATTTCAAATTTTTGTCAGCCATACAACTCCATAAGGTGACTTTATTCAACACATAAATGCCGTCTAAATCTAAAACGCCTGCCTACTGCGATAAAAAGAAAATGTTAATTTTCGAGAAATCATAGTAGGCTTAGAGATAGACAAAAATTTTGTTAATGAAAGTTGTTCAGGATCACTTCATACGCCCCATGTCGTCTAAATCTAAAATGCCGGCCTTAGAATAATTAAAATTAAAATCTAATTACTTTAATGAGTTTTAACATCTGTCAACAGTATGTAGGTTGGTAGGATGCTGTCATATAACGAATTCTTTTTGAATTAAATTGGTGGCCCTGAAAAGGGCCGTTGTTTTTACAGAGAAGACTACTAATAATGAATGATAATATTGTCGGAAAAAAAAATACAGATAAAGCAAAAGCCGCAGTGTTAGAATAGTTCAAAAATAAAAGAAGTTAATGGTTTTTTTTACTTATTTATTATATTGCGCCCCTTTCCACTAACCCACCCTCAAGTGTAATACACTTCTCAATCCGTTTTCTGTTATTTTTTACAACTCTTCGCAGTTCTTGAGCTGTAACTTCTAAACATGCTTGCCTTATCCTCTCACAAAGCTGCTCTATATTTTGAGGTCTGGTCATATAAACTTTGTTTTTAATGTGACCCCAAAAATAAAAATCCATTGGAGTGAGATCAGGTGATCTGGGTGGCCAATGTATTAAAGGGCTATTTCGTCCTATCCATCTTTGGGGAAAATGTTCATTCATCCATGCTCTCACTACTACGGAATTGTGGATAGATGCTCCGTCGAGTTGAAAATACAATTGTTCCAAAGGAAAATCAACAATTGCATTCCAAAGATCATTATTTAAAAATTCTAGCAAATTTAACGCATTTATATTTTGAAAAAAGAAAAACGGCCCTATTATTGTTTCGTTAAAAATTCCGCACCACACATTTACTTTCTGGGAATATTGCCTTTTACAATTTATTATCCAATCAGGATTTTCTACTGCCCAGAACCTAGAGTTTTGTGATGACACTACCCCGTTGGTGGAGAAAGTTGCCTCGTCCGTGAAAATTACTTTCTTCAAGAAGTCTCTATTGTTTAAATAATTACCTTGGATCCATAAACAATATTCTAATCTTCTCTCTTCATCACCTTCCTCCAAGGTATGTAAAAATTTTGGTTTAAACGGTTGTAGCTTATGGCGTTTTAAACATCTCCAAATTTTTGATGCCGACAAATTAAGGTCACGAGCCATATTTCGAAGACTGGTAGTGGGATTGGCGTTAAACGCCGCTAATATAACATTATCATCTCCGTGATTTCGATTAAGATGTACTCTCGGTTTAAGCACATTGCCAGTTGTATTGAACAAGTGACATATTCTTGCTACGGTACCATGGTGTATTGGTTGTCTTAGAGGATGTCTTAAATTAAATTCTTCTGCTGCTTCTCTTGAAGACCGTACATTTTCACCGACTATCTTTATTATTTCAATTTTTTCATCAGTAGTTAAAAGTATTCTAACCATTATGAGAAAAGATATGAAATAAGGAAACTTTAGTATGAATAAAATTATTAAAACAAGAAAAACTAACAAACTCCACAGAAAATAACAACAATCATTTCTGTCATGAAAGCAATGACGAAATAAATAAAACAATACATATTGACAGTTAATTTCACGGCACTCTTTACATTCAACGCAATAAAACCGTCCATGTTCCTAAATTTCTGAGCCGATAAGGAGGAAGGATATGATAGAGAGTTACTCCTCCAGAAGAGAGATAACAAAAAGAAAAAAAGAAAAGATATTACATTCAACTTGATATGTCCTTTTAGTGTTTTATTGAATGCTGATTTTTGTTCACAACTTTCATTTGTTGGAAAAAGTTCTCTTTATGTGTTCTCTTTTTTGAAAATATTCCGATTTTCATAAAATTTTACAGAGGGGCATATGAAGTGATCCTGAACAACTTTTATTAACAAAATTTTTGTCTATCTCTAAGCCTACTATGATTTCTCGAAAATTAACATTTTATTTTTATCGCAGTAGGCAGGGGTTTTAGATTTAGACGGCATTTATGTATTGAATAAAGTCACCTTATGGATTTGTTTGGCTGATAAAAATTTGAAATTAATTCGGCCGCAAATAAAAAAGATACAGGGGTGTCTTCACGAGAAGTGAAACAAAATTTTTTTTTTTTTGAAAATATTCCGATTTTCACAAAATTTTACAGGGGGACATATCAAGTGATTCCGAACTACTTTTGTTAACAAAATTTTTGTCTATCTCTAAGCCTACTATGATTTCTCGAAAATTAACATTTTCTTTTTATCACAGTAGGCCGGCGTTTTAGATTTAGACGGCATTTATGTATTGAATAAAGTCACCTTATGGACTTGTATGGCTGATAAAAATTTGAAATTAATTCGGCCACAAATAAAAAAGATACAGGGGTGTCTTCACGAGAAGTGAAACAAAAAATTTTTTTTTGAAAATATTCCGATTTTCACAAAATTTTACAGGGGGACATATCAAGTGATTCTGAACAACTTTTGTTAACAAAATTTTTGTCTATCTCTAAGCCTACTATGATTTCTCGAAAATTAACATTTTATTTTTATCGCAGTAGGCAGGGGTTTTAGATTTAGACGGCATTTATGTATTGAATAAAGTCACCTTATGGATTTGTTTGGCTGATAAAAATTTGAAATTAATTCGGCCACAAATAAAAAAGATACAGGGGTGTCTTCATGAGAAGTGAAACAAAATTTTTTTTTTTGAAAATATTCCGATTTTCACAAAATTTTACAGGGGGACATATCAAGTAATTCCGAACTACTTTTGTTAACAAAATTTTTGTCTATCTCTAAGCCTACTATGATTTCTCGAAAATTAACATTTTCTTTTTATCACAGTAGGCCGGCGTTTTAGATTTAGACGGCATTTATGTGTTGAATAAAGTCACCTTATGGACTTGTATGGCTGATAAAAATTTGAAATTAATTCGGCCACAAATAAAAAAGATACAGGGGTGTCTTCACGAGAAGCGAAACAAAAAATTTTTTTTTGAAAATATTCCGATTTTCACAAAATTTTACAGGGGAACATATCAAGTGATTCCGAACAACTTTTGGTAACAAAATTTTTGTCTATCTCTAAGCCTACTATGATTTCTCGAAAATTGATATTTTCTTTTTATCGCAGTAGGCCGGCGTTTTAGATTTAGACGGCATTTATATGTTGAATAAAGTCACCTTATGGACTTGTATGGCTGATAAAAATTTGAAATTAATCCGGCCACAAATAAAAAAGATACAGGGGTGTCTTCACGAGAAGTGAAACAAAAAATTTTTTTTTGAAAATATTCCGATTTTCACAAAATTTTAGAGGGGGACATATCAAGTGATTCCGAACAACTTTTGTTAACAAAATTTTTGTCTATCTCTAAGCCTACTATGATTTCTCGAAAATTGACATTTTCTTTTTATCGCAGTAGGCCGGCGTTTTAGATTTAGACGGAATTTATAAGTTGAATAAAGTCACCTTATGGACTTGCATGGCTGATAAAAATTTGAAATTAATTCGGCAACAAATAAAAAAGATACAGGGGTGTCTTCACGAGAAGTGAAACACACTGTATACGCTACGATCATAGGACCAATAATTGAGTATGCTTCCATACTTAGATAATCGAAGAGGATACAACAAACGACCAAATCCAAACTCTCTGGATTACAGAGATAAGCATGCTTAGCAATAAATACCACATCGTGAGCTGCTCCGCAAATTCTCGAGGATCTGCCCCTTCACCACATCTACCTAAGGAGAGCGGCCAGGTGGACTCCAACAGGCGGTTATTATGCTTCAGGCTAGCATCACGGAACGCAGCAGTCTGTCAGTTGACATAGATAGTCAGGCCATACTGGTAATGCCTTTAGATATGATTTCTACCATGACCAGTTACAAGATACGTTTTAACGATCTATTTCCCGGAAAAAATGAATGAGATCGGGTTAAAAGCGACCTGCAAAGAGCAGAAGTTGTAGGTTCACAAATGGCTCCAAAACCCACGAAGCAATTGGAGCCGGAGCATATAGCAACTCAAAGGTACAAATAGCTTCAAGTTTGGGTAGTAATACGACGCTGTCTTTCGGGCTGAAATGTATGCCATTGAATTGGGTATACGGAAGCTGGAACAGACTCGTCCTAGACTCAGATCAATAAAAATCTTCTTGGATAGCCAAGTAGCGCTTAAAATTTCTGCATTCTAAAATGGTTTAAACCTACCAAAACACTCTAACCTAATTGGACAGAAAGAACAAATTGACTCTAGTCTGGATACTGGGCCAATCTGACAGGGAAGGCAATGACATGGCCGCCTTTTTAGTCAGGAAAAGTGCAAAATTGAAATACATTGAATCAGAACCAGTACCTACTTGGCACATCGTAAAGCATCATGAAAACGACGAAACAATTATTATGTATTTGGAGGAGGATGAAAGAGCAGAGCACGTTATATGTTGTACCTGTCCCGCAGGAAGAATCCAGTTCTCACTATTTCGCAAAGCGAACTGTTAGAGAAATTGAATGGTTTCTCGCACAGCTTTATTAGAAAAACTGAACTTGAGCCACAATAGGCCAACTGGTTGCACTGGAGAGTCTGATTGGGCTCACTCACATATCGACCGAACTTTTTGTAATTTAATTACTTCTACATACAGTGGAAATGTAGTAACGACAAAGAATTTTGTTGAATTTTTATTGTTCAAATGGGCTTAGAATGTCATGAAACGTCGAGTATGTCTGTAACTTTCATTATGCGGACGTTTACTCTGGAACCGTTTAAAATATTGACTTTGAAATTTGGTACACGTATGTATTTTAACTAGATTATATTTTGATCTTATTTCGTTGAAGAGTTGGGGGATAAATTGGGGTAAATGGGGGTAAATGGGGGTAAATAGCAATAAAAGTCCGTAAAATTGGTATTTAATATATATAACAGAAGTTAAGGTCTCAAAAAATTTTTTGGCATTAGCCACACCCATTACCATCCCCACCCAATTATTAAAGGGGGTAAAAAATAAAATTGTAATTTAGGGTGTATGCAGGAGCTAAGGCCTCAAATTTTTTTTTTACTTCATCCTTTTACTTCATACTTCATTTTAGCAGGTTTCTAAATTGACACCAATGTTTCAAGGATAGAATACCATGCAATCTGTACGGTGTTTATAGACCTTCTATTATTTTCTTGATTCTATAATAAGTTACCTCGAGTAGTGGGTTTCCTCGAGTACTATGGATGCGCAGCTTGTTTCCCCGTGTACCGTCGATGCGCAGTAGGTAACCTCAAGTAGTATGGATGCGCAGTGTGTCTTGAATGCGCAGTGGGTTTCCTCGAGTCAAGTGTATGCACAGTGGGTTACCTCAAGTAGTATGGGTGCGCAGTGGCTTTCCTCGAGTACAATGGATGCGCTGTAGGCTTCCCCGAGTATTATGGATGTGCACTGGCTATCCTCGAGTACCATTGATGCGCGATAGGTTTCCTCGAGTATTTTGGATGCGCAGTAGCTTTTCTCGGGTACTATAGATGCGCAGTAGCTTATCTTAAGTAGTATGGTTACGTAGTAAGTTAATTCAAGTAGTACGAATGCGCAGTGGCCTTCGTCGAGTAAATTAGATGCACAATGTGTGACCTCGAGTAGTATGACTGTATACTAGGTTTCCTCGAAGAAAATGCTTGAAGTAGAAGCTTTACTTCTATCGTGTAGTCCACGGCACATAATGATTTTTCATGTCTTTGTCGTACCATTTTCTGCGTATTACTTCCACATCCAGTGGAAGTATACTAACGCATTTTTTTTTGTCGAAAATTCTCATTGTTCAAATAGGCTTAGAATGTCATGAAACATCAAGATTTTAAGTTTGAAAAAAAATTTCTGTGTGTTGGTCTTGTAACTTTTTGGTGCTCACGATTACTCTAGAACCGTTTAAGATTGACTTAAAATTTGGCACACATATGTATTAACAAGATCTGAAACTAGATTATATTTTGATCTTATTCCGTTGAAGAGTTAAGAGGTAAATCAAGCAAGAGTCCACGAAATTGGTATTTAGTATACAGTGTGTCCCACTTTTCACGGTCACACCTACGTAGCTCAGGTATTGGTCATCCAATTTCAACCAGATTTGGATCTTTATCAAAGATCTTTAATATTTCGTTTTTGAGTAAGACAAAACTTCAGTCAGTGGCGTGCATTTTTATTAAGAAAAAAGGGTCGATTTTTCGAGAAATCATATTAGGCATTTTTTTGTTGAAGAACTAATGCAATATTATTGATCAGCATGCTGTAGAACCACTATATCCAGAATTTAATAACATTTTGATTTTTGGTTTTCGAATTACGATCCATTTAAAATTACTTATTTTAAACATTAAATAATCGATAAATTGGTAACGAAATTTTTTTCGAAAAAAAGTCATTCTTCATTTTCCACTATCTCATATTATCGAAACTTTCAAATTTCGAAGGCCACGAATTTTCATTGAAAAATTTTGGGTAATCAGACCTGTAAATTATTCGGGCTATAAGGGTTACCGAATTTGAAGGTATTGATGATATAGGGTGGTAGAAAAAATTAATTTAAAGTGAAAATAAAGAATGACTTTCTTTCGAAAAAAGATTCGTTATCAATTTATTGATTATTTAATGTTTATAATAGGCAATTTTAAGTGGGCCGTAATTCGAAAACCAAAAATCAAAATGTTGTTAAACACAGTTTCACAGCATGTCGATCAATAATATTGCATTAGTTTTTCAACGAAAAAATGCCCAATGTGAAAAAATCTGAAATAAGTTTTGTCTTACTCAAAAAGGATATAGTAATGGTCTTTGATACCGATCCAAATTTGGTTGAAATTGGATGACTAATAACTGAGCTATGTAGGTGTCACCGTGGAAAATGGGACACACTGTATATTAGATGAGGATTAATGTCTCAAAAAAAAATTTGGCATTAGCCACCTCTATTAGCAACCCCATCCCCACCCCATTGTTAAAGGGCGTGAAAAATTATTGCGATTTAGTGTGTACAAGAACCAAATTTTCACCACTTCATTCACCCCTACCACCACTACCGATGTATCATATCATTTTATGGGTTATTGGGATACACGATTTCAAATATTACCTTATTAAAATTCCATAAACAATTATTTCCACTTATAGTCCAGTCAATGAAAGAGTTGTAGATAACATTTTGGAGGGGAGAATTTTTCTCTTCAGGAATATGTTGGGGGGTAGTCAGGAGGTAAACATACTAAAAGTCCCCGCCCCTAGCCCCGCCGCTTCAGTAGGAGAGAGGGGTGGATAGGGGTGGATAGGTTCCTTTTTTCGATTCTTCGCTTATAACTCGGAAACGATGCGTTGTACGAAAAAAGGTAATCTATGCAAAATTAAACGTAATTAAATTTCCCACAAGAATGTTTATATTCATTTTCTTCCTATGTGTTATATTTTACGAGATAATCGCCAGCGAAAATCGATAATTAATAAAAAAATATCAATTGTGTACCTTGAATATTTCTATCAAAGCGGTTTACCGTGGTCTGCTAATAAATCACAGTCACAGAACAATCTTTATTTTACAACACTCTACGTATTTACTAACGTAATATTTTGTCGAAATCTAGACATTTCCTTAAATATACAGTATGACTGACTTAAAATGAAGATACCCTTATAACTTTTTCATTTCTTTTCCGATTTGAATCAAATTTTACTCAAGTATAGAACAAATTAGGATCTACTTATGACCAGAAAATCATTCACCTGCTATAAAGGCAAAGCTACCTGCGGTACCAAAATACGAGGAAAAAGATTAAAAATCATATTCATTTTTAATCTTACGAACGACGAATTTTACGGAGCCATCACAAAGTGCGGAAACTGAGGACCCCCTTTGCCAGATGAGCTTATGTATGAGATATCCCCATCAATAATCAAATCAAATTTTGGTGTATGTACGTTTGTGGCGCCGATTGGATGTATTTTTTAGAATTTCAAACATTCAAAATGTTTTATTTTTTCAGCTTATTTTGGTACCGCAGGTGGCTTTGCCTTTCTAGTAGGTGAATGATTTTCTGGTCATAAGTAGATCCTAATTTGTTCTATACTTGAGTAAAATTTAATTCATATCGGAAACAAAATGAGAAAGTTATAAGGGTATCTTCATTTTAAGTGAGTCACGCTGTATATTTAAGGAAATGTATAGATTTTGACAAAATATTACGTTAGTAAATACGTCCAGTGTTGTAAAATAAAGATTGTTTTGTGACTGTGATTTATTAGCAGACCACGGTAAACCGCTTTGATAGAAATATACAAAGTACATAATTGATTTTTTTTAATTAATTATCGATTTTCGCTGGCGAACATCTCGTAAACTATAACACATAGGAAGAAAATGAATATAAACATTATTGTGGAAAATTTAATTACGTTTAATTTTGCATAGATTACCTTTTCCCATACGACGCATCGTTTCACAATTATAAACGAAGAATCGAAAAAAGGAACCTTTCCACCCCCCTCCCCCCTGAAGCGGGGGGGCTAGTAGTTTACCTCTTGACTACCCCCAACACATCCCTGAAGAGAAAAATTCTCCCCTCCAAAATTGCCTTTTTGGGCATTCATTGATTGGACTATTAGTGGAGTGCCAATATAGTATTTTCGATATAAGAGACTTGGATAGGAAGTCTGGATGTGGAAGTAGTGATTCCTTAGGCAGCGGTTTTTTTTGCGTTGAGATGATAACAATTCATAACAATTCCATAATCTAATTCAATATTTCCTAGTGTTAGCTGGAAGAATAATTGTTTTTATCAATTATCTAATAATGTGTGATTCAAAAGGTTGTTTTAGGTTGAATTTACCAAATTAGTATATAAGCATGCCCAGATTATGGTGATAGTATATAAAACCCGAGCATTTCATATTAAATAAAAATGCGTCACTAAATGTGGTCCATACCACCAATAACGTATTGTATTTTTTAATTGAGCATTCTACAAATTGAAAATAAAGCGATTAATGATTCAAACTTTCAAACCAAATTACACCCAGAGTGTATTATTTTGAACAAAGACTGATCACCATAAATTGTATATTTAATATGTATTGCATGACTTAAATTTAAATTTAATATAATTCAATACCTCATTGTCCTATATAAATATTTTATTTAAAATGAATCGATGTGGCATTATCATAAGTAGAGAAGTTTATTGTTTTGGTTGATTTGTTTTTAAAATTAGTCAATTTTCTGTTGAATAACCAACATTAGATACAGGTTAAGCTCAACTAATTATCGTGACAAGAAAACGTAACAACAAAATGGAGAAGAAATGATTCTTGAGCTCACTTAAATTAGATAATTGCATTATTGAATAATAAATATAATGTTTATGAAAAAACCAAGCTACTGGAACCAGTGTGGTATAAATAATTACTAAGCATATACTTTAATTAATGTAATTCATTGTAATTACCTTGGAAATATTTATGAGAATCGAAACCAAAATTATATAGCTGAAATAATTCTACCTAGATGTGCATGTCTCTATTACATGTATATAAATTGTCATGCAATTGCCATTTTGTCGTTGTATTGTCGACTTTTATATTGTAATTTTAAATTTAATTTTTCTTATAAAGATGTATAAGTTACTTCTTCATAATATACGTGGGACTGTCTTATTTTCTTAGATAATTGTATGTGCATGCAATGAAAACATATTAATTTAGGTAATAATGTGGTATATTAAGCAGCCAATTAAAATTCTTCAAATAATTTAGTACCTATACTTAAATATAAACACAGAATTAAACATTACTATGGAAATCTATATTTAGTTGTATTAATGAATGAATCATTGAAGTGATATTTTTAATCTCAGTATATTTAATTGCACCGGACACAAAAAAAAGTCGAGTGCGAGAAGGCAGACCTATGTATTCCCATGCATTTTGACCTGCAGAATACGAATCTAATGTCAGTTTTGCCCGATTGGCTTTTGCATTTTTCCTAACTTCAAAAAACACCCGCAAAATCTCAAACAAGTAAATAAAAGGCTTAAATGAGCTGACCACCATTTCCATACGTATTTTGGAGCGCTGAGACCGAATCTGAGGTCAGAGTTGGCCGATCAGTTAGGAATTTTGACTTAACCTCAAAAAACACCTGAAAAATGCCCGAAAAACCCCAAACAAGTAAATAAAAAGCTTACACGAACTGATCGCTATATCCATACGTAATTTGGGGCGAAATCGTATCCAAGGTCAGAATTTATGCGCGACGATCGAATATCTTGTAAAATCCATATTTAGGATGAAAACGTACCCAAAAAATGAATCATAGCCCGAAATTGACTTTGCTCTACATAATATCTGAACATATAATTTCCGACGTATTTTCACGAGCTGAACGCAATACCATACCAGTCAGATTAAAGCGCAATCTGCAAACTTCATAGAGAAATATCATTTCAGCAGACATTCTCATCAACCCTAGTAAGCGGAGATGGGTAACTTTTAAATTTTCAAGTATCTAAAGGAAAATATTACTGAAGTGACACTTTTATGAAAAAAATTTCAGACAAAGTTTGTTCTGTTGAGAGAGGAATATCGTTTGGACTTTTTCCTTGATGATTTTTTACTTTTTTTCTTAGAGCTGTTTAGAATTGTATAGTTTTCTTTATTCTGTTTGATTGTCATATGCCATTTGTTTCTCTTTCTATTTTTGCGACCAGGACACCTCCACGTGGTGACGGCAGGCAACGATTTATTTTGGCTAAGTTCCTAGGTAAAAACAATGCAGTCATGGAAAAAGTAGAGAAAGAGTTTACGATGCAGAGGAGGGAAACCCCAGTATCGGCAGCCGGACAGGTTGGGAAAGCGGGACAGCGGGACAGCGGGACAGCGGGCGCGGGCGTCATCATGCCACCGCAGCTCTAGTGAAGTGGGAAACTTGGCTTCCTATGGGACAAAAAATTTGCACAACTGTGTAAATAATGCGAATTCCTTCTGTTTTGTCTGTAGTAAATTCGAGGTTCCCAAAATCTAAAAAAAAAAATAATAAAAAATATTTATCTAAAATCTATATATGATAGGTTTAAATATATCCATCAACTCTTCTTCATTATAACAACATAAGAGCAAGTGTTTTTTCCTTGTGTAAAATATTTTCTAATATCTTTTGAATGAACATCACTTCATACTAAATTGTCTTTTTTCATAATGGCCGCTAAGTATTGTTTCCTACCATTAGATATACCAAGATTTCTAATAACATTATTAAGTTTATCATTTCACCAAATATTGGGAGTTTTAGTTGTTATCGAACACTCACATTCATTATCTTCATATTCACTGTCATCTTCTTGACTTTCGGAACAATCAGTTTCCCATTAACTCCTTTTTAGCATTAATTCCGGAAACATTTGTATTGCTAAAAAATAACACTCTTCACGGATTCCAGGCACCTTCCATATTGTTGGATTTTTATATTTTTCTTTTTAACGTTCTTTCCATTTGTCCAACATCTTATAACATATGATGTAAGGCACCATGGAAAACCTTTATCCACTATTTCCATACTACATTTTAGATAAATATTTTTTATTTTTTCGTAGATTTTTTTTCGATATTTCGGAACATCGAATTTACTAAAAACAAGGCAAGAATTTTACAAAAAGAACTTTAAATCAAGAACTCTAAATCTAACAAAACTTAAGGCAAGAACTCTAAACCTTAAATAGTTCTTGCCTTAGGAACTTAACAGATCTTGTCTTAATTTATAATAGATTTAAGTTCTTGGTTTAAAGCTCTTGCCTCAGGTTATGTTAGGTTTAGAGTTCTTGGTTCAAATTTCTTGGTGTAATGCTCTTGCCTTAGGTTATGTTAGTTTTAAAGTTCTTGGTTTAAGTTTTTAATTTATTTGTTTTGGATTTTTGGGCATTTGTTAGGTGTTTTTTGAGGTTATGTCAAAATTCCTAACTGATCTGCTAATTCTAACCACATATTCAGTGTCAGCGCCCCAAATTACATATAGATATAATGATCAGCTCATTTAAGCTTTTTATTTACTTGTTTGGGATTTTTTCGGGCATTTTAAAGGTGTTTTTTTGAGGTTAGCAAAAATGCAAGAACGAATCGGGCAAAACGGACATCGGATTCATATTCAGCGGGTCTAAATGCATGGGTATACATAGGTCTGCCTTCTCGCACTCGACTTTTTTTTTGTGCGCCTGTGTTATTAGGAATACATATCAAGTGATGCTATTATTTTATATAATTTTTTTGATAAAAAATAAAAGTATTTTATTCTTTTTATTGGTACTCTGATATCGCATTAAATATTCCTTATATTTTTATTGCCAGCAAGTTGACGAGATGAATAAGTGGGAAAAACAAAATTAATATTTTTCAATAATAAAAATAAATCACAAAAATATTTTGTATACATCACTATAGCTCACTAAGAGCCGGTTTTAGAGGTTCGAATTAAACTTGAGTTTAGCTAGAAGTTTTACCTAGAGGTTTAAATTGTAGATTTTAGTGTTTTGTAAAATACCGTTTTATAAGCGTTTTTCAAGATCGTTAGTGTTATTGTTATAGAACCTCCCAGAATCGACCTGAGTCGAAGAATAAATAAAAACTTCGACTTAGGAAAAAATGTATCAAAAGACAATTAATTTAGAGCATAACATATTTAAGGCATCAGCGCCGAAGACTGGCACACGCTCACAGAAAAGTAAGGCTCAACAAGACGCACAATTCAAAAGTACGCCAAAAATGTCACTTAGTAAATGTTTTTTTTTTGTGGACATAGAAAAAAAATATTTACCAAGTGAAATTTTTGGCGTACTTTTGAATTGTGCGCTTTGTTGAGCCTTTTACTTTTCTGTGAGCGTGTATGAGTCCTTTTGTGCCGATCTTCGGTGCTGATGCCTTAAATACGTTATGCTCTAAATTAATTGATTTTTGATAAATTTTTTCCTAAGTCGACGTTTTTATTTATTCTTCGACTTAGGTCGATTCTGGGAGGTTCTATAACAATAACTCTGACGATCTCTACAAACGCTAATAAAACGGTATTTTACAAAACACTAAAATCTACAATTTAAACTTCTAGGTGAAACTTCTAGTTAAACTTTAGTTTAATCTGAACCTATAAAATCGGGGCTCTAAAGCACTTTAATCAAGTTTGACGTGATTAAAAGTGAAAGTTTTGATAGCGGAAAAAGAAATATTTTCCGAAACATTAACTGCCTTCGATCTAATTATTGTCATATTCATTTTACATTTTTGTTTCAGTTTATATATTTTTAGGTGTGAGACATTTTGTCATAGAAGTATTAAAAACCAAACCTGATCCTTTTGGGACAGAGGTTTATTTCACCAAAATTTTTAAATATTTTTACAGTAGTAAAATACCCAACAAACGTGAGATATCTATATTTTTTGGATCGGGAATTACGAATCTGAAGCAAAAATTAAAAAGTTCAAAATTGCGGTTCCAATATGGCGGATGAAATTTTTTCCTAAAGAAAGTATTTTAAACAGACAACAGCAACAGTGGAGATAAACTGGAGGAAGAAGAGAAAGCAAAAAAATTAACGAAAACAAGTACCGGACTATATACAAAACAACATAGATTATTCCACCCCGTTCATGCTAGCATCCATCAACGAATCGGAACCCTGTTAAAAACAACACAGCATCAACAAGGAAAAGACAGAGACGTAGACCTGAGAAAAGACGGTTTCTGGGGTGGGCAGGAGACGATAGCAGCAACAGCAAACTTGAAGAGGAGGACAAAAATAATACACCAGGAGGGCGAAATCATAACTTTTCACCTCAACAACCAACAAGAAGACGACAACACGCCAATTGAGACTGTGTACAGGAAGCAGGGAAACAACAGTGATAACCAATTTTGAGCTGTCAGGTTGATGATGGGTGTTTGAAGGGTAATATATACCTCGAGACGTGCGATTGACAATTTTGTGAGTGGTGACATAATCCAGACCTAAGTACAGCCTTTTTGGTGTAATGCAATAGAACAAGTCAAAAAGAAAAGAGAATGGAAGGGAAGAGAAGCCTCACAGATAGGGATTGTTGATCTTTGACTTTTGTTGGTGTCTGGTTTAACAGGGGTGTGTTTTATGATATTGCATGTTCTTTGCGCTGTGGGTGTTATAATATAGTGTTGAAAATCTAAGTTCATAATATTTTCTTAGGTAAATTATCAAGTGATGTTTTTCAGGTCAAAATTGTGCTCGTTGCTAAGTGAAAAATTCTACGTTAAATTCTACACTAAAAACAGGGAGACCAGGTTACACGTGGAAAACAACAACCGAGAAGATTATGAACAAACTACCAAATATACTGGGAAAGAAAAGCAAAGAGAAAAATAAAATGAATTCCACAAAGAAATCGCAGTGATATGTACTCTACCAGAACCAGAAACCGAGGAATCAGAAGACTTAGAAGAAGAAAAAGATTTGTAAAAGCAGAAATACAAAAAGAGGAGTACAAACATTCCACATCATGACACAATGCGGCCGCGCATTTCGCATATACCTACAGACATATACTCTACCAGAAGCAGAAACGAAAGAATCAGAATACTCAGAAGAAGAAGAAGAAAATCTGTAGAAGCAGAAACACAAAAAAGAGGAGCATAAACATTAAATATCACGAACACAATCCGGCAACAAAAACAACTACACTGCCCACCCCACACTCCTGTACCATGCGTCATGTGGCTCTCACTGCTGACAACAAGCGTGACCCAAATCTAACTAACCCAGCATCGGAAACCGAGAAATCAGAAGACTCAGAAAAAGAAGGCGAACCAAAAACACAAAAAAGGGAGCTTAAACGCTCCCTCACGATATAATGCGGTAACGCATCTCACAAATACATACACCTCCCGTCCCACATTCCTTTACCATGCTCCATGTGGCACTCTCTGCTGACAACAAGCATGACCCTAGTCCAACCCAGCGTGGACGTAGCAGGCCCAGCTGTATAATCCTTGGGAGTGGCAGAAATGCCTACCGCATGCTGGTAAATCAATCAATCAATCAATCAAGAAAGTGTTTTAAGCAGACAAAAATGTTGAGCATTTAGGTGATGATAGAATTTTTCAAAAATGGCGACATTTTGTTAAAAAAATGTATAAACAGACATTGTTTCGGCCATAACTTCTTTACTTTTATGATAGAGAAACAAACAAAAAATAATTTTAAAGATTGATTAATTATTTTTAATTCTACTCCTTAGAAATATTGATGGAATTTAAACTAAACTTCATTCTATAAACATTCGAATGCCATCTATAAACTTAAATGTCTCCGAAACTATTAATCTCACATAAATATATAAAGAAATAATTTATTCTCAGCTTATAAGCTTTATTTTTGATGTCAACCATTTTTTTTGCCAAAAGTAATATTTATTGAAACATTTGCACAGAATCAAAAATTATTTCGAAAATTCTTTTGTAGTTTAAAATGAATATTTCTTCTAAAACAAGCGCTGTAGACGGACGAAAATTTGAGCGTCTAGGTCATACTCTATGTTAATGAAAACAGTGAAAATATAATTTTTTAATTAAGTACTTACATTAACAAAGTGGCGGCGTTATTATTAAAAAAATGTGAAGAAGCACGTTGTTTTTGTCATAACTTATTTGTTTTTTATGCTATAGAAAGTCATTTGAAAGCCTGATTAATAGTCTTTCATTATGGACCTTAGTTTTGACGTAAGTGCCATAGTTTTTGAGATATATAACATTTAAACTAATACGTTATAACCGTTCGCATACCATATTTATACTTCCAGACCTCTGAAGCCATTAATTCTACTGAAATTAGAAAAAAAAATGAAATTCGTCATCAATTTAGTAGCTTTCTTATGTGTCTCTAACATGTTTTTGCTCATTGTAATACTTTTCGACTTATTGGTCGAAAATCGTTTTGAAATGAGAGGTATTTCAAGGTAAAATGCCAGTTTTCAAGTCTTTATAACATAAAAACTATCAATTTATAAGGAAAGTTGCATAGAATTTCTTCTTCTCAAAATTTGATTCTCATTCAGCTCCAATGTTTTAGTTTTTTTTTACGTGCCACCCACTGAAAAGGGGTATAAATTAGCAAGCATCCGCATAATATAGAAACTTTTATTGACGGATTTAGTATTAAGTTGCCAAAAATGAACGAAATCTAATTTGTATTTCGAAGTTAAAACCTCTAGTAACTGCACTATTATAGATATTTAGAATTACTACTATGTACCGGTAAGATTGTACTTAGAATGTTTGACCATTTTTTGAATATATTTAGTATAGAAAGGGCTCCATACTACAGAACAATACGAAAGTACAAAATTTGTGTATAGTACCAACAGTGTTTTTATATTTTTAGAGGATTTTGATTTATGTAATTCAAAGACAAGATTCCTATGCTATCCTAAAATTAATTGATTCTATATTAGCATAGATAAAAGTTCAAACAATTACCCTTATTCTGAGCCTTGAAGAAGTTTTACATATACTAAGACGAAACGTTAATTACAGAGTAAAGCGTTAAACTCCTATCGAATTAATGACCAAGAATACAATATCTACTCATTAGTAATTATTTTTATACTTTAATTTTCGCCGTTGTGGAAATAAATAAAATTAATTTTACCATCTAGAACTACAATCTCACCCGCTTTTATCCAAACAACAAAAGACTTCTGTTAACCCTTGTCAATTGTGGTCTCGTGTAAACTGCATAAAACTGTCGAAAACAAATCGTACTACAATGTTATCCAACTTTATAGGAGGAAACACACCTTTAATGAGGTATTATGACCATTTTGGTGCATACCTAGGGACTGACGTGTGTCATCAACGTTGTCCTGCGCTATAGGAGGTCGTTTGAGGGCGAACCTTGTCTGCCAAGTTAGTTACACTTAAAAAATTATATCCTAGGCGCCAATGCGGCAACTTTGACCGACTTGACGGCTTCTTTGAATCTCCAGTGCCAGTGTTTTCCTATGAGCATTTATGCATATATATCATGTTATCCCAAAATTTAGTCGTTTGATTATAAATGCTGATTGATAGAAGGGTGTTCTTTGTTGTATATTTGTTGTTTTCTTGTTTAAATCGCAATTTACACATATACGTAGTAATCTAAAGACATGGCCATTACTTTAAGAAGTTAATAATTTAATTCGGAATAAATAACAACTAGAGTAAATATATTTTTCGCCGATTTATTGAATTTGGTATACCTACAGAGTGTCCGAAAATACCGTTTACGAACTTCTGGTACAGATTCTAAATGCAAGAATATTTTAAAAAAGTTCATATAAACATTTGTCCCCAACTGTTTTCTTAGGCAGCTTTCGAGGGTGGAGCCACGGCCGACTCTAATTAGAGTCGGCCGTGGTGGAGCTATAGAGTAAGTTTTTATTTAATATCTCAAAAGCTTTTTATTCTACAGCGATGAGATTCGGTATGCTATATTATCAAAAAGGTTATTATTTTATAACATTGACCAAATCAAAATTCATCCAGTGGTGTAGAGACGAGGAGGGCACGAACTCCGTTATAATCCATAATTCTTTTGTTCCTTTTATATTTTTTAAATGCCGGTACTGGAATATGGTTCACTATCAGGTCCTCTTTGTTAAGTCTTTTTAATAAAAACTGATTTAAAATAGTTGTTACGAAGTCCCATTGTGACCCGATTTCAATTAATGAACTAAATTCTGGCTTCTATTTTTACTCAAATGTCACAATTTGACAATAGAGGCAGTTCAAGTGCACAAAGAAGCGTCTTCATTCTGAAATATCTTAAGGAACGAAGAAATTAGATTATTAATTAAAATCGGTCCAGAAAATGACCCTGCAACAATTATTTTAAATTAGTTTTAAAAAAATGATTGATCCTACGATGTTTAATAAAGAGGACTTTTTTGTGTAAATTTGATTTGAGAGCCATATTCTGGAACAGCAATTTAAAAAACAAAAAGGGAACAAAAAAATTTTGGACTATAATGTCAGGGTGCAATTTAGTAAACTCTGTATGAAGTTTATATCTTCAATCGGGGAGAGGATCTTCCCTATGTTAATTGACGCAGTAGAACATACGTAGCACTTAAATCTATATTTCCTATGTCCATTCAATACGTTTACTCTGTTTTCTTCTGGTAATAGTCCCTCTTTTATCCAAAGACAAGCCAGAAGGCGATGTGGTCTCTAGATTAAAATTGTTAAAGGATATTCAGCTTGATTTTAGTTTGAAGCTGTACGCTTTAAGAGATCGGCGCCCAATTTTTCAGTGGCCCACCACTGGCAGTTTCAATTGTATCATTTTCAGCACTCACTGTGTCGATGCCCTGACGTACTAACAGCGGCTCTTTTCCGAGGCTTGAATAACTTTTACTTTCCATTTTAGAGGTGGCGCCAGTTTTTGATCAGCGGGGAGTATTTTATTTCCCCACTACCCTTCGGTTATTCATCGGTCACCGTGCGAGCGTTCCCTTATTCGCAAAATGATGCTCCCGATAGAGGGACTGGCAAATCCCCACGTGATTTTTTGATAGAAAAAAAAAAATGTCTCTAAAAAAGTAAATTGCAATGGATCGGAACAGTTTGAAGTAGTGAATTATGATAAATTGTTGAAATTTATGGAGAAAGATAATTGGCAAAATATTACAAATGAAAATGAAATTGAGATAGCAAAGAATAAATTTATTGCAAAATTTAAACTTCTTATAAAGTGTTGTACATCAAGTCGTTATAGAACCAAAAACAATATTGTAAAACTGAAACCATAGTTACCAGAAGGCATTGTAACATCTATGAAAATAAGAGATATGTTAAAACAGCAAGTAATTAAACAACAAGGCAATAATCAGTTAAAATCTATGTATAAGGCTTACAGAAGTACAATCACAAAATTAATAAAACAAACAAAAAATAACTACTATAAACAAAACATTTATGAGGCAAAAAAAGACGTGAAAAATACGTGGAATATAGTAAGAGAATCCACCAGTGAAACAATTTCACCAAAAAGATATAACACAGATAAAAAATAAAAGTAGTGAGCTAATATGTAATATTTTTAATAACCATTTTTCTTAATTGAATGTAAAATGACGCAAGAAATTATAAACACAAAAAAAAATACAGAAATGAGGAATGACCAATTCGAAGAGAAAATGCAAGCAGTTTCCAACTCCTTGTTTTTATTCCGATTTCAGAAAATTGAATATTCAATAGTATCAATAGCTTAAGAAGCCACAGCGCTCCTGGACTCGATAATATTAAAGTCAGTCGCAATATTTAGAAATATCGTCCTATCACTATTATAAGTAATATTTCTAAAATAATAGAAAAATGTATAAAAAATAGACTTCTAGAACACCTCAACAAATATAACATTATTATGCTAACACAGTTTGGATTTAGAAAGAAACTATCAACAATAAATGCCACCTACTCATTTACACACAAGATTCATGGTGCGCTAAACTGTGGTCAAAAGCTCTTGGTAATCTTTTAGATCTCGCAAAGGCTTTTGACACAGTCTCTCATAATTGTTAGAGAAGCTAGAAAAATATGGCATTCGAGGCGTAAGCAATGAATTATTCAGGAATTACTTGACAGATAGGTATCAAATTGTTTCCAATAATGGTAAAAATAGCGGAGAAAAACATATAAAATATGGAATCCTTCAAGGGACATTTATTAGAACCATTATTATTTTCAATATATATAGTATATACATATAAACGAAATGTTGAAAATTTGTTGCTTACGCAGACGACACGGCACTATTCTTCTCTAGTGAACATTAGAATGATGCCAGAGAAAATGCTGAAATAGGATTATATCTAGTAAAAAAAATCGGCAGCTACTGGAAGCGGCTGGAACCTTCCCACCCGGTGAATCTTTGAAGCCGAAAAGAGCACTAAACAATATGAACGATCACATTTAATTATATTTATTAAGTTGAAATATTTTTTTCGTATTAAATCAGAAAAAAAGTCTTGCGTTCGGTGGGATTTGGACCTAAGAACTTGAGTGTTAAATTTATAGTCTGCACCATTAATATTTTATTCAATGTTTTTAATACAAATATATGCTTCATCGGATCCTAGCCCGGGGCCAGCCAGACAACCACGGTGAACACCGCCGTGGCGAGTGTGAGGCTGAACGGGGTAGGTCCGGTTTGGCTTGGAGAAAAATAGAAAAGTAGCTCCTGTCTTTTGTAGGCAGGCTTAAAGATTAGGTTAAAATTATAATGTGTCCACATGGACCTAAAATTAATATAAAAATAAACACAATTCTATAAAAACGTTCGTAGGCAAGAGCACTTAATAATTTTGATTATTGATACGGGAAACAACCTCGGAAACAACTAAACGAAAAAACCTGTTCGTTGGTAATGGGATGGATGGCAGGGATGGCCATCTTTGGAAAAAACCATATAACTCTTGGTGGACAGCTTCCCTGCCAGATGTAGCCAGGGTAGTGTTCATGGTGGCTCGTTTAAGTTTGAGTTGGTATATTTTGTTTTATCTTTTGGCCTCGATCAATTTTTCACTAAATCGGCCGGGTAAGTGATAACTGTCAAATTTTTGGTTCCAATGTTTCTCTGGGGAATTTTGTTTTCGAAAAATGTTTAGGTTGGTATCAATGTCTTCAATTGTTTTTAGGTTATGTAGTACTATTTTTAGGTTATGTTGCCGGAAGTGGCGGAAATAGTTTTTAAAATATAATGTCACTGTCACTTTTAAAGTTTTATTGGAAAAAACTCATCGAAAGCGTTCCGGTGGGGTTGCTTACACTTGTAGGGCTTGTAAGCGGTTCAGGATGGCCTCTCACACCATCCGTGGGCTTTATAAACGTCAAAAAAACTTGTAATCTCTCGATGCACTTGACACGTCAAAAATACTCAGCATACAGTCTGCACGCTTTAACACCCTAGCAGAGAACTTATACCACAAATGGACCAGTAGTATTTTTTGGGAATTTTCCTTTGAGTCCATTTAATAAAATTTGACATTTTTCTGAAAATTTGACATTTTTCTGAAGTGATATTTTTCCGAAAATTTGACATTTTTCTGAAGTGACGTTTTTTCGAAAATTTGACATTTTTCTGAAGTGACATTACTCCGAAAATTTGACAATTTTCAAACATTTGACATTTTTCTGAAAGGTGACATTTTTTCGAAAATTTAACATTTTTCTGAAGTGACATTTTTCCGAAAATTTGACATTTTCCTGAATTTTTGACATTTTTCTGAAAAGTGACATTTCTCTGAAAATTTGACATTTTTTCGAAAATTTGACATTTTTCTGAAGTGACGTTACTCCGAAAATTTGACAATTTTTAAACATTTGGCATTTTTCTGAAAGGTGACATTTCTTCGAAAATTTGACGTTTTTTCGAAAATTTGACATTTTTCTGAAAAGTGACATTTTTCTGAAAATTTGACATATTTCTGAAAAGTGACATTTCCCTGAAAATTTAACATTTTTTCGAAAATTTGACATTTTTCTGAAAGGTGACATTTCTTCGAAAATTTGACGTTTTTTCGAAAATTTGACATTTTCCTGAATTTTTGACATTTTTCTGAAAAGTGACATTTCTCTGAAAATTTGACATTTTTCTGAAGTGACATTACTCCGAAATTTTGACAATTTTGAAACATTTGGCATTTTTCTGAAAGGTGACATTTCTTCGAAAATTTGACGTTTTTTCGAAAATTCGACATTTTTCTGAAAATTTGACATATTTCTGAAAAGTGACATTTCCCTGAAAATTTAACATTTTTTCGACAATTTGACATTTTTTTGAAAAGTGACAAATTTTACATTTCTTGGAAATTAAAAAAAAAAAAAAATTCGTGACGTCTTGTAGAAATATTTTTTTGATATCATCATCAGTTCGCCTGTTATAAGAATTTTATGCTTTTACGACGTCATCAGAACGTAGGTGTATTTTTAATTCACTCGTATTCCATCCATCTACAATATTTCCACCTACGTTTCAAATTTTAATTGGATGTTTCCAGTTAAGTCGATATCTGCACTAGTTTCTAAGAATTTTTCTTATTTGTGACGTCATGTGACGTAGGTGTATTATTAGTTCACTCGTAATCCGTCCGTCTACAATATTTATACCTACGTTTCAAATTTCAGTTCGATATCTTCAACCGTTCCCGAGTTATCAGCCGAAATCACTGAACACCTCTGTCATTATTAGAATATCACCCTGTACATTGCACTGCTTTGAGGACAAAACAAGTGAAATTTTTGTTTTTTAATTTTTTTCACGGGAACCAAATCGAAAAAGTGCAAGTGTGATATATCGTTGAAATCGGAATTTTTACTGCTTTTCAATGGTTCAATTACAAATTGTAAGTAATCATAAAATAAACAACTTGTTGTGCCAAAACGGCACTAAACGTAATCCGATCTCAACCAAAACCTTTTCAGATCTTCTGGAGCACTAAAGAAACCCTCATGCAAAGTTTCATCCAAATCCGTTTAGTAGCTTCGCTGCTATCGTGCTAACATACATACACACAGACATTTTTCAAAAACATTTTTTTTGGGTTCCTGGGACCTCAAAACGTAAAGATTTGATGTTATCTCAATTTTCGATTTTGGACTAATTGTAGTAACCTCCCACAATTTTATTGTGGGGAGGTTAAAATGGCTTAACTTAAATTTATTAACTTTAAACTAAAATAAAATCATATTTGTAACCTTTTCGCTTTCATCATACACAAATCAATATATCATAAATGTCAAAATCTACACAACTGCAACTATACAGACTCTATAGATTCCGTTCAGTACATAAAATATTTAGGTCTATACATCAATCAGTTTATGAAATGTAATGTGCACATCGGAAAAATCACAGGAAAATTGAGGACATTACTTCATAAATTTTATATACTATTTTAAATATAAAAACTTTTGTTATGTCTCTAAATCACTTGTTGAATCAATAACTAATTACTGAATTGAATTTTGGGGAGGCGCCTATAAAATAAATCAGATACACAATCAAAATAATATCTCTTCAACCAAAATTGTGTCCCACAACTTTACTCTTTACGGAATCGAATATAATGGATATAACAGGACTATACAACATCTCTGTGCTTGGATTCGAAAGAAAGAATACTTAAATAGGAAACACAACAAACCACACTTATAAGACTCGTTCAGTAGTAACTAGTAAACGAAAATTGTAATATACCAAAATATATAGATTATACTGGTATTAAATTATTCAGTGTTCTACTATTAAACAAAATCACTGTTTTAAAAAACACAAAGAACAAATTATAATATTCGTACGTCAGAACATAGATTTATTTAAAAATATTTTGAAATAAGATATTGCTGTGTTGTATTTAAAAATTGCAGTCACACAAAATAAAAAAAGTTTTTTTTTCTGGTACTTCATTGGGTAATCCATATGTATTTTGATGTTCTGAACATGAATCGGGTGTCCGTTTAGCTCCGTTAGCCACCATTTTTTTGTTAATCGTGAAAATAACAAAAAAAAAACTCAGAATTTACGTTATTTTAGCAATAGACCTGTCCAACACGCTGTCACTTTGCTTTGTTTCTACTACAGCAGCCATCTTTTGTTGGTAAGTTAGGGTTTTCGACAGGCCTAAAGGGCACCATACACGTTTAGTAAACTCATTACCTGAATTTTCGCGTTTTTTCAATCATACTTAATTCAATAATTATAGCTAGATATTATTTTTTCTTAAATAATGGACATGTAAGGTGTGAAAAATAATGACAGAGAAAGACGGGGAAATTTTTAGTAATGATGTTTCTGTAATGATCTGCTGGAATGACATTATTGCTGAACGTGTATGGTGCCCTTTAGGCCTGACAAAAACCCTAACTTACCAACAAAAGATGGCTGCTGTAGTACAAACAAAGCAAAGTGACAGCGTGTTGGACTGGCCTATTTATTCAAAACTGGTGGGTAACGGAGCTATGGATACCTGATTCATATTCAGTATGTCGAAATACATAGGAGTTGCCCAATGGAGTACCAGAAACAGACCTTTTTTGTGTATGTGTCTGTGTAACATATGAATATCAACCGGATCCTCCGCCATTTTCTAGAAAATCGCGTGTCCAAATATATTACACAGATACAAAAAAAAAGTGAAAAGTGATCTGTTTCTGGAACTCCAATGGGTAACCTATGTGTTTCGAATATGAATCAGGTACCCGTTTAACTCCGTTATCCACTAATTTTTAGTAAATCGCGAAAATAATCTAAATAAATTATGAGGTTTTTGAGGTTATTTTCGCGATTTACAAAAAAATGGTGGCCAATGGAGCTAAACGGACACCTGACTCGTATTCAGCACGTAGAAATATATATGAGTTACCCAATGGAGTACCAGAAAAAGACAACTTTTTTGTTTTGTGTGCTTGTGATATCATTGCCTCTTGTAATCAAAAAAATGTTTCAAAACAGGAATATTGCTGTTATATTTATTCATTTATTTATTTTTGAAGTAGGTAGGTGTTTAAGTTTAACTTAAATAAATTATTAATATAGCATGTGTTACAAATAATGTATGTTCGTTAAATCAAAAAATGTACAAAACAAGTTCTACATGAACTTTGGTGATTTATTCAAATGTTCCTTTGTAGAATTCCTGGACAGACTATTATAGTCTAAAATAAATATATTATTATTATTATTTTAAAGTTGGAGCCAGTTTTTAAGAGAGACAGAATTTTATTTCCCTACAACCCTTGAGTTATCCATCGGTCGCCGAGCCAGCTTTCTTTTATTCGCAAAGGGACGCTCGATACAAGGACTGGCAGATCCCCACGTGATTATTATTATTACTATTGATTCAAAATTTAAAAGGCTCCAAAAATTAGATACAGGGCAGACATACACCACTAAAATTTTTTTATTAATTTTAAACGCTATTTAACCAATTAACCACTTACTTTTAGAGGTACAAAATATGGAGAGTATTAAGATTTTATGTTATAAGACACGCTCATGGTTTAATTAATTTAATCGTTTTTTAAAGGAACTATAAATATAAAATTAAATGCATACCTGCATTATTCCCATATATTAACATTCTTTTAATAGGCAAAAGTATAATTTGATTTATTTTTAAATATGCAAATGGAACTACAACCTAAACGTAAATAACCATTTAAGCAGAAAAAACGTATTTTAAACACCCTAATTATACGCCATTACTATAGAATCACGCAATGTTTTTGATCAGATTTAACTTTATAAATGTTAAAATTTTAATTCGAAATGGCGCCGACATTTACCTATAATTATTAACATGGCCGTTACTTGCTGTTACTTTATAGAACTAATTTGAGGGAAATTACTAGTTATTGACACGTCTGTTGTTTTTATCAGTACTCCATTATTACCACGCTGCATGCGAAATGGGTGCATCTGCAAGTACAACATTTGAAAATCTCTGTGCCGCAATCAGGTGTTCAATATAAATGGTTAAATACATATTTCAACCCAATTGATAAGCATGGAAGTAGATATACAAGTCATTCTTAACACTTTTCTGTCACGCATCGTGTTTCTTCTCTCTGTAATTAAAAAACCGCAAATGGCAACATGGCAACGGCAATACTCTAACTAGTGACATTGTTGCTAAAACTGTGAATAAATGAAATAAATAGTGAAAATACCCAACGAATCTGGAGTAGTATATAGTAATGTAAATGTGGCAAGAGCTTGAAGCTAAAACGAGTATGAATATTGGAACATGAGTGTATCAGTTTCTCGTACCAGTATTAAAAAAAGGAGATATAAAGAATGCTAACAAAGTTTTTTTGAGGGATCGAAACTATTTACAGAACATTAAAATGGATATAGACAGAGGAAATCAACTATAACCGCCCTTATTTCAGCAACTGAAATGTGACTGAAGCACTAGATAACCAAAGAGATATAGACATCATATGCTGTGACCTAAGTAAAGCTTTTGATACAGAAAACCAAGAAATCTTACTAGAGAAACTGTATTATTATGGAATTAGAGAAAATCCACGCACTATTCTCAAAACATACATAACACAACGCTATCAGACAGTTAGTTGGAAAAACAAAATATCAGGAAAACTGCTTATAATATATGGAGTTGCACAGGGATCGATACTTGGACCAGTACTATTTATTATCTATACAAATGACTTAATGTCCAACGTACCAATATAAGGAGCTTGTTTATATGCAGATGACACCTCATTCTTGACAAAAAAGCTAGAGATCCCAACTGAAACAGATGAAACAATATTAAAAAATGCAAACATCTGGTTCACTATCAACAATCTACTGATAAATGAAGAGAAGACTAAGGTAATAACGATATCTACGAAAAACAACTCTGGAGTAAACAATGTAAATTTCTTGGAATGAATATGGATAGTAAATTGAACTGGAATGTGCACCTGGAAGAGTTAAGCAAAAAATTACCCAAGGCAATTTATACAATAAGAACAATAAAAAAGTATCGACTCAGCTTTCAGCAAATTTCCACAGAGTTGCCGCATATGGAGTTCCATTCTGGAACACTGCTACAGAAGCTCATCGCATATTAATATTACAAAAGAAGGCGATTAGAATACTACGCTAATTAGGCTTTAGGGACAGTTGCAAAGAAGTCTTCAAAGAACAAGCGATACTAACGATACCATCTTTGTACATACTAAATTGTGTAAAATATGTGCATTACAATAAGCACAAATATCTCTTCAATTCGAAGCTTTTCTACGTTTGTGTTAAAAAAAATCAGGACTCAAAATTAGTTTTGATTTATTATTTCTTTAGGTTGCTCTAATATTTGATGTATCTGGACCTTTCCGGGGTGACGAATTCATAAAAATGTTAATCGACAACGTAGAAGACAATGGATCAATTCTTAGCATAAGAATTTCGAATACAAAAACTAACAGCCAGTGCACATTTAGTATCTAAGAGTGGAGATTAAAACGTGGTTTTGCATCCTACCAAAAATGTGTTAATTTTTTCCCACTAAACTTTTTGTGATATGAAAAAGGAAACTTTACAAACTAAGTTGTAGGAAAGGACATCATTCAAAACTGATAGGAACTTTTTTAATATCCAGCTTAAAGCACCTTGGAGGGTGGAAATCAACATCCATAGTCGAAGGCTGGATAGAAAAATCACCCGAAAATGGGGTGACAGTGTCTCACAGGATTTTAGGAACAAAGTTTAATCTGAAACTGAAGTTATTGAAGACAACATTACAAATATTTCTGCTGCTGCTAATAACCAAGAAGGTGAAGGATCTATCCTGGTTCAGAATTGTACTATATATTTTAATATCTCTTAGTTCTTTCTAATAATTAAATTTGGATTTTCAATGGTTTTCTTATATTCAGAAATCTGTATTTATGTGTGTATGGGTCAAATTTAGAGATTGAAAAGACTCCAACAGACTAAAGATTGTAATTTGTTGTACAAAAAAACAACCATCATAACAAAATTCAAGGAACATATGACCCTCTCAAAAATGAAAAATGGGACTTTTTCATCGTATCTTGGTTGGCTTTCGTGATATTGAAAAATAACCATAGAGAATCCGTCATTTTGTTGACATCATTGTCAATAACCGAAAAAAAGTAGATGCATACTATGAGCATGGTACTGTCGTGCGCAATAAAAAATAGGACAACTATTTTTTTCTAGTGTAAATTTATCTCTATTTGCACACTAGAAATATATTTTCACAAATAAATGACAATGTCCGAAACGATAAAGTTGGTATACACCACGGTCAGTAAACTATACGGTTGCATCATCCAACAGATTTTGGACGAAGGAGCGCGCGAGGGGGGTAACCGAAAATGACGTAGCCTCTAGACCCAGCCAGGGCCGGCACTAGACATTTTGCTACTCACTCAATTAATAAACACTGATATAAACGAATAGTATACACTGGGACGACAGCAAACTAGTTTATTACACCGGACAGTGATAGTGCGACGTGCGACAAACAATATAAAAATAAACACACTGTCGTTGTAGTATGCCAGACAAATTGAAAACATGACACGCGGCAACTAGTGCCGGCTCTGGATCTACCTAGACTTTGACCTTGATCTGAATAATTAAACAAATAAAGCGTGCAAGAGAGACAGATATCCTATTCCCATGCAAAAGATAGAGACAAAGATATCGGTGGCTACATGACGTAGGCGCTAGACCCAAGTTCCCCCCCCCCCGCGCTCCTTCGTCTAGAAGCTATTGGATGAGGTAACCGTTATAGTTTAATGACCGTGGGTATACACAACTAAATTTAAATACGTTAAATTTAAGCGAAAATACGTTATAAGACTTGTCCCATTTTTTTTTGCTCACGACAGTACACAAATGTAATTCAATTTTTTATTCCTGCTATCAGTAAAGATCATTGTCAGCAGATACCATTTGAATTTAGTTAACGTATTTGGGCTACTGTATATTATAAAAAAATGCAATAACACTTTTCTGCATAACTGATAGTAAGTATCAGAGAAAGAAGAAAAAATAGTATTGGTTAATAGTGAACCATCGCCTCCGGTTGGAATGCTGGAGCTGAAGCTATAACAAAAAGTATTCTAATGTACGCAACATTCACCTTCCAAATTTCATAACACTATCTTCGTAACTTTCTGCGAAATGCGGGAAAAATCAACGTCTTTTATTTCGGTAAACTTTTATATGACAAACCTTTGGGTCGTGTGTGCGTGATGCCACAGATCTCAGACCTTAGGAAAAACAAACTGAAATTCTTTAACTGTCAAATGGCCACTAATTGAACTTTTCGTAATATTATTGTTTTTACATACAAAATGACAAGTTTTTGGATTATTATTAACTGTAGAAGTGTGACAATTCGAAACAATGAGAGTTTTTATAAAATAACCTCAATTTACAACCAGAATAAGTTTGGGTTAAAAGACCGCAACTGATTTCAAACAGTTAAAAGGAATGATTTTACAGGAGTCTTCCAAGGATTTTATTAGTGGTAAGTTGTTGCATATTAACGTAAGTTAATGTAAGAATTTGATTTTTAACGTGGGTTTATGTTGTAGGAAAAACGCCCGTATTACAAGACCATGATGATACATCCAGTTGGGCAAACTGACAGTGTTGGACTATTGAACATTGAAAAAGTATAAAATTAAAACTCTAAAGTGATCAAATTCACTTTGAGTTATATATAAACTATAAATGTTACTTATTACTTAGGTAGATATTGCTATAAAGTATATTATGTTATGTTATATTACAATTATTTATTTTTTGTTACAATATTAACGTCCCTTATAACTTTTTTGTCGATTCTTCATGGAAGTATTGATGGACCTGGGACAATAAATAACTTATTTAGTAAAGATATTTTGTTTTGCTTTCAGTTACATGCATGTACCTATGTACAAGTTCGACGTAACTGACTATTTCAATTTACTGCTTACAATATACAGTAGTAGGAGTAATAAATAAAATATAGTAAAATATATTTAATAAAATAATAATAAACAAATCACTCACATAAAATTATGAAAGACATATTACATAACAATATATGACAAATAAAATTCTTACAGAAATTACAATGGTTTGTATAGTCCAATCTATAGATACATTATAATGAATCTATAATTATAGACGAGGAAGAAATTGTGTACGTCTTATTTCAAATAGTTTATAGTACGTCAGTCTTCATTGTTCTAGACTAGCAACACATTCACAGAAGTACTAAGAAACCATCTGAATCTGCAATAGTCCAAGGAGTCAATGACTTTTGATCATGATACCAAGAGTTCATAACCTCAAAAATGAATTTGTACGTTAGCAATTATTTATAAAGCAACATTTAATTAGGCAAGTATATATGAAAAAAATGGCTGGCCATTGATAACAATTCTTACCTATGTAAAAAGCTTTTATTCTGTAAATTTCTTGCAGAGTACCTCTTTCACCTAACCATAAACAGCTTCAAGACATTTGAATGCCTTGAACTCTTGAACTTCTGTCTATGTACTTGTCTCAAAAATATATCAATATTTATACTAAAGCATTTTTTTCTCAAAATATAAGGATTTAATTCAATGACAGCAGTATACCTAACCTCTACGTCATGAGACAATTCTGCAAAATATGAACTAACTGTCATCCTGACAGACAAATTTGAAGACATGAAAGTATTAAAAATAGTTGCAGAAGATGTTAAATAATCCAACATTAAGCTTTTACACGGCACAAACAGCAAAATTAACTTTAAAGGAAAATATTCAATAAGAGGATAATTCAATTCAGTTGTTTGTTTTTCCTAAGGTCTCAAAATTTGTGACGTCGGCGCACACCATATCATTTTGTGTTTTTCTATCCGGGATTCTCTGCCACAGGTCTTTTAAAAATAATGTCCATGAAATCTTGTGAATGCAAAGTACTAATTCGCATTAGGCTAAAGTACCTAGAACAGGCGGAGTTAACGAATGAAGGCATAGGGAAATTAACCCCTAGGAATACCACAAGCTTTGCAAAGAGTTTTGGGATTCTGGGCACCAAGTAGTTGTAGGATAATTCACAAAAGACCTTTTAGGTCTAGGTGAAGAAAGGCCAACTCAGGGTCCAGCGACAATCTACAATCCACCTCTTTTGTTAAAACTTTTGCCGAGTCCCAGTTTATTATATGTTCATTCTCCCAAAGGTGTTTGCAAAGGTTGGATCTCTCAGTTTCATTATTTTTATTGTATTTCTTATGCTTACCCAATCTTACACTCAGTGGTCCAGATGACTCACCTACATAATGTTTTTCATACACACACGGAATATTATAAATGCAGTTTTGTGAATTTTGCTCATAGTTTGGCAGTTTTGTTTGTGTGGCTCATTTAAAATGTCATCTTAATATCAAATCTATCACTAATACGGCAAGACGTAGCTTTTCAGATAAACCTTATTCAAAAGGAATAAACACTTTGTAGAGAAAACAAAAAAAAAACAAATTTTTCTAACAAAAATAATTGTTTATAACAAATTATTGTTTAATTAGGAAAAAATCGACATGACAGATATTATTATTTCATCACGCTACCCTAGATTTAAAAAAAAAAAACATCAAAATCGGTCCATAATTGACGGAGAAACGGTAAATTTTTTGTTGACGCACGGATTTGAACTCGTCTTGATCATTTTATAAACGTGTTACAGATATGACTCATGTTTCTCTCTCCTATTCTGATGCCGATTTAAAATTAATAAATTGTTAAACAAATTACGAATTTATTTAAAAAAAAATCATCTCGGCTTCTAGTAAGGCACATTTAAAAAAAAAGTGACTCTGTAAGTCACACAAAAAAAAGTGACTCTGTAAGTCACTTTTTTTAAAAATGTGGAAAAACCCCAGCAACGAAGATATGACAACGATATTGCAATATCTACATTTGTTTGAAAGTTATTAGCAAAAAACGTACCCTCAAAATGTGACACTTTTTCCAAACGCCATTTTGAAGTTGACAATAATGCAAATTTGATTTACCATTAATGAAAACATCAAATTTAAGTCTCAACAAAAAAAAAATGATGTACGACAACGGGAGCTGGGTGAATTTGTATTTTACATTATTTATGTTTTTAATCAACAAATTAAATATCTCTTAAACTAATTAAAAATTTTTAATGAAATTTTAGGGGTAACTTTGAGGCAATAAAGGGCATATTTCGTCAAAGTTTCAAGCCCTAAAGTGCTTTTCTTAAAGAATGAAAAATTTTTTCATACTGCGAAAATTTCTGCCGTTTTTGCTATTATTTAAACAAATTTTCAAGAAGTTCTAACAGTATCTACAAATTGGAAAAGCTCTGTTACTATAGATAACAATAATAACAAAAACAGAATACAATAACAAATAATTATATTTTTATCAAATGTTACATTTATCGTTAATATATTTACTTTTACAAGTTGAAATTTTAATGTTTATTTATGGATTTATCTCCATAAATTGGTGTAATATATAGCGTACTTATCTACATATTTTAAAAAACTCTGTTACTATAGATAACAATAATAACAAAAAACAGAATACAATAACAAATTATTTTTTAATCAAATGTTACATTTCTCGTTAATATATTTACTTTTAGAAGTTGAAATTTTAATGTTTATTTATGGATTTATCTCCATAGAGGTCTTTATCTTTAAAAAAGTCGATTTTTTGGAATTTTTCAACAATAAATCGTTAAATAAACAATGTTCCGGCGGTCAAAAAGTAGAAATTCAGGGTCACGTTCGTAGTCAATAAAACTATTGTTTAATCCACGTGGCATCCTGAACCGAATTACAATGAATTTCAGTCTTCTTTTGACTAATTCCACTGGACTAATAGTAAAGAGACTAACTGCGTCAAAACTAATCATCAGGTGTGTAACGCCACAACTAACATTTAGACAATATCTAGTTATTTTCCACCATTCTATCGATATTCAAACTTTCCCGATTGAACTCAGGCCCCACCCTGTATAACTATTTCTAAAAAAAAAAAAAATGAATAATTTATTATCGTATCGTTTAACTACTTTCGCCAATTTTCATTAAATAAATTATTTATATATACGATAACCGAAGTAAAATACGTCCTTATATACATCAGATGACATCTTGACCCTCGATTGCAGAAAATGAATATAACCGATAAGGGGAGGGTCACTTGTACGAAATATACCCATAAATAAAATCGCCATAATTTATCTACCACTGTAGTTGGCGAATAATTCAAAACTTTGTAAAGTGATTTATTCATTGATATACGTGTAGAAGTTGTTGCATATCCATAAATTTTATATGCTTCCAGTTGGATTCGGAAATCCCACAGAAAGAAAAAAATGAATATACATTCTCTATCGAAAATTAATGACTATGGATATTTCATCTACTTATCACTTACTCTATTTATCAGTATAACTATTTAAAACAGTAATATTTTTAATTCAGTTATTCAGTAATTAAAATTAAATAAGATCCTGAATAAGCATGAACATCGTTATAAATATTGAGTCTTGATAGAAATATTAGGGAGCTATTCAATTTCTGAAACAGATATGAGAAATTCAGTAAGTATGTAGATTATTATGATTAGCTATTATTCTTTGAAGATTTCAGATCATAGAAGAAAAATTAAATAATAACGTATTTTTAATGAATTTCTTTTTAATTAAAACTTGATTGTTTCCATGGATCAAAAAATAAAGGCTAAGTACACCTGCTGAGGTAAACGTCTTTTTTGATACATGGTATATTTAAATTTCATATTCGAATTGTCAAAAAATCAGTTTATTTTTAAAAAAAGTCTCGCATATTCCATGTACTCTCTTTTGAGCACTCATTGACTGGATTATAAGTATTAAGACTGATTTGAAAAAAAAAGTCACCGTGTCACTTTGTCATCAGTTTTTTTTTAATCTTCGTTTTCTTTAATTGCCTATCGATCTGTCGAGCCAGATTTTCGATTTTATTCAATGATTTTTTAAACTTTTAATGAAAATTCAAACTTCTTTGGAAACTTTTGAAAAATCAGGGACAAAAATCGAAAATCTGGCTCGAGAGATTGATGAATAATTTAATAACAGATGTTTCAAAAAAATAAGATGACTTTTGAATGGTATTTCTTGTTTCACCCCACTGTGCGATGCCAGGGGACCAGCTACCTCCAACCTGGAAATTTTGCCGAACCTCTCTCCTCTGCAGAAGAGTAGGGACCTTTTACTTGCCTAACATTTAATAGACAAGGGACCGACTGCTTTACATCCCCTCCGAAGGATGGCATATCCACTACGTAATCCCCGTCTCAAATTACATAGCTTCTATGTTTACACTGATATACAAGCCGTTAGAAGGTGAAACGAAATCGCTGTGTTCCCCCAGATGGGTTTTACCCATCCAAGTACTAACCGCGCTGAACGTTGCTTCACTGTATGTAACGAAATACGTGTGAAAAGTGAAATTGAAAATAAATTTATTTTTAAATTAAGTTTACAATATGTGCCTTACCGGAACCTCTACGCTCGCCCCATATCTGTATATGAATAGCATATCCTCTCTATGCATTTATAGAAATCTGATCTAAGAAAATACCTCCTGTAGATAATGAAACGTTAACAGAGAGCAGCTATGCCAGCCACCGGATTTTTAGTAATAATAATAATTATTGTGTGTTACCAAATGTGACGTTCTACACAGCAAGCAGATGCCAATAGGCTTGCCGCATGTATTTTAAATTAATTTATATATATTAATATAGTGTTAGTAAACATTAGCAATTATCAAATCTGTTTTCATAATTTCTATCTATAAAGTAATTAAATCATCGACTAATATCCGGGAGAACACACTCATATTGGACTTGACGTCATCTAAACGAGTATCTCTGCAAGTGCAATGATTCGGACATATAATTCGTGCAGTTTGCGGTTATTTCCTAAAATTATTCAGTTGTATTGGGTCTGCGATATTAAATTATAGAGTGTATTTAAGTATACCATTTAAAAGTGTTTAAATTGTTCCGAACACGACTGAAAAAGGTTATAGTCCAAGATCCCAGAGTCGCCAGACCTACGTTATTTTAGCAAAGCTAATATTTTGACAACGAATAGTGCAATATCTAGTTAAGAACGTATGCGTATTTGCTAGCTTGAAAGCGGGGCGCTTTTGCAGAAAACAGGTACAAAAGGTACATAAAAATTTTCTCACCTACGTTAAAGTATGATAGCTGATTTATTTTCCAAGTAACTCGCTAACGACATGTCAACCTCCGAATCTTAAGGTCCGAGGTTCGATCCCTGAGCGTTCTCAGTTTTCTTTTTCAAATATACGTACTAAGAAAAAAGTTATGGCCAAAAATAATAAATATTTCCCTATCGGTTGTCTCTTTCTTGGTAATCGCCACCTTAAGTTAATATTTGTTGAAAAAAAAAAAGCTGAGAAAGGTCAGGGATCAAACCTCGGACATTAAGACTCAATTCAATTCAATTCAAAAAAATTTTATTATAATTAATAATACAAAAGTGCGCCTGAGTCAAGTCCCGATTCAGAGCAGACCACACCACCACGGCACGCAACGTCGTGGTAGATGGGTGGTCGGGTGAAACGGGTTTAACGTCGTCTTAAACGATAAATGGAGAAGTATAAGGTTAGAACTCGTGTTCTTTGGAACAAAAAACTTAAATCTAACAATTTGGCGAACTATAACTAAAATGAGTTTTAAAAATACTTAAAAATTACTCTAAGGTTTTAGTTTGCACAGCACACACGCACAGTTTTAAAAATTGGATTATTGATACGGAAAAAGACTTAATGAAAAAACCCGTTCGAGCCAATGACAGTATTTTTCCGATGGTCTGCCTGCCTTCGGAAAGATAGGGTGGAGAGGAAGTTGTGATTTAAAAGGTTTGATTTACAAGAAGTTATTGGTCGAGAGGGGATTTTGAAAGAGAACAAAAAGGGACAAAAGAACAGAAATTAACAAAATTAACAAAATGGTGACTAATAGAGGGAATAGAGAAGGGGTTTGAGAATAAAAGGTGATGAAAGGTAAAATATCGTGAAATGGAAATTTTGGTATAGGAAATATTTGGCTAGGGAGGTTGCCGAAAGATAGGTAACGCCTGGTATGGTAATGAGTGTTTCAGGTTGAAAAGTATGGCATTATGCTGTCTGATTCGTGTAATATCTCGGGTTAGCGGCCGTCGCCCAGTTTGAATTGATAGAATTTTTGCGATGTTTCTTGGACGAAGTGCGCTAGTGGAGTTATGTCGTGACAACGTGCATAGATTTCTCTGAAATGAGGCGCATAAATTTGTGTTCAAGGACTCTTAGTTTTCGCATTGCCGTGGCCGGAATGCTGCACCACACCGGCGCGGCGCCGCGTAGGATATTAAGGTTCGGAGGTTGACGCTTACACCATGTCGTTAGCGTGTCACTTGAAAAATAAATCAGCTATCATACTTTAACGTAGGTGAGAAAATTTGTATGTACCTTTTGTACCTGTTTTCTGCAAAAGCGCCCCGCTTTCAAGCTAGCAAATACGCATACGTTCTTAACTACACTACTTAACTTACACCATTCGTTTTCAAAATATTAGCTTTGCTAAAATGAAGTAGGTCTGGCGGCTCTCGGATCTCACTTATTTCAAAGGTCAATCGGATAATTTATGCCGTTCGCCTGCCGGGTGTATGTCATATGCTACTGCGTCAGAAAAATATTCATAAATAAAAAACTATACTTAAGTCCTAGATAAACTTTTTTTTTCAAAAACTTCTCCTATCTCTTGACTTCAATTGCTTCGCTGCATGTATATGAAAATTTGCAAAAATAAAAAGTTTGTCGCTTAGTCAAAATATGAGTTCATTCTTAGCGAAGTAATAAGTCGAGTAATTCATTGTTGTTGAAAGAATATAATAAACAATAATCGATAGAAACAAAAAGACCATTGGAAACGCTTATTTGTGTACTTGAATTAATAAAAAATCAGATAGATAGCTCAATTAGATTTGAAGATATGGCAGTGTAAATGTTAAAAAACACGATTTGTATCATCAATCAATTTCTCGAGTTTTTTCGAAATAAAAAATATCTTTACCACAGAAAAATATCGTAAATAGCCATTTCTTATGTAGAATTGTTCACTTTATAAAAACTATAAGGTCTGGTCTGGTTCTACGCTGTTTTTTTTCTTGAGAACCAACAGATTTGGTCTGCTTTGCTCCACTATCAAGCTATTACACAAATGAAATTAATTTAAAATGTGCGCAAGCGCTGTGGCGTCATCTGTTATATGCGTTATTTGCGCGCCTAACGGTTTTATTCAAACTTTAAGTTGTAAAAGAAAAAATAAGAAAAAATCCTTTACACACTGTGTTTTGTATTAAGTAAAGATTCTAAAAATACTAAAATTATATTTTTTGCAAGAAGCCTATTACAAAAATATATAATTGTGGTAATACAAACGGATTATAAAAACAAAAACAAACAAAAAATTAAGACTGTAATAGTATATTACGTAATGAATGATGTAAGAAGCATATTACGCACGAATGGAAAAGTTACGCACGATGCCGCGTAGCGGCGAGTGCGTATTTCCATGAGTGCGTAATTGCCTTACAACTCGAATTATGTATTATACTTTATCTACACTCAGAGAAATTTGGCGTTTTAAAAAGCACAAGAAATTACTTGAATATAAATATATTGATGTATTGAATTCAAGTCGTCAAAACTCAACATATCAGGTTTGTATATTTTTACTTTTATATTGATTATTGAACAAATTATTGCTAGATACCCTTCAAAATATAGGGAATTTCCTTTCCTTTAATATTTAAAATGACTGTTTTACTTGCCTGACTATATTAATAAGTCATCCATATATACAAAAGTTGAACATTTACATTTTAAAGAAACTCATTGGTTTTGTATATTCGATAGTTAAAATTTTTAAAGAACAGCACAGTTGAAATAAAGTTATATTATTTTTTCTGATAAATTCAATTGAACATTATGCAGTTATTTTAAATATTTAAATCATCATTAGGCACTTTTGTTTTGAAAACGCTTCACAAAACCAAATGTTGTCTTTTTGAATTAACTATAAACATTAATGCGGAAAAAATATATTTGATTTATTTTCAATACTTAGTGATTTTTTAAATTTTACAATGTTTTTTCTCTGAGAGTACGATCATATTTATTTAGTTATTTAGTAAAATCTGAATTTAGTTTACTAGTCAACAATATTATTCAACCAATATTATGTCAGTTTTGACAGCGTTTGAAAATTAAGTAGGCGCATTTTTTTTTAAAACACCGCGTCAGCGATAGAATTGCGAATATAATTGCGTGTCCCGTGCGTTTTGTTTACAGTGCGTTTTGTTTACAATATGTAAAATTCAACTTACATAGATGGCAGGTAGTGTGTTTTTTACTATTTACAGTAGTGATCGTAGGTAAAGAATATTTTTCCAATCATATTATTGAACAACAAACATAAAGAATAATTCATTAAACGCAAATTCCCTACAAAAGTATTATAGGCAATATAATAATCAATCGCGCAGCAACAACACACGAAGTTAATTAACATATCGACGTAAATTGTGAATACATAATAATTAATACTTGTGTGTGATAATTAAATTTTCCTTTTAAAGCCATGTAACAATTAGAGTTTTCTGCTCAAAAGATTCCACAGCAACTTTTACGTGGAAAATTAATGTAATAATATATAAATAAACGCACTTCTACCTGCACATTACAATTTAATTATAGGGAAGACTGTTTTGGTCAGAGAATTAACTTAATTAAAAACATTTTTATAATTAACCATTATAATCGACTCGGCCTTTCATTATGGCTCTATGGAATAAGCATAATACAATTTTGCTAACTATATTAATTGAGATTATATATCAAGAGTGTCGACTGATATGTTTCTTCTACAGTATATGATAAGAGTTTGCAATAGTTCTGTTAGTACACATAATAATAATAAATATTAAAAATAATATTTTATTTCCACATTTAATTCCACATTTTAATTCCACATTTAAAACTAATATACAACAAAATGTAGAATACGTCAGCTCTTAAAAACTAATGTATAAGTGTAATATAAGAGTAGTAACAAACAATAAAAAATATATAAAAAAACACTACAATTGTCAACGAACAAGATTAATAACGAATACAAAAATAGCATAAGGCATGTAAATGTAAAATGGCGAATTATCCAATTATCAGCATTAAACAAAAAATTTGTCTAGGGTTTAGCAAACTTTATTTACTAAAAAATTTTTGAATTTTGTTTTCAAAATTTGAATATTTGAAAATGATTTAATTTCATCTGTTAAAATGTTGAAACACTTATAGCCATTATATATAAAACTTTTTTGAAACATTGTTGTCCGAAAGGAATTGGTTTGAAGCTGCTTCTTATGCCGCCTTTCGTACCCATGGGTTTGGATTGTTTAAAAATATAGACTTGTTTTTATAAACGTATGTAAAGATCTCTAATATATAAATACTCACTAAAGTTAAGATTCTAAGATTTTCAAAAGCATTTCTGCAAGTTTTCAAACATTTTAGTCCCGAAATTATGCCTAGTGCATATTTTTGCACAATGAAAACTCTGCTTACTTGTAAGCTATTTCATCAATCGACTATACCATATTTTAAGCTCGAATGAAAGTTAGCATAATAAAGAGTAAGTTAGATGTCTACACTACAATGATTGGACATAATTTTTAAGTGCTTCTCAATTTCCCACACAGTAATGCCCAACATTTTAATGGGTTCTGTAGGAAATATTTGAAAATTGGCAGAGAAGTGCAATTTGTCTGGATTTTTCTTTAAGCTAAGCAGTATTGAAGTGGTCTTACTATTGTTTAAATATAATTTGTTTTTGTCGGTCCATTTAGTTATTTAATTGTAAACTTATTCAGTTGTAAGTTTTAATCTATCTATATTATCTTCTACTATAAGAACATTAGTATCATCAGCATAACAAATTGTCAAATATCTGTAGAAAAATGTTTATTAAAATACAATAACGTCGAAATCAGATTAAGTAATTAAGTTTACCGAATATCTCGAAACCTATACGAGATACGAAATCACTCACTAGTTTGTTTTGAAAGAAGCTCAATTTTCCACAAAGAACATGACAGCCAAACATAAGGAATCCTAGGTAGCAGTAAATTTTTCAAAAATTTTTACGTACAAATGACTACTACTTACTCACATGCAGTAAACATTTTGTGGGGCTAGAGGATACCCCAGAAAATAGATCCAAAGTTGCCATTATCAGAGTCTTGATATGTTTAAAAAAACTGTTTCTAGTTTTAACTGGTATAAGAATTTACTGCATTAATAGTTTGAAGTCTATTGAAAGGAATGATACAGTAAGTGATAATCAATTAATTGTACATAGAAATATCAGATACATTCACTAGGACCCAGGATCCCTTAGGTTTGGGTGCCATGCTCTTTCAAGGTGTCTTAATTAAACAAAAAAAAAATGGAAAATGTGTAGAATATCAAAACTGTAACATACAAGGCGATTCTTAGGATTCAACCAACCTTTACGTATATTGTAATTTATATCAGTTTTACTTTAAGTGGTATGAATTGTTTGTATTTAATAAGTCCATTACGAAAGAATGACAGTTGCAGTCGGGCGTTGCAGACTTGTAATACCTATTTCAACAATAAAAATAAAAATCATATAGAGTGTGTACGTAATCGCAATGTGTCTACTGCATTGATCTGTCTGCTTACCACCTTCAACAGCGTGACTTTGCAAAATTCGGGTGCTTTAAGTACGTGTTTGAGGTACTTCCTGAATCTGCCCAGTACCCACAAACTACGTGGTTCGAGGTTCGGCTGTAGCATCATCCAATAATCTTCGAGCTGAATCTTTGCGTCTCAAGGTGTACGAAACATCGAAAGCTGTAGCTTTTGATGTTTCGGGGAAATACCAACACTGGATGTTTCGCTGCGAGCTGGTGCGTATTTATATAAAGGCGAATTTACATTAATATAGTAGCTACTAGTACGAGTAATTTACTAGTGAAATATTTTGTCGAACTTCTCTATACGTTTCCTTAAATATATCAGAAATATAAACCAAACTACGACCAACAGCTATTCTCCAGGCTAATGCCCCGCTGAGCGCTGAATTACGAATTACAAGCCTGGCCGCGTTAAGTGCAGTATGTATTGTCACAAAATGCTAAAGTTTCAATTGTAACAAACACCGGCCGAAAAACTTATTCCTACTCAAAGGAGCTCTCGTATCAGCCACTCCACACCACTTGCAGACTGCAGTTTCGAGCTATTGGCTTTCGTCAGTGCAAGGTAGTCAGGATACATGACGAGATTTATACATGCAACAAAATGGCAGGCTCCATCTAATGGAGATCAGCCACTAATATTTAAGGAAACGTATAGAGGAGTTCGAAAAATTATTTCACTAGTAAACCCAAAAGTGCTTTCTCATTTATCAGTCTCAGTTTGTACTTCGAAACGAAAACAGAATTTGTTTCATGGGGAGTAAATGAACTAGCAAGTTAACGAGTAGTGAGCATTTACATTGGATTCATTGATAGGCTAGTAGTGCGGATAGTAAAACAATCGGTGGAAGGGGAAGGTTAGTAGGTAAGTAAATAGCTCGGCAGCTATTTTCTTTTCTACGAGTACAAGTACTCGTACAAGTACGTTCCTCTTTTGTTTCCATTGGATTAGTTGTCTTGTCTTGCTAGTTAGAGCCAGTTTCACAATCGTTGAATATCTTTTTGGTTGGCTAACCACACAACCTAAAAGTTATAATTATTAGTAAACACAACTTTGCCAGACACTCTTACCTTTATAATAATAAATCATTGATCAAATCTTAACTATTAATTAACCAACAATGATAAAACTGGCTAGTTAAGTCACAGATTTTTATAATAAACTATTGACCAAATCCTAACCATTAGTTAACCAACGACTGTGAAAGTGGCTGTTAGTGATACAAATAATTAACCCATTTACTATACAAATGTAAATTTACTTTAAGTCGATTCAGCAATTTTTACACAAATGATCTGATTCGTGCACATGCTTGCAAGGAGATTTGACTTGAGGTTTAATTCGATAAAAAAAAAAGAAAAAAGAAAAAACATAAGAAATCATGAATATGCCACAAATAATAAATTATAAACAATATCTGTTTCCACCTTCAGATAATAATATGGTATGTCCACTATTATATGTAATTCAATCAATCATGTCTATTCAAAACGAAGACAATATTTTGACAAAACGTTCTCTGTTTACAATGTGTGTGTGAGAGAGGGAGATAATACGGATGAGTAATCATAGAGAAATTACTTAATTCAACATTAATAATATGATATTAAAAAAACATAATAAATATTGTAGTGCCCTCTCATACTATTATTTAGAATGCTGGTTGTGTTAACTATGTGCCACATATTATTGTGATACGTCACATTCTTTCAATAATTGTCTGTTACACCCTGTATTCGGGATGAGGTACAGTTAGCGGTTTAAATTCCGACACTCGATCAGTAGAGTAAGCAACCCTGATCGAGTCCGGCATTTGGATGGGTGATCCAAGTATCTCATCTGACAGTCGGTGGGCTATCAATTAAGGCAATCCCGGGCCATTAACCTGCTAAGTAAGGCAGTCCAAGTGATAGACAAAGGAGGTGGATTATATTAAAATTGGCCACCGAGGGCAGTAGTGTGTTGTCCACGCTAAATTGTAGATCTCTAGGAACAAAGGGCCGGTTATCTTGGCCTAGTTGCCTACTAAAAAGTAGTACTATCCACTGTCCACACCTCGAAGAATATATATTAGTACACAAGGCTGTCACCAGGCATTACCGTGTTTGTGTGTTTATCTATTGATAAGCCGAATGAAATTTTTTAGCTTATCTAGCTTTCGGCCATAAGTAAAAAAAAAACTAATGAAATTGTCTCTCGAACTGCTGAAGATCTCGAAGTTTTTAATGTCTTAACAAACGCTAATCAACTAGCGGTGTTACGTTTTTACTTAGAGAACTTAGTACTTATATATCATTGTTGAAGCATTTTCTGAACGACTGAAGGTATAGAAATAATTATTTTTTCGTAGCTTTTAATGTGCCAACTTATACTACACAATAATAATGTTTTTGGTGAAACGAATTGCTATCTCCATTTTCAAGCCTATAGATTACAAATAACTTAGACGGCCTGGGAACATACATCATGGATAATGTGTCATGAATTGAATGAAAAAGTGTCTTTTAGTAATTTTAGATTTTTGGGGGCTGTTGCTATAATATGGATCACCTAAAAAAAGTCTCAAGGAATACTTGACCCGAATATCATATTTCTGGTGATTGGGAAGTACAAAAAAAAAGTCTTGGACATTTTTTGCTCACAGACGGAACCACACGTCACGGATTTTCTATAATAGACTGCCTTACTTGGACACCTTCACAAATCTTTTCTCTAGAAACTGCTAACTAAATGTTGCTGTCCCGATACCAACATGGGGGCCTGTAATACAGTTCTGAAATTTACATCAAATTACGTTTCTAATTTTATTCAAGATACCAAAAGGATTATGTATTTCAGAGCTTAGTGAAATAAACGAACTCGTTATTGTGATGACATATATCCATCTGCCTATGCATTCTATTTATGCTATCGACATGAAATTTCATATTTAGACTTAGACAGTAAGCGAATGGATTCAGTTGATTTTGGTTAACCCAAATTAATGGTTTATATTTACATATTCGTATTTCTACAGGCAGTAAGAAAACTTCCTGGAAACTTTCCGTTTTGAAAACTCCGAAAGTTTCCAGGAAGTTTTCCTTCTAACTTTCCATTGGGTATATTGATAGCCTATTTTATGGTGAAATCTGATTCGCGATGATGCAAAATTCATTTTGATACCAAATAAGTTACTACAATTATATTATTTACATGACATACAGATTTTTATCAAATATGGAAAGTTTCCTGGATCCATCTCTGATTTTTTGTAGATTATTGTATCAATTTGGGATGCTAACATATATTTAGGTAAAGGCAATCTAAAACAACACTTTAGAATAAACGTTATTGGGGAGTCAATCAAAACTAGCAAATACACAGAGGTAATATAATGGAGCATATTTTAATTTATCGCTTTATCTACATTAACGTTCTAGGGAAGTTCAGCAGCTACTCCATTACTCAACCAAGACAAGCACACAGAGAATAACACAACAACCATTTCCCGCGACATTGCCATCTGCCGTAGCCGTAGACGAGATAGCGGCATATAGCTGTGTTATCTCAGCCGCGGTCTAGGCCACTGCTATAGTGCATAGTCTTGGTAATGCATTAAAGTAGCTATTAAACATCTATGCCTTAGCCAAGGTTCGAACCTGGAACCCCATGGTCGCTTCCATGATCTCAAACTTACGTAAGCATTGAGCCACTTAATTTAATTGCTTCTTGGAATTTATAACGAAAAAGAGTGAAGAAGATTGTATGTACCGCATATATTTTTTTAACATATAAAATTAAAAGGAAACGAAATTATAAAAATATCAAATATTACGCAGTTACTTAAGTATAATTTCAACGAAAATTATAAAAAATACTATAATTTAAGTACTAGCTAATCTATTTATCTCTAATGAGGAGTTGTGTATTAAACTGGCGGTATTATATACATTACTGTTTCGTATTTGTCTGTTGTCTTTTTGTTTGTAATTGACAAATGAATTATGGTTTCATTTAAAATATTCTTCCCATATGAAATTATCTCGTTTTATAATAAAAAGAGAGCTAGTGTGATTTTTCTATTATCACTGGAAGGTATAATCAACAGTCTGGTCGCTTCCAGTTAAGCGCAAATGACATTTTGATAGTTGAGTATACCCGACCCAACCTACTGGATAAGTTAACGAGGAAGGCCTCACGATATAGCTCACTTATGTCAAACTTTTATTTCATTTAAAAGCTCTAATGATTCCACAGTAATTGGTGTAATTTAAACTTAATTGCAACGTAATGTTGACAAAAGGCTAAAAACTAAATTTACGTTCATTAGGTGTTCGTAGCATTCTCAGAGCATAATGGACGGGGTATAATTTAATTAAAAAAGTCCTAAATCTAGACATCTTATGTGAAAAGTGATGTATTAGGGTAAACACTAAACAGTTTTAATATATTTCTTGAAATCTTTTGATGACCTTTATCTAAATAACTAGTAGTGAAAGTAGGGAGTCGGAAAGTATGCAAAATCGTGCTAAAATTATGAAATATATTTCTTTCCCCCTTTTCGAGGGTGCTGAACGCGAATAACAGGGCGAAAAAAGTTTTTAATCACCCCCTGAAACGGCCCAAAACCACCTCTTTTTGCTCATTTCTCATACGACAGCTTGGCATCGACTATTTTTGCAGGGATTCTTTGTCCTTTCATGGGGATATAACAGATGGTGAAAGGTGATATCAGGTAGTAGACCGCAACCACTCTTGGTTGAATCTGCCCTGTCAGGGGGGTGTAAAATTGTTTCTTTTTCTTTCTTGTTAAAGACGTTTACCTCCAGTTTTAGAGGATGCTGATCAAGGACAATGGTAAGAGAGAATCGAGACAACCTCAGGGGGTTAGTTCCCCCTGAGGGGGAATGTATATTGAGTGGGAGTAGTTTCAAAGTCACCATTTGTCCATTTTACATCCTCATCAAAAATGAACCTATCAAGGATTTGAAATTCATTCATGTTCCTTAAAACGGTATATAAGGAAGAGAATACTAATAAAAATGTCTGTTTTTAATAAATTATATATATACTGGACACGATTTTGAATACAATATAATATTTTTTTACAAGACCTTAATATGACCTAGGGCGCTTACAGAATTAATTGGTTCATTTTCCTGGAAATGAACATCACATTCAATGCTATTGCCTCCTTCATCATCGCACGCATCGTCTGTTTCCGATTCATGATCGGAAATATATACTTCGGTTATAAAATTTAGGAAGTTTTTCATAACCATTATCATTGAATTCGTTTGTTTCTATGCTTGATTCATCATCTTCATTCTCTGGCGCACAATTCTCACAAAATTTACCTTTACAAAAAATGCTACATCGTAAGCCTAATTGTATACATCCGCATCGTTTCGCACATCCTCCCTAACAATTACAAATACAGTCTCTAAAAAAGAAGTCAGGAACCAATTTATCTTCTAAAAATTTGAGATTGATGGACTACGGATACCTCGAGGAAAAGATTTACCCAGAAAACAGTAAAGGCAGTATGACGTAGACAAGGTTACTAAAGCTGTAGGTTGCCTGGTAACGGCTAAAAATCTAATTTCATAATTTTCAATGTCCTTGCCTTAGTCGGGGACCTCCCTAGCTGTACGTGCACCCCCACCCGATCCTTGTCATTTACCACAAAAACTAAAAAAGATGGACAAAAACAACGTGCATAAAATTTTCTACAATTTTTTTCCTATACAATATTTTGATAGGAGTTACCATTTTCCAGATAAATGAGTCCAAAATTAAGAAAACATGGAAAAATTCATATATCGGTAAATCACTTAAAGGAAATAACTGTGACAATTATTGTAAGGCGTATAATATAACTTTATATCATTAACATAACAAAAAATAAAATAAACTGAACGAAATTAATAATAATAATAATATTATAATTTGCAGACATTTATCTCGAAAACGGTAACAATGGTATCTGGAAAATGGTAACTCCTATCCAAATATTGTATAGGTACAAAATTGTAGAAAATTTTATGTATTTTGTTTTTTGTGCAGAAAGTTTTTCTCCATTTTTTTTAGTTTTTGTATTAAATGACAAAAACAATATTTGTATTTTTTTTAAACGGACGCCATTTTGAAAGTACAGCCATTTCTTTTAGGACATGTCTTAAATTGTTCCTTAGGCTTCAATCTTTATCCACAAGGATCGGGGGGGTGCACGGACAGTTAGGGTAGGCTCCCGTAGTATTACGTTTTATATTGAATTTTATATTTTATTTTAAGAGCTGAATCATTTATCTGGAAAATGGTAACTCCTATCCAAATATTGTATAGGAACAAAATTGTAGAAAATTTTATGCACTTTGTTTTTTGTGCAGAAAGTTTTTCTCATCTTTTGTAGTTTCTGTGTTAAATGACAAAAACCGTATTTGCAAAATTTTTTTTAACGGACGCCATTTTGAAAGTGCAGCCAATTCTGTTAAAATTGTTCCTTTGGCTTTAATCTCTATCAAAAATATTTTCCACAAGGGTCGGGGGTGCACGGACACTTAGGGTGGGCTCCCGTAGTACCTGGTTGCACCTTTGCGAAAGACTGAATATTTAAATATTTTCTCTTCTCTTCTTTATCTTGTAAGGTATTTTTAAGCATTCTTTGTAATAGTTAGGTTAGGTTACATTTCTTTCATTTTTTCTGTGTTTAAATCCTTTTGGATACTATGATTGTTGTGATTAATCAATTATGTACGTGTTATGTAAAATAATGTACTCGCCCTGGAAATTTGCAGCACCTTTGTGAGCTGCTACCCCACCAGGTTAAATAAAGATATTTTTATTTATTTATCGGCGATACTGAGCGCTGGCAGCTTGGGCCAGAGTAAAATACACACGCAGTAGGGTGTGCAATATAGAAAAAATTTATTAAGGGAAGACCAAAGAAGTCATTTACAAAGGAAAATGAAAATGAGCACTTCCTGCCTCAGAGCATGTTCTATTTTTACTTCCACATCCAGTGGAAGTATAGTAACGACAAAAAAAATTTTAAAATTTTTTTTTGTTCAAATTGGCTTAGAATGTCACGAAACGTCGAGATTTCAAGTTTGAGAGAAAAAAAAAAATTCTGTCTGTCGGTCTGTCTGTCTGTCTGTCGGTCTGTCTGTCGGTCTGTCTGTCGGTCTGTCTGTCGGTCTGTCTGTCGGTCGGTCTGTCTGTCTTTTTTGTGCGCAAGTTTACTCTGGAACCGTTTGAGATATTGACTTGAAATTTGGTACACGTATGTACTTTAACAAGATCTAGAACTAGATTATATTTTCATCTTGTTCCGTCGAAGGGTTGGGGGGTAAATTTGGGGAAAATAGGTAAATCAAGCAGGTAAGAGCCCATAAAATTGGTATTTAGTATATACAAGAGAAGCTGAGGTCTCAAAAAAAATTTTGGCATTAGCCACCCCCATTACCACCCCCACCCCCATTATTAAAGGGGATGAAAAAAAATTGTGAATTAGGGTGTGTACAAGAACCAGAAACTTCAAAATGTTTTTTACTTCATCCACCCCCACTACCACCCCCTATCACCATCCCCACCCCGCTACCGATGTGGGGTATCATTTTATGGGTTTTTGGGGTAGAGGATTTCAAATATTATATTATTAATGTTCCATAAACAATTATTTCCGCATACAAAATTTTTTCGTTGTGAGTGACTTAGATAAAAAATCTGGATGTGGAAGTAGTGATTCCTTGGGCAGCGGTTTTTTATAATATTATTGGTCGCTCGATAAAATCTGTGATTAATTGTTTAAGTTATATTGTCGGTTATTTCCTTGTGGAGAAGTATTGCTTATTTATTGATAGCCTAACAGCTTTATTTTATTAGTAAGTAGGTGTTTTCAAAAATATTGAATCTGAATAATAGTATAAAATTTCCAATGCCGCCAATGTAAGTTTAAACACCACCCAGCTATTCCTTCACTGGTTCGTATAGTTTACGGTATGCTAAGAGAAATTTGATACATATGCTTAATTTTAAGCCCAACTCTTAAAAATGAAAAACGACACTAATTAACCTAAACATGTGATGAAGTAAACCAATAAAATAGTATGAAATATGGACAATATAATACTGACAGAATTAAGTAGCTGTTCTGTCAAGCTTCTTGGTGGCGGCATAATATGTAAAGAACACTCCAAATCTACATATATTGACTACCAATTTTAATTTATAAATATGCTCAGTTTTTTTTATTTACAATTAATAGAATAGAGAAAGTTTGCCATTTTGAACAACGACTATACAAAACTATTCCTGCCTCTTTATTTATTTAAAAAAGTTCGAAAATCGAATTATACAAGGTGATTCATATATAATGCCTTAACAAAATGTTGATAGGTAAAAAAATACAGGGTGTCAGAAATATATTTTTTTATTTTCCTTTACAATATAATGAATTTTTAAAATTCTCTTGTGGAAAATTATGGGTGGGGATTATTTGGGGTGCAAAATCATAAAGCTATTACTTCAATTTACTCCTAAAGGACACTATGGATGCTATGTTTAATGTGTTAAAAATGCCGTAACTTTTTTCCGCACATCTACTGCAGATTTCATATAAAAATTGTATTTTTCTACAATTTCTTAATAATATAGGGATTATTTCAAGTTTCTAAATACAACAATTTTTGAGAAAAGTTCAAATCAAAAGTACCGTGCAACTTTCTTAATATCGTTTTGAAATAATAATATTTAAAAGTCTTAAGTCTGTGTTTATGTACAAAAACGCGCTACACCGAATATCAGCTCTTAAATCGCAGTACTCACTTTGCAATAAATAATTAGTTGTTAAGTTAAGTTGAAATCCTCGCGAAAAGCGAGGTGACGTCACTCCGTGAAAACTCGTCTAGCGATACCAATTCCACTTTGGCTTTGAGACTTCCGCATGCGCATTTGCGTTTTAGTTTTGTCACAGAGTAACACCTCCTAACTTAAGTTTCGTGTTTACGTTTGCTGTATTTGTTCGACTTGTGTGTTTTTTACTCAGTGTTTATTAATTACTGCTAGATATTATTTCTGATATTGAGAAAAATGTATCATAAGGGAGGAACTGTTTGTGTTTTTCGTGGATATTTGTCCAATATTGGTGGAAATACGAGACGGCAAGCGGCAGGCAGGCATTTGATTTGCATTATGTTATGTATTCACGTGTGCTATTCGAAGTATTTTGTAAGTAAACACTGTATGGTGTCACTGTATACTAGTACAACTGTTATATATGAAAAATTTGAATTCGCGTGCTTGATGATAAAAATCGCCGATCAAAATAAAAGTATGCAGAAGAAATATAGGGACATTTCTGAAAAGAACAACGCCATTTATGTTGAGAAAATCATTTTAATGTAAGCACATTAAGTATAGCCAAAATACCAAGATTTGAGTTTTTTGATAACATATTATATTACAGGTTACAGATCAGTGTTAAAGCTTATTTTTTTTACCGTTGAATATAGAATACTGAAGATGTTCTTTTAACGAATACGTATCTGGATATAGGCTTTTACACGGCATAGTAGTTAAATTTAAGATTAGGTTGTATGTTCACTGCTAGTTGTTTCTGACAAGCCCAAAACGCAAATGCGCATGTGGAATTGTCAAAATCAAAGTGTAATCGGTATTGCTAGATGCCACTCTCTCGGTCTGACGTCACGTTTCAAGAGTAGGTAAAATCAGGCAGATTTTAATCGCTTATATTTCTGGGAGAGATTTTTTGTCGGTGTATGGGGTTTTAATGATATTAGTGTTTTAATCTCGGTTTTAATCCAATTTTATTTTTTGTGCAAGTTCTCTATTGTTTTTAGTATTTTTTTAAGAAATGCCTCGCCATACATTTTTTTCGAATTCTGAAATAAAAGACACGGTTTATGTATGCTTGGAAGTAAATTTTCGTGGTCGAACAGCAGCTCAAAGGTACTTAGAAATCTATCGAAACAGAAGGTAAAATAAATGATCATAGGTTATTTAAATAACTTCCTGATCGTATGGGAGGTGCATTCCGTCCAAAACTTGATATCGCTGGTGCTCCAAAAGGAGTACCTGTGGATCAAGAAGACGTTTTTGTTCATGTGGTAGAAAACTAGCAAGTGCGCGGCGGTTATCGGCAGCAACTGGTTTAAATCAGTCTTTCATTCATAGGCTATTAAAGAAGAAAAACCTTAAGCCACTTTATCCCAGTGCATTTGTTACCTCGTGATCTTCCACAAAGATTTTATTATTTTTGCGTAACTAACAAAATAATGTTTAAGAAAAAGATATTGTTTACGGATGGGGCTATTTTTACAAGGCGTGGGGTATTTAATTGGAGAAACAGTCATTCGTGGGAACTTGAGATTCCCATTTATCCAAAGAAATTCACTTTCAGTGCGAATCTAAAATAAGTGTGTGGTATGATATCATTGGAGATTGCGTACTGGGGCCGATTGAGTTACCACCTTTAAATGATGAATCCTATCTGGACTTTTGGATGAATCCTATCTGAACTATTCTTGAAATATTATATGATGTTCGAATAAATTTAAGAAACATTATGTTGTACTTGCAGGATGGGGCCCCCAGCATTATTCGGTAGGAGTACATAATCATTTAATTAAGCACTGTTCATCACTTGATCGACCGAGAAAGTTAATTACTTCCACATCCAGTGGAAGTATAGTAACGACAAAAAAATTTAAAACAATTATTATTGTTCAAATATCATGAAACGTCGAGATTTTAGGTTTGAGCAAAAAAAAAAAATTCTGTGTGTCTGTCACTTAATTACTACTACTACTACTAACTCTTTTTGTGCGCACGATTACTCTGGAACCGTTTAAGATATTGACTTGAAATTTGGTACACGTATGTATTTTAACGAGATCTGGAACTAGTTTTCCGTAGAATGGTTGGGGAATAAATTGAGGTAAATGGGTAAATGGGGGTAAATAGCTAAATCAAGCAGGTAAGAGTCCATAAAATTGGTATTTAGGATCTAAAAGAGAAGCTGATGTCCCAACAAGCTTTTGGTATTAATCACCCCCATTACTACCCCTATATCATTATTAAAGGGGCTGAAAAAAATAAAATTGTAATTTAGCGTGTATACAAAAACATAGGGCCACATAATTTTTTTTTTACTTCATCCACCCCCCACTTTCAAGATTATTTTAGCAGGTTGCTAAATTTACACAAATGTTTCAAGAATAGATGAGGAGATAGCGTCAGAGACGCGACATCGCTTGTGTGACTAGCTTCTATGATTTCAAATTTAAAAAAAATATTATTTCCTTGATTCTATAATAAGTGGGTTATCTCGGGTAGTATGCGCAGTAGGTTTCCCCGGGTATTATGGACGCGCAGTGGCTTTCCCCGAGTACATTGATGCGCAGTAGGTTACCGTGAATAATATGGATGCGCAGTAGGTTTCCTCGAGTATTTTGGATACGCAGTGGCTTTTCTCGAGTACTATAGTTACGCAGTAGGTTACCTGAAGTAGTACGGATGCGCAATGGGTTTCTTCGCGTCAAATGGATGCGCAGTGGATTTCCCCGAGTGCAATTATGAATGCGCAGTAGGTTACCTTGAGTAGTATGGATGTGCACTAGGTTACCTCAAGTCGTATGGATACGCAGTGGCCTTCCTCGAGTGCAATGGTTGCGCAGTAAGTTTCTCCGAGTATTATAGATGCGCAGTGGATTTCCTTGAGTACCATTGATGCGCAGTAGGTTTCCTCGAGTATTTTGGATGCCCAGTGGCTTTTCTCCAGCACTATAGTTGCGCCTAGGTTACCTCAAGTAGTATGGATGCGTAGTAGCTTTCCTCGAAGAAAATCTTGAAGTAGAAGCTTTACTTCTATCATGTAGTCCACGGCACAAAATGATTTTTTTACGTCTTTGTCATGCCATTTTCTGCGTATTAGTTCCACATTCAGTGGAGTGTAAATATAGTATTTTCGTTGAAAGAGACTTGGATAAGAAGTCTGGATGTGGAAGTAGTGATTCCCTAGGCAGCGGTTTTTTCTTGGCGACCTCGTAGTGCATTCCTCAATTCTGTGGATCTTTACTTTTGGGGCTACTGTAAGTATTTAGTAGGTATTCAAAGATACCATAAATACGTGCGAGGAATCATTATTATGCTGTGGAAACTATTAGGAATGGCAGAGATCGTTATTGAAAATTGTACGGTCTCTTAAATAAACGTTTGTAAAAATGTAATGAAGTTTATATACCTAGTTTTTATTATTTGTGATACATTATTTAAAATTTTAAACAAAATGATATATGCTACTAGTTAAAAGTGCATTACTATTTGTTTATTTGTTAATTTGTGAAACTTTTTAACACTGCATAATGAATTTGCATAAAACTTTTGATCAGCACGTTTCTCAATAACTTTTGTATTTGAAGACTTGAAACAAGTATATCTTTTTTTTATTAAAAAATTATAGAAGATAGTAGAATGTTTGTGCGAAATCTGTCATAATAGTGTTGATAAAAGTGTAGTTAGAGCTAAATTGAATTTTATGATGTCCCACCCATCAATTTTCACAAGAGGACTTTAGAAACTTATTACATTACAAAGAAAAATAAAAAATTAAATTTTAATTCCGACATCTTGTATCCCTTTACCTATTAATATTTCTTCAAGGCAAGGAGTGTTTTGACCACTGCAATCCACAGTTAAATGATTTATATACAATGTGTACGCGGATGTACGCAACAAAAGGAGGAATTTCTTTATTTTCGATTCTTCATTATTTTGTTTCTCTTTAAAGGTAAGCTGATATGGTAGAAACATGTAATGGGTGATCAAAACCACAGAAAGTGTAAAAGTAGCTCCAGAGATATTCATCATTATTTTTTATTTTAACAGAGAGTTTCTTGTATTAAAAATAGGGAGACCATGCTATACGTGGAGAACAGCAATCGAGAGGATCATGAACAAACTAGAAAAGGACCAAGAATATTGGAACGAAAACGGGGGAAAAATGAAAACCACAAAGAAATCGCAACGTTACATGCTTTACCAGAATCAGAAACGGAGGAATCAGACAATTCAGTAGAAGAACATGAAGAAGAACATGAAGAAGAAGATGAAGAAGAAGAAGAAGAAAAAGGAGAAGGATAAGAAGAAGATTTCGAAAAGCAGAAACACAAAAGAGGGACATGGACAGAACACTCCGTACCACGACACAATGCGGCAACACATTTCACAAAAACCTACGCTGCCGATCCCTCACTCCCCTACCATGCGTCATGTGGCTTCCCTGCTGACAACAAGCATAACTCAAATCCAGCCCAACGTAGACGTACGCGTACGCTTGTAAATTTTAATCAATCAACAGTGAGTTTCTTGTATTAAAATAAGACAAAAATTCTATATCTTCGAAATAAATGTAGCGTCTGAATAAAACAAAATTCGCCTACAAAAAGGGCCTCCAACAATTATGAAATAAAATTTCACGGTCGCCCAGTTAATTATTGTTTCACAGGTTTTAATGCCTTAATCTACGCTATACATTAACACTGTTTTTGGCAAAAGGAATTACTACATCTGTTTTCATTCTGTTTTCATCCCATTATCTTAAAAAAAAAATTGACGACCCAGGAACATACATCTGAAATGTCACGAATTGAACAAAAAAGTGTGTAAAGGTGGCAAAAATACTTATGCAACTTCAATGTCGCATTCAAGGCGCTTCTTTTGAGTTTCACTACAAACGGAAGAAAAATTCTCCTCTTGATTTTCTCCAGGATTTTATTGGTTAGTTTGGACTTTAAGGAAAACATTAAGCTAATCCATAGGTTACGTCGAATTAAAACTTTTCAATTTCAATCCCATGGTTCAACTTTCATGCATTCTTTTAGTAATTTTCTACTTTTTGGGGTCGTTGTTATGATACCGCCTAAAAGAAGTTTCTACTTCTTTTGGAAGGCGTCAAAACGTGACAAGCTCTTAAAACAGCCATATTGGACACGCCATATTGAATTTTCCAGATTTAGGATTTTTCTCAGCAACTTTAGGCCAAGGAATGCATGTATCAAATTTCAGGTTCTTAAGTAATCGAGAAGTAGGTACCCAATAAAAGTCCAGGATATTTTTTGCTAACAGATAGAAACACTCCACCAGTGGTCAATTTTCAATTTCTAGGTGGACAAAATTCTACAAATTTGCAAATAAACAGAAAATGTTCATTAGAAAAGCGGAAAAATATTGAAAAAATGTTAGGCACTAAGGAGGTAGTTTTTTGTGTTTGTCTTTGATTAGACTGTTCCTATATCCCATATCTTTAATTTAGCATGTTCATCAATTTTGGTTGTGTATTTTTTTAATATGCATTTTTTCTAAATTTGTATGTTTTTACAAATTAGCGGTTATCAAATAAGCAACCTATTATTTTATGACCCTGCTAGGATTATGTTTTAAATCTCAATATACTACAAAAATAACAGCCGTGTTCCTAATTCCAACAACCATCCAGCAATAACATATTTATTATATTAAAACTAGAACACATGACTCCGAGGTTATTTAATCAAAATCAGAGACTTCCAACAAATATAATAACATATTACATTAGAATACCATTTAAAAAAAATACTGGCAGACCAGATGTTCCTTGTAACCGTCGGCCACGGGGACACGCGAAGTCCTGGAGCGGTAATAGTACACGCGTCGGTCCGAGTGGACTCCTGCAGAGTCCTAAATGCTTCTTAAGACGAAGAATAGTTCATGTAATTGCTACGTATTAATTCAATTTGCTAACACTTCCGGTGGCTACAAAGGAAACCCTTTTGCGTACTCCGGATGCTGGCTCCAACAGGGACCTGAATTACAGGTCTTAACCCTGCAATTTACCCACAAAAGATACTTTGTAGTATATGACACGGGGTGGAGACCTTCCATAAAAGAGGTAAAATGCTTGGCTGTTGAGGGTGTATAGTAAGACTCAAATGCTCTGCATCTGTTCATATGTGGTTTATATAAGTTTTCCGTTATTACTTTAACTGTAGAATTCACGTTTGTTGCAATGTGGATGGACTCAATAAAAAATCTATACATATAATAAATCTGTAAAGTTGGCGTATCTGCACAAGGAAAATATTTGCAAAAAGCTGATCTGGGGATGTAAGTTGAGTAATAGAATACATTAACATAGTTTTTGGAATTTTTGTCTGTTTGCATGTTTGTTTGAACGCGCATCACGCAAAAACTACTGAACCAATTTAAATGAGGTTTTCACAGGTAAAGGACACCGCACACTTCTATAGGTGAAATTGGCTTCCGGTCAAATTGTCTGAATTTTTAATATGTTGCAGCCCGAGTGATTCTGATGCAAAATCATTAAAAAGTTACTATCCTCCACAGGCTAATTTCGGCGCTAGAGGGCGCCGAAGAAAATAATTTATTTTTGAGAAAAAATGTAACTTTTTTCATATTATATTAGTAAATATGTTTAGGTTTAGACTAAGGTTCAATATGTAATCTACATGATAGTCATATATAGGGTCAGCCAACGAAATAATGCCACAATTATACCACTTAGTATAACCTAATATAATTAATGCAACATGGAAACGATACTATATAATGGGTAATACATCAGTAGGTACATATATACAATGTACTTAACCATAATATTATTATACAATAACGGGCTCTTGGTTCGGATTATGTCTATTTGCAGCATCAGTAATATCGAACAGCAGGTGTGGGATACTTTACATTTTCTTCATGGCGAGCATATCCAAGGTACCAATGTACGCTAGCTATAGGCGAACATGTACCCAATGTACGACTTCCGGATTTGCAAGTACAGTAGTAAGAGATTCTTGGTTCGTCTTCACCATTGACATTGCAGTGAATCCAAAGCTGATACTTAACAGCGTTGCGATGCCCTGATTTTATTCTGATTCTTAAGAGTCCTGGTTCATTTATGCGATCGTCAAATTGAAATAAAATGTTCCCTATATCTTATCTATTGTCTTGTACGTAGGATGGGACAAGTTTTATCTGGATAATCCCGAAAGTTAGATCTCTCAGGTATTCCAATACAAGACGTGGAAAATCGAGCACCTGATTTTCCTCTATAAGGAGCCATCTACCTTGTCTTTGGAGTAGTCTCTCTTCTTCCACTCTAACTTGAAGAGTATTAATTTTATTTGCCCGGTCTAACATTCTACGGGCCAGCACAGCATTTGCTCCCTCCATATTAATTGGCTCATGACATCTATTAATTATCGCACATGTTATTCTGATGTAATCTCTAATATGAGGGACTTAAAAATGAAGAATTTAAAAATACTCTTAATATGGCCGTTTTTGCTTCCACGATCCATCTGGTCTTTGTGACTAACCGGGATGAATTCGCCTCTTCAGTGGTAAGCTGATGCTGCCAGCGAGCAAGGACTACAAGCATTTTGACTTCTATGCCTAGATTAGCCAAAAAGTTTTGTGCGTCGCTGTATCCCCTATCCAGCACAAAAATATCACCTTCTTCGAACCAGTTTCTTAGGCCACTCAGATCCCTTTCATATTCGTGCCTCAACATTGCCGCGTCATTATTTCTAGAGTCCAAAAAATAAGGACCATGAACATCGAGTATATGTCCATTGGGAGCAACAATTAATGCTGGTTTTAGAAGATGATATCCCTTATGTGTGCAATACGACTGACGTAACACTTGGAAAGTTCTGCTTTTGGGAATTTTTATGTATGTCCCGTCAATATACGCTATTGCTTTTCGATTTCCTGGTTCAGGATTGTACAGAGTGTTTGCGAAATCTGTTACATGTTGAGCAACGCATTGGTCCTTGGTTATGTGCTGTAACCCCAGATTATTTGGCACAAATTGTTCTACTAATGAAACACGGACTTTTGAAATTGCCAAGCTTACAGCTTGGCGACTGGAGTAAGAGAACATCCCCATCAAAAAAATTATCTGAAAGTCCTTGTCGTAAATTGCACAAGAAACATAATAAATCCTTTTTAATTATTATCCTACTTTTTTGGTAAATATTAACGCGATCGCAAAATTCAAAAAGTTCCCTAAACTGTACTTTGTTTACTGGAGTTAATGCTTCAAACTCTTGATCGGAAAAATTATTTTCACTTTCAAATATATTGTTAGATTTACATTTCATGGCAGTGTTCCGCACTATATTTAGAAAATGTTTTAAATCACTTTCTTTTAAATTAAATGGTCTGGTAATACCCTTAAGTCAATTGAATAATGGTGGCAAGAGAAATCCTTCATCGGCCAAATGACCTCCACAAATTCTTACAGTTTTAGGTATAAAGATGCCAGTCTTCAGAAAAATATCAACTTTACCTTCTAAAGAAAATCTGGTGAGATGTTCAAGTCCACCACATATTAAACATGAATTTCGAGCTTTTTCAAGCAATATTTTGAGTACAGTTGGATCCGGATACTCTGCGTAAGCTTGAACTTCTACATCTATACTCAAATCACAGTTGTGGCAAATCTTTGTTTGTTCCGTAATTGGTATTTGAGGCAATTGCAATTCGATTCGACGATGTTCAGCAATGCCCATTTTTTCTTCGCCCAAACGCACCATTTGTCTCGGTAATCCATTATATTCACAGATGAGACACTCTATTCTTGCTGCAAAATTATATGCCATATTCAGTTGGTACATGCACCGTGCTGAAAGCTCAGTTCAAAAAAGAAGAAAACAAGATTAAAGAAGTTACAGATACTAACATTTTAACTAACCACTGTCAGAGCTGACGCCAATGTCAATGTGCCATTACGAAATTTCAACTGACAGACTGTAATTTCGCAACTCGCGCGGATAGGTGGCGCCACTTATTTGTCTTCCGCGCAAGTGGGCCGCTTGGCCGGAGCTCTCATTAAGGATTAGCGGTTTGGGTGGGGTAAAACTCACTAACCACTGTCCCCAACCATATTAATTCTGTAATGAAGCATTCTTTAAATTCCTGCTCCATTACTAAGATTCCGGATTTACACACGAGACCAATGTGCACACGGACCGCAAACCTACTCATCTCCCATTTAGGGGCATGGATTTGCACACGACACTAAACTATACGCAGTTCTACGTCACCAGTAAGCGAAGATTCTCGGATATAAAAGTCGGCCACAAATCAACATAATGCAGAGTGGATAATTCTGCCAATCTGTCTACAGCGTGCTGAGCTGGACATATTGCAGTTTTGTGCATCTCCCGACGCAAACACGACGGAACGAATGCAATCTGACCCTGGGAATCCTACAGCGTGTCGAGTCGTTAGTCATTCCCCGGCTCCGTTTCCCTGCCAAAACCAGAACGAATGAGCCTGACCTGGAGACCTCCTACAGCGTGTTGAACTGGGAAACTTCTTGAGTCGACGATATTCACCCGACGCCCGATGCCACTCCCGTAGCAACAACAAACGTCGCATCGCAATCGTTACACACACTCTCTCTCTCTCTCTGATAATAGAAAATGTTGTCCTAAGAACCGTAAAAGATACGGCCATATAACCTGTACCTGTATGTTATGTAACACTGCCTGTTTGAAGAAGTAAATAAATTGTTTATATTTTAATTGGGCTGTCTTATTAACTAATCTGGACCCTAATTAATCTCCGAACCAGCTACCCGACAACAAACCGTTACAGTTCATCATATTAACCAGGATAAAGGAGAGTGGCATCCTTTCATTGGCTGACCCTATATATAACTATCATGTAGATTACATATTGAACCTTAATCTAAACCTAAACATATTTACTAATACAATATGAAAAAGTTGCATTTTTTCTCAAAAAATAAATTTTTTCTTCAGCGCCCTCTAGCGCCGAAATTAGCCCGTAGAGGATAGTAACTTTTTAATGATTTTGGATCAGAATAACTATCATATCAAAAACCGCTGCCCAAGGAATCACTACTTCCACATCCAGATTCTCTATCCAAGTCACTCACAACGAAAAAACTTTGAATGTGAAAAAAATTATTTATGGAACTTTAATAATATAATATTTGAAATCCTCTACCCCAAAAACCCATAAATCGATACCCCACATCGGTAGTGGGGTGGGGGGTGGTGATAGGGGGGTGATAGTGGGGGGTGGATGAAGTAAAAAAATATTTTGGGATTTCTGGTTCCTGTACATACACTAAATCACAATTTTTTTTTCATCCCCTTTAATAAGGGGGTGGGGGTGGTAATGGGGGTGGCTATTACCAAACATTTTTTTAAGACCTTAGCTTCTCTTGTATATACTAAATACCAATTTTATGGACTCTTACCTGCTTGATTGACCTATTTACCCCAAATTTACCCCAATTTACCCCCCAACCCTTCGACGGAACATGATGAAAATATAATCTAGTTCTAGATCTCGTTAAAGTACATATGTGTACCAAGTTTCAAGTCAATATCTTAAACGGTTCCAGAGTAAACGTGCGCACAAAAAAAAGTTACAGACAGACAGACCGACAGACAGACAGAATTTTTTTTTCGCTCAAACTTAAAATCTCGACATTTTAAGCCTATTTGGACAATAAAAATTTTTAAAAATTTTTTTGTCGTTACTATACTTCCACTGGACGTGGAAGTAAAATTCAGACAATTTGACCGGAAGCCAATTTCACCTATAGAAGTGTGCGGTGTCCTTTATCTAAGCATTGGAATACCATTTTATTTCATAGAAATCGGCCTACTCTAAGCCAAGTTTTATTTAAAAAAATTAGTAGGACAGGAGATACAGCTTGATCTCTACATTAAGTGTATTTGCACGGCATAAACTTTCATGATTAAACTTCTGTAATATTCTAGAAAATTCGAGAGTATTCTGGAACATTCCAGAAAATTTTTGAGCCTTCAGAATTATTCCAGAATGGTGATTCTACTCAAATATAGTTTACAAAGAAGCTTTTTAGTTAATCTCATAATTCCATACGAAAGTAATCGCGGAAGAAATAAAATAAAATTATCTTCAATAGAAACTAAAAGAAACGAATGTAATGTAACTCAAACGACAGAAAAATGTGCTTCTCTATTTTCGTGTACTTAATGGAAAGTGTCTTTCCTTCATAGAAAACAGTGAAGACAAATGTCATTATTTCGTTTAGTAACACTTTTCAACTTGGCAAGTGGCTTCGCAGTGAAATAGTGGCACTATTGGAGATATTAGAAAATTACATAATAACAAAAAGAAATGACGAAATTTACTCAACAGCCTAAATCTTCCTTGCATGGAAAATTATTTACGTGATATGAAAAAAACGCAGATCGGCTAAGGAGTTAGCTGGTTTTAAGGAAACATGGATTTAGAAACATTATAAAACATTATTTTTAGGCAATGAACTTCTGGAGAATGTCTTGAAACAGCCTGCCTATCATGCTCGAGTCGAGCCCAAGTCCTGCAAACGGCCATAATGGTAGAAAATGGTTATGCATCTATCTACCCTTTGACAAATGTAATCGATCTCAACATTTCTTTTAAATTTGGGAGCGTCTTCATTTATGTGGTATTGTTAAAATTTTAAACTATATGCACATTCTTTATAATTTAAAATTCATAAACTTCTAATCTGAATTACAATGAATTAATAAGAAACTTGTGTACATTGATAATTGGTCATTATTGAACATGAGATTGCTAAGTAAGTTTAAAGTAAGTAGAAGATTAGTTATAAAAAAAAAAGAATGAAAACTCGATTGTGTATTTTAAAGTTCATATGGCAAATGTTAAAGTATACTTTTTAACCCCCGACCCCAAAAGAGGAGTGTTATAAGTTGACGCGTATGTTTGTATGTTTGTTTGCCTGTCTATCTGTCGGTGGCTTCATATCTCTTCAACGGATGATCCGATTTTGATGTAGTTCTTTTTATTTGAAATAGTATTTTGTCGAGAAGGTTATAGGCCATACTAGATTTTAATGTTTGGTCGCCATCTTGAATTCGCCATGTTGAACTTCTCTAGAAATTGTCCGATTGAAGTAAAATTGAAAATGTGCAGACAATTATGGTAGCCGAACATGATTTAGGCCTCATTTTGATTCAGTCATATGAAACTGGTACGATTAGATACATTGATCGGGGGTTTTTTAAAATTTTCAATTTTACTAGTATTTGGTTTGGTAAGTTTAATGCTTTTCTATGTAGTCCGTATATAGGACACTCTACTGGAATACATTTTACCGTTAATGACACATTACGATTATTACAATTCAGTAAGTAGTTAATCTCCTGTGAGCATGTAACGAGAAGTCAACCTTGATATAATAGATTGATCTCTCCTTGTTAATGATGAACTTCCCATTTATTAAAATTTTGCATTATTTCTTGTAGTTTGGCATTAATTCTGTTCCATTCCTCTTGGCAGCGATCTGTATTTTCTGCTTTAAGTGCACGCGGCTCGGTGTCCAAATACAAATAACCTCTTTCCTCTTTGCCCTGAATTTGTAGCCAATGAGTAAGTTCGAAGATGGATTGTACTAATGGATCGGCATAAGAATGATCAAACAATACTTGTAACACTCTTAGTGAATCTGAACAGATCAGAGTCATAAAAAAATTCTTAATTTCGGAATATTTTAAAGCCATCCAGATGGCTATAATTCTGCTGTGTACATGCTAGCTGATTTGAGTAAAGATCAGCATTAAGCATTGTTGTATCTGAGAAAACACTTCCTATCCTTTAGTCTAATTTAGAGCCATCTGTATATAATTTATGACTTTTGCTGTGAGTTCACTATAGAATAAAACTCTGTTAAAAGTAACAACTGTCGGTTACTCTTCACTTTTTTTACGCTTGGGCATTCCAAATGAAATTTTGCAAATTTTTCGGCTTCCACGTGGAGATTCTGTTGGATGTAGATTGTAAATGAGAGTTAAACGTCCTTAAATTTAATTTGATACTTGATAAAAACTTACGCCGACTAGTCTTGAAATAGTGTCTCTGTTCTGGTGTGGTAGGTATAAGTTCTGAATAAAGAGAATTTAATAATTAGGAAACTCTGGCTGCGCTCAGATAGCAGAAGAATAAGATATTAAGAACTGCTGTCATCGGTATTCTAAGGGTGGAATTCTGGCTTCACAACTGAGTACACTGTTTTGGCTTGTCCAATAAGTTCTTAATGCTATACTTAGTCCAGTGCAGTGGATGTTATTTAGTCGAAATCTCTATGCAGACCCATTGAGATGATTTTCTCGCTTTTGTTGATTTTGGAGATCGTTCAGAGCGATCATGTGTTTCCACTGCATATCCAGGCAAATTGATAAAGAGCGCACCCTATTTGTCTCCACTGGGCTACCGCCCATAATGTACACAAGAAACTGCATTATATGTAGACACCCTGAGGGTGCTACATAATACTTAACCTTGTGTAAAGTAATAAATAATTTGGAGATATTAAAACATCAACATAATTCATAATATACGCAGTCAGCTTCAATAAAAATGTAAATACTTAAACATACTCGTAGTTGATTATAATACATCAAGAATTACCATTAAAATTGCAGTATACAAAATAATTTATTTTTATTGATTGAATTATTATTCATTTAACAACTTTAAGCCCGTTTAAATAAATAATGGCGCAACGTGTTTTTTCAAACATGAAAAACCATACATTCTTAATATTTAACAGCGGTAGAAACGTATTTATTGATAGGTTTAACTTGAAGCAACTCACCTAACTAGTTCTCATCCTTAATAATTAAAATTGTAAATCAATATCATAGGCGTATGTATTAATTTCCATATAAATTTCCATTACCACCCATTACAACTTATTACAAATAAATCAGGCTCGTTTAAAAATGACTCTTCCGAATTAATTATACGTTACATGGAGTCCTTGTTGTACAGAGTGAATGAAAAAATTCAAAATTTTACGCAATAACAATGTTTACAATTGAGGTTGTAGAACACCGGCAACTAATCAATGGTAATTTGACCATTTTAACATACATTTTTAAAAACTTTAAATGTACGTTTTGTGTGTAGGTAGTTGATGTATCTATGAAATATATTGATTGATCACACATTTAAAAATATTTTAGCCTAAGAGCTTGGCCACTTTTATTTACCTTTAAAGTGCAATAGAATATATTTCAATAATTTTACAACTGAATTACGACGTCATTAAGATGGTCATTAAACAATGCTGCTACTAGAATATTTTGTTCCCCGTAATTCCTGGCCGATTTGAGCTAGAATGGACATCTTTTTTAAACTTAGAAAACTATAGGGAATATTTTATGTTATATGAATTTACTTTATCTGCAAACGTTTTCTATTATTACATGAGAAACGGTAAAAATCTTCTTTTGGATTTTTGCGATTGAATTTTCATTTGTGTAAGTTTTTGACACATACATAAAAAATTTCCTGATATAAAAAGTTATATTGTTGCAAGAGCTTTCAAACATTACCAACAAGTCTTGAAATAAGGCAACATTTAACAATGAAGGTGTACATTTTTTATGCAGGTCCCTTTTTTATTCTGAACCGCTCAAAACGTTCGTTTTAAGACCTTCCGTCTTTTTTTATATTTTATTTTCTATGAACCTCATTTTATTGGTGGTTTGATTTTTTTGAATTTTATGTTCAACAACTTTTTTTGTTTCAGGGCTAAAAATATAGTTGCACAGTATGAAATGTATAATTCATTCCAAAGCGATTAATAGTGAAATTGTTACTTTAAAGCAGAAGATTTGGAAGTAAGTGAGAGATGTTGTAGAACTACTTGAAAATATTTAAGAAACAAAATACACGAAAATATGTAAAAGTTTGCCCAAAAAAACGTTGCGTAATAGATAATGTTTAATTTCGGTCTGGTCATTTTAACAAATATATTTTTTTTCCACAGACCAGAAAGTACACCCTTTCTGGAGAAATTATCCGCCAGAAATTAACGTTTTCCCCGGCTAGACTGGAAAGTGACATTAGAGATCGGCAAAAACTTTTTTCTGAAATCGATCGGCAATGTCTACATTTTCGGCGCGATTTCAGATCGAAAAATGCACAATTCCAGTATTTTAGTCCGTTGCTAAGAAACTATCAGAAAACAGACCGGAAAAAATCCGTTGCAAAACAACGATCAACAAAACCGTACGGGAATGTTACTTTCCCGTACAGTTTTTTATGTATATTTTAGACAGTAAATAAATACACACAGACAAACCAACTCACATTAAAATTACATTTATTAGTAAGCAGTTAGATTGTAATGAAGAAATGTTATGCATTAATACAAATTTCTTAATTTATAATAATATTGATTGTGATTTCAGAAAAAATAGTATGTGTACTTCGGTGTGAAAGCACATTCCCGGACTTTGATGCTTATTGGCCGAGGCGCTAGCCGATTTGCATCGTCGTCCGGAAATGTATTGCTTTTACACCTAAATACACAATATACTTTATATCTTTGTTATTCTCGTTGCTATGGAAACGAATTTGTGTTCATTGTTAAGATAAGTGTCAAACTGTTAAGAGTTTTCAAAAGTCAATTCACAAGTTCTGGAAAATGTGGATTCAGATTTTGAAGCGTTATAAGCAGAAATTGAAGTTATATAATAGTGTTGGTCGTAGAAATATTTTATTTAATTAGTTATTATTGTTTGTCGTTGTATTTAGAAAATTTATAAAAAAATAATATAAAATTGATTTTGTATGACAGTGTCGGTTGAAGAAAAAATATTGTACGGTACACGACGGAAAACTGGTTTTGCAGGTCGCCCCAAGTTTCCAGGACTTTTTCACCTTTTTCCGGTCTTGTAACGTAAATACTATTTTACGCTTGTTCATGTCTGTGCATTATAATAATGATAATCTTAATTTTTACTCTCTACGTGTAAAATATCAAAATCACCCCCAAAGGAATGATTTTCTTCTTATAACTGATTTACAAATGGGTCTGCTTTGTTTCTTAGATAACTATTTTCGTACTATAAATTATATTTTTTAATACTTCATTCAGTTTGACTAATAGGAGTCAGCCGGAGTCATTCTCAGATCTACGACCAATTAGCCTACTCCCTATTTTATCCAAATTGTTTGAAAAAATATTACATCACCAATTTTTTTGTTTTATGAATAATAATAATTTACTAGCAAAATACCAGTCCGGCTTTCGCAGGGGATATAGTTCTGTCACCGCACTACTAAAAGTGCAGGATGATATTATTACTGCTGTGGATGAGGGAATGACAACAGCCTTAGTTCTTCTTCATTATAGTAAGGCATTTGATGCGATAGATCATAGGTTATTGTGTGCTAGAAGCTATCTAACAGATAGGTTTCAAGCTGTGCGGTTGGGGTCATCCACATCTGGTGATGTTATGCTGTCAAAAGGTGTTCCTCAAGGTTCATTACTTGGGCCGTTGCTGTTTATTATTTTTACTTCAGATATGGGAGACAATTTGAAACACTGTAAACATCACCAGTATGCGGATGACACCCAGTTGTACATAAGCTTTATTAAGGATAATGCCTATGAGAAACAATGCAACTTGAATGATGACTTGGAAAATATATACACATATTCAATATGTAACGGACTTAAAATTAACCCTACTAAATCTGCAGTAATATTCTTTGGGCCACATAAACTGTGGGCGAACGAAAATTTTAAATTGCGCATGTCAAACTCTGAGCTGAATCCTGGTAAAGAAGTTAAAAACCTAGGCATCATTTTTGATAATGAGCTTAGGTTTAGGGCACATATTGCTAAAATTATACAGAGGTGTTATATGTCTTTGAGGCATTTATTTCGTAATAGAAGTATTATCAACTTTAAATTTAAGATAGCCCTATGTGAATCTCTTGTTCTGTCACATCTGAATTACGGAGATATAGTGTATGGTTTCAGTTTGGATCAAATAAACCAATATCGACTCCAAAAAATTCAAAACACCTGCATTAGGTTTATTTACAATTTACGTTCCTTTGACCATGTATCGCATAAACCGAAAGAATTAAAATGGTTGAATATAAAAAACAGACAAATACATCATTTCGGTATATTTTTATTTAAGACATTAAAGACCAATGTCCCATGTTATCTTAAAGAAAAAATTGAATTTAGACATACACTTCATAATACCAATTTAAGAATCAATTACAATTTAAATATACCAAAACATAAAACATCACTTTATAGACGATCTTTCTCATATTCTGCAGCCAATGTTTTTAATAATTTTCCAATCACCCTAAAAAATAGTCAGTTATCTGCAAAAACATTTAAAGTTAAACTATTTGATTATTTATTACAAAAACAGTAAACGAGGCAATTATTTCATTTTCTCTTTGTACGTACTTCTTTTGTTTTTGTACATATACATTAGTATTCATATATATACATTTTTTTTTAATTTTAATTAGATTAGTTTTATTTTATAGAAACTCAATTAATCTAGATGTAATTACTTCCACATCCAGTGGAAGTATAGTAACGACAAAAAATTTTTTTAAAATTTTTATTGTTCAAATAGGCTTAGAATGTCATGAAACGTCGAGATTTTAAGTTTGAGAGAAAAAAAAATTTCTGTCTGTCGGTCTGTCAGTCTGTCGGTCTGTCGGTCTGTCGGTCTGTCGGTCTGTCGGTCTGTAACTTTTTTTTGTGCGCACGTTTACTCTGGAACCGTTTAAGATATTGACTTGAAATTTGGTACACGTATGTATTTTAACGTGATCTGGAACTAGATTATATTTTCATATTGTTCCATCGAAGGGTTGGGGGTAAATTGGGGTAAATTTTGGGAAAATTTTTAAATTAAGCAGGTACGAGTCCAGAAAATTTGTATTTAGTATATTAAAGAGAAGCTAAGGTCTCAAAAAAATTTTTGGCATTAGCCACCCCCATTACCACCCCCACCTCATTATTAAAGTGGATGAAAAAAAAATGTGATTTAGTGTGTGTACAAGAACCAGAAACCTCAAAATATTTTTTTACTTCATCCACCCCCACTACACCCCCTATCACCACCCCCACCCCACTACCGATGTGGGGTATCGTTTTATAGGTTTTTGGGGTAGAGGATTTCAAATATTATGTTATTAAAGTTCCATAAGCAATTATTTCCACATACAAAATTTTTTCGTTGTGAGTGACTTGTATAGAAAATCTGGATGTGGAAGTAGTGATTCCTTGGGCAGCGGTTTTTTTGCAATGTTTTCAATTAGCTCTAGATAGTAAGATTTTTTGTTGTTATTTATATCATGCATTTGTTAAGCTCGGTTGAGTCTGAATAACTATTAGCTAAACTCCGCCGAGGATAAAATAAAGGTATATTATTATTATAATTATAATTATAATATACCGGGTGTCCCAGAATGACGTTAACGGATATTGTGGAAGAATCCTACACACTGCGTTTGAAGGACGTGACACCAATTGATTTATTAAAGGGCGCCAGTCGCGTTCTCCCTTGTTTGTATGTAGTTTTCCACTCCCAGACGGGCTCTCTATATATTTATGAGTCAGACGAGAAAGGTAAAAGCTGCACTGATCGTAAATTCCTAATGGCGCTCTCCACAAAATTGGTTTCTCTCTTGATACATTTTCTTATTTACCTAACAATTTAATGGCTCTTTTGGCTTACAGATCTCTAATTTTCCTTCATAAAAAACCCCCCTCGAGCCCTCGTGATGTGACCGGTTATGAGTCACAAACTTGTGAGTGTCTGGAGACGTCCGTTACTCAATTCCGACCTAACACACAAAAGCCCTTGAGGGCCAAGATTGAAAGTCAACCAATCAATCAGTAACACAGCAGTTCGAATGATACCATTTATTGATTAGATTAAAAAAACGTACAAATAAATGATATCCTATCTAAGAGAATCTATATATTTCAATGGAACGCCTTTCCAAGTAGGGCAAGGACGCGTGAGGGCTTTGGTTCCGCAACTACCATTTAGTTAAGAGCGTGCAATAGCAATTGATTAGGTAAAAAGTTTAACACAACTTCCTCGGAAGTTTATGTATGCAGTTTGGTTTTGTGACTGACAGTAATATAAAAATATTTAATTTTTCAAAATGTTGGGAGACTAGTGGTTAGTTTTAAGATTCCTGTTAGTGATTAATTCACGAACGGAATTCGATTTGAGTTCAGCTATATCAGTAGATATGCTTCTAGAGGGCAGAATATTTACTAGTGAAATATTTTGTCGAACTCCTCTATATGTTTCCTTAAATATATAAGGAATAAGAAACCAGACTGCAACCAACAGCTATTCTCCGGACTAATGCCCCGCCGAGCGCTGAATTACGAGTTACAAGCCTGGCCGCGTTAAGTACAATAACTATGTATTGCCACAAAACGCTAAGTTTCGATTGTAATAGACACCAGCCGAAAGACTTATTCCCATTCAAAGGAGCTCTCGTGCCAGCCACCCCATACCACTTGCAGACTGCAGTTTCGAGCTATTGGCTCTCGTCAGTGCAAGGTAGGTCTGAGACGGCTGTAACGAGGCATTTGTTCACTCTTGGTACATGACGAGATTTATAAAACCACGACATGCAACAAAAATGACAGGCTTCATCTAGCGGCTGATATCCATTACAATCGAAACAGCAGTAGCCCTGACATGGGCACAGTTAGTAGATATGCTTCTAGAGGGCAGAATATTTACTAGTGAAATATTTTGTCGAACTCCTCTATATGTTTCCTTAAATATATAAGGAATAAGAATATTCTTATTGCTGAATGAATCCAAATTTGTGTTATTCCAGAAACCGGCCTTGTCCATCTTTGCTAATTTTAGTCTAATAATTGCCTATAGACGCGTTTGTCACATTTTTCGATTTCGCGTTTTCAGTGCGTCGCCTCGTTATAATTTTATATTCATTCTTTTGGGTGATATCCACAATGACCGTGTCTCCATTTTCATCATTTATCGTGAAGCGACAAAAAAGTTAAAAATATTCAAAAATATTTTCAAAGTACGCCTTTAGCGTACTTCTCAAGAATTATATTACCTAAATATTGTCTAACTGTTGGTTGTGGCATTTTCTTAATTTTCTCTATTTCTTATTGGGATGCTCTGCCACATGTATTTTCTTCTAAACAATGTCTGAAATCTACAAAATAATACAATTAACCAGTATTTTACTGGAAAATAACCTCTACGCCTGTGACTTTTACGTCAAAGGATCAGTTAGAGGGGGGTCTTGACAAATAATGAATAAGAACAAAAATATAAAAATGACGTATTTTGCTGACGTTTCGGAAAACGAATCTGTTTCCTTTCTCAAAGCGTATTATAATGTCTGTGTGCTGTGTATATTAAATACACAGCTTTAAGAATATATTTGTTATATTCAGTATCCATAGATACTTACTGCTTACACAGAACTGTTGATATATCTAGTTGTGAGTTTTATTTTAAACAATGTTGAGTTTGTTAAATTCTTCTTTTAACATCGGCAGCCAGGTTGCGCAAACATCTACGGAACAATTCGACACACATTTATCCTCATTCAATAGTATTATAGCTGCTTCTTTATTTTTTCTTTTCTTGCTATCTGTCTCTTTTGTTAACATTTTTGCCGAGTCCCAGTTTATTCTACGTCCGTTCTCCCAAGCGTGTTCCCAAATCTTCGATTTCTGAATCTCATTCTTTCTAATGTAACTCCTGTGCTCATCCAATCTAACACTGAATGGTCTGGATGACTCACACACATAATGTTTACTACACTCACACGGAGTACTACAAATGCACACAAACATTATAATACGCTTTGAGAAAGGAAACAGATTCGTTTTCCGAAACGTCAGCAAAATACGTCATTTCTATATTTTTGTTCTTATTCATTATTTATCAAAAACACCCTCTCACTGATCCTTTGATGTAAAAGTCACAGGCGTAGAGGTTATTTTCCAGTAAAATACTGGTTAATTGTATTATTCCATACACAGTTTAGAAGAAAATACATGTGGCAGAGCATCCCAATAAGAAATAGAGAAAAAGTATATTACCTCCTTTTCCTTGTCCATAAAAGTATTCCATTTGTGGTGCACTTTCGAAAAAATATAATATATTTTTTTTCCTGAACCAAAAATATACTTTTATTTTCGGTACACTTTTCCATGACCATAATATACTCACTCTCATGGCCTGGGCATAAACATATTTCTCTAAGTGAAAAATTTGTGGGCGCCATGGGTTGTGTCTTTTTTTGCCTTTGTTTAGTTATGCTCTAATAGTCTTTTAATATATCTTTTTTAAATCGAAATTTGTATTTATTCTTCGACTTAGGTCGATTCTGGGATGTTCTATAACAATATCTCCGTAATTTGAAAAGATAAAAACATAAATAAAAAGAATCAACCAACCCTGAATAAATACCATAATTTTGTATCATTAGAGTTTACAAATATTCTACCATTATGTAATGTCCGAGACAATGATGTTTAAAGAAGTTACTTTAGCGCAGTTTAATAGAAAGAAATCACTAAAGACAAAAATAAACCGATTTTTCCAAAATACAGTAAAGAAATTTATGATTATACGTTATGTTATGTTACGTCATTCAGAAATATATGTGTCCCAAAGGATAACTTAGTTAATCCGGCATTAAAACCTCTGACATGTCTTTTGACAAGTTTTCTCTAATTATATCAAGGAATCAAAAGGCGACAATTCTACCATTTATCCTGCTAAAAACTACTGAAGTAATTGAAAGAATCTTTCCGGTATCGATGATTCCCTTTCTTATTGAAAACAATGTCGTGCCAAATCATGTCTTCCTTCTCTGCCGATCAACAATTAATAATTCTTTGTTGTTTTTGTTTGATTGATCATAAGCTCTAGATATCAAAGAGCCTATATAGTGTGGTGGCATAGAGAAAAGATCGTGATCTGCTGGATTAAAGCTCCAAATTTTGTACACTTCTTATATACCCTCAGTACTATTAATTCAGGGGGGGTCCGACTTCAGTGTCCTCTATCTTGAAATACGACGTCATCTTTGTTTTCTTTGGACTGTGCCTGTAAATTTTGGACTTTTATTTGGTTTATACTAAATATCTCCCCAACTTCTGGGTTTGTAGCAAAAAGGATTTAATTTAAATTAAATTTATATTATTGTTGGTTTTCTCCAATGCAGTCAGTTTACAGCAAACATTATTTTATTAATGTTTAAGAAGAATAAATAGGCTACAATGTGAGTAAATAAAGACATCCATACAATTACAATTTGCTGAGATAATGTATTTGACCATGTTACAAACGTTTCAATAAAAATTAATTACAGAATTACAATTAAGAAAATAATCATAAAATTTATATTTATAATGTTGTTATTATTATATTTATAATGTTGTTGTTTACTGTTCACAATGGCTTTTGCAATGACAAAGAGCTGTGCAGGAAAGTGCAGCCTTGTTACAAACGCAATTTTTAGAGCACAGGGCTTCAGCCTTACATCCGCACTTGATTGATGAATTCCCTGCAGCTTTTGCTTGGTTCCGGTATAGACATCCAAATTGGTTACTATGTCTCATCGTTTCTTTTTCATTCAAAGTTAGCCGGAGTAGGGCGCATTTTGGAGTGATTTCAAACTGGTTAACCAGCTAGATTGATAGATACAGCTACTAGTGTGTTGAATGAGGGCATCCTGTGTTGGCGGGAGACTTTACATCAGCTTTACTTTTTTCCTTATGTAAAGAGATCCCCTCTGAGCTTGTTGATGCTGTCAAGTTCTGCTGTGCCATCGTACAGGATACATGTGAATCGTTCTATGAGTTCAAATGCCTTTGTTTTAGTATCTACTGGCTGAAATGGATGTTTTGCAGAGGAGTTAAATCCTTCATTGCCTGGAGGGTATGCTTTCTATGTTTTCCATGCTGACTTTTTCCCCTTGCCAAAAAATGTGATGTAGTGTATGAACCCATGAAAGCAAGGAAAACGGGCAATGCTTGCGACATATTTTCTCCGAGCTCTTGGCAGATGGCGTTGACATGATAATATCGGAAATGCAATCCAAAGTTGAATATTAGGTTTGTAAGTTTGTAGCTCGAAAAAGATGCCTACTAATACCACAATAACATATGTGTCAACTGTACTTATGATGATGTTGGTTGCACCCTCATGTAATGCATCCCACATTCTGGTATCAGTTTCTTCGTGGTCAGTTTCGGACATCAGCGCACTGATATTTTTTGAAATAACAGAAATCAGGTGATGTATATTTCTTTACCTTCTTGTACGTCATAAGCTGTGACTGTATCACTTATTAGGGTAAACAGTTCTGTCTTGTTCTCTGAATTCTTCAGGAATGTGGTTTCCCTTGTGACTTTTCTCCTTTCCCTTCCCTCTCTTCACTTGGCAAAATTTGGTGCTTTAATCCAGCAGGTCACGATTCTGCCTAGTATTGGTTCTAAGCTACCACACTAATAGCCTATATACTTGAATTACTAGAAGAAATTTAAAAAATACCACTGAAGATATTACCTAGTAAGAAAATTGAAACATTGTAGAATAAATGAATATCCTCTTAGCTGAAGTACAACTTTCATTCATAATAAAAAATAGCACATAGGTCGGCTAAAATTTGTTCGAGCTCAAGAGGCTTCTAGTTCCCCAAGGCTTTGTGTTAGGCCCTCTATTGCATTTAATTCACTGTACCACTTTTGCAACCAATACTCTATGCACGAAGGCGATATTGAAATCTGTGGAAGCCCTCCTTGCTATTATAATCAATTAAAACTCGATCATGAAATAGAGTTAAAATTGTTAATTTGCGGTTATCTTTGCAAGACATGTTGCATTCACCATTAACAGGAATATTGTTCTGCTGTGTAAGCAAAACTAATGTGCAACCGAAGAAACAGTTCAACATATAGTTATCAAACTCTCTCGTTGATTAGTTTGCTATTCATGTAAAGAAAACTTCCCAGTTCTCTATTCCACGAAGAAGGGATAGACTTAAACGTGTCACACAACTTATTAAGTTTAACATGATACAAATACTGTCAAACTAAGATCTATCTTTAATTGAAATAAAGAAGTATAGCACGCTTTGCAGTTATAGTTTCTAATGTCATGAACGTTATCACTGAATTGAAAAACACAATCCTGTATATAAGATAGTTGACTGATGATGACTAATTCATTAATAAATTCGTTATGGTATAGTAGTTTACAGTTTATATAGATTCATTTATGATTAATTTTTAAATATGTGTATATTTATAATTATCCTTCTCTTATGGAGGAGCTGGAACCTTTGATGTGACATTGCCTCGAGGGCAGTTCCCACAAACACCAAAACACTTGAACATTACACTCGAATTCTATCACTAAACACTTTGTTTCACCAACTGTTGGTGTTATCTTTAGCAGATTAAAACTGAAAGTAAAAATAAACCAAAATTTTTTCTATATTTATACTAAAATAATGTTGATCACATTCAGTTAGTACTAGATGTCTGGTCTGGGGAAACAAGGAGATCTCGTCCCACCTTCTAATGGCTTGTATATCAGCGCATACGTAGAAGCTATGTAACTTGAGGCGAGGATTACGTAGTAGTCTCTTCGCGGTGGAGTAAAACTGTCGCTTCCCCGTCTATTAAATGTTAAGCAAGTGAAATATTCTCACTCTTCGGCAGAGAAGAGGTTCAGCAAGATTTCCAGGTTGGAGGTAGCTAGCGTCCTGACGTCGGTGACAGGCGTTGGTAGCTAATATAGACCGACGTTAAATAAAAGTTAAAAAAAAGCATCCTGCTGTCTATTATTTGCTATATTTCTAATTAACCTTAAATTGTTGCTGTGAATTCTACGTCGTTATCAAAGGCATATTAGGTAACATTAGACTTTTCAGTTTCTTCCTTTTTTGAGATTGGACATATGTTCCTTAAATCTCGTTACAATTGATTGATTTGTTGACATACTTCAAATTGTAATCCTTACAACTAGCTTCCTAAATTCCGGCTGATTTGCCTAAAAGTTAATTAAAGCTTCCTCTTTTGCAGATCCATGTTTATTCAGAGGTAAACTTAAATGAATCAAGAAATTGAGACCATCCATTTTGTGCTGGATGTAATAGCGTAGTCATTATGGATTCACCTATACTAAAATCCACTTTGTTTTTACTATTCCTAATTACTAATCTACCTAAAAATGGTGGAGATGTCCATTCGTTTTTATTTGATATTAATATTTATTAACATATTATGTTAACTTTACTGAAGTGAAACGGCTATTTAATTTCAAAACAAAGTTATCTACATCTGCAACCTTTGTATCAGATACTGCCAATATCTCATCCATATATCTCAATTATATCCTAAGGAAGTACTAAAGTTCTCTCCTTGTCTCTGTTTTGAACTTGCTTATAAATAGACTGACAATGAAAGATGAAGGAATTTCCCATGGCAGTTCTTTCATAAGAGCGTTTATTGAACTGGAAGCAATTTTGATTCATGTAAAGTTAGTAAAGTCAATATATTCCTTAACTATTTCCTTATTCAATTAAATAAATCTCTAAGATACTCTAAGGTTTGTGGGATTGGTACACTTGGAAACGATAAACAAACATCAAAATATGTTAAAATTTCACCTTTCGTAATTGTATTTCGTTAATTATATTGATGAAACCATTGGAATTAATTACTGAAAGATTTCGTTGTGCCTTTGATACATTTTCAAACTCCACTGTTAACCCTTTTGGCAGGTGGGTGCTTAAGCATTATCTGCCTTGGCAATAGCCTCTGAGCGAGAAGGCTTTGCTAAAGGACTCGTAAATAGAGAGAAAACACTGAATTTGCATCGAGAAGAGAATATTACGTGCAATGGTATATATACATTGACTACAGTTAAGGTTTTTCACAATGTGGAATGGGACAAACTATGGGCTATATTATTGAAAATGGGGACACCCAAATATCTGGTCTTTAATATTTCCTCCAACTGTATGAAGAAAACTTTGTTTTGGTGAAAGTAAACAACACTAACATGACAAATGTAGAGTTGATAAAGGCGTCAGATAAGGATCTGTTCAGTCACCAATTCTCTTTAGCATTAGTGAACACATGACATAACGTGTACTGGAGGACTGGCAGATTAGAGTAGCTATAGATGGAACCAAGATTCTTAACTTAAGATTTACAGATGATATCTCTGAGTTGCAGTAATTGAGAATGAGCTCATACACCTGTTGGCAGGCTTCAGACAATAAACTTTGATTATGGCTTGAATGTGAATTACAACAAAACGAAAATTATGATTGTAGGCAGAGCAAATAATATCTACCCACATACGTTAAGGATAGCTGAATGCGACGTAGTAAACAAGATGGTATACCTTGAAGCTTAAGCCCTTATAGACAACAGAGAAATATCACGAAACACGTAAAGATCAGTCTTACTAACGCTCTAGATTTTCGCTATCTTTCTTCACGCCTCTAAGATCGTTAGGGGAGCATACAAATGGAGAACAGATGATTTTGAGATGTGGGTCTGGAGATGTTTGCCACGGATTTCCTGGGCAGCACATCGCCCCAATAACCGGATACTCCAAGAAATACTTCCCCAAAAGCGACTCTCCAGCATCGTATCTCCCAATTCGTCTTTTGTACTATATCAACCGAAGAAGAATGATATAGAATGATTGGTATAGTACTGTTAAACCAGATGATAGAAGATGAAGGGGACTTCCTTCAATACGTTCTGAGGAGCTGATTGGAAAGATCTTCGGTGAGGCTGTGCGCCTAAGAGACAATCGCGACAGACGGCGTCAGCGCTTTATGTAGCAAGTGGAGGCAAACTAGAATAATTCAGGACTCTGACAAAACGTTGCGAATAATATAAGAGGAAAAGAGAAGTTGGTGATCCGATAAAAACGAAACTATACGCAAGGTCTATACCCTGTCTAGGAGTCTGCACCCTCTAATTGTCTGACTAAAAAGAAATTGATATACACACCGTGGTTGGGCCAGCCCTTACATACGCAGCGCCGGCGTGGCGCAGCGCGTCGGCCACGACAGTTAAAAAATTCTCCGTTTTAGAAAGAAGACGCCTCATATCAAATTCAAGCGGATACTCCTCCCTCAGAATCCAGATGTAGCGGACTACATCGAAACCGTATCACAAAAATGTTATCAATTTAAACTAGATTACAAACAACATTACACGAATACGAGAGCATTATGCACCGTTTTGGATTAAACACATAAATTACCATACCAGGCGCTGTCCATTTTTCGGCAGCCCTTGTAGCGACCAATTCTTTTACTAAAACTAAACTTATCACCCAACCGTTCTCACTTTTCTCAACTCTTTTTCTTCTTTCCTTTATGTAATTTTTGTTTTTATTATTATTTATTTATTTTTGTTTCTAAATTATTATTCTAAATTGAAAAACAATTATAATTATTTAAAACTTCAAAAACATTTGGCACCAAAACTGAATAATTACAAAAAGTTCAACGGCTTGGCATGGCCTTTTTGCATTTCATTGTCTGCAGCAGCTATTTTGAGTGAGTTGATTTCTTGTCTCAACAATCCAAATTTAAAATAGTGCATGTGCTTTTTCTACAACGAGTTACGTTTGTTAAATTTTTCAGTTGTGTTAAGTCGTAAAACATAATACTTTCCTAATGAACCTACTAGGTAAGTAGAAGTAGGGTAATTGTGACAATTTATTTTATTCTACCTCGACCTCGTTCCGGCCCAGCCCTTCAACTGCCGCGGAGCCTTGGCTAGCGGATGTCCGGCTGAACACGGAAACGAGTTTCGAGAAGAAGTTGTATTTTTAAATACGTTGATTTGACTTTTCTGGTTCATATATATTTGGCCAAACAGTATAATCTAGGTGCCTTTAGGTTAGATACATGTGGCCGACGATTGATCTAATTTTAATGTGTCAGTGATCATTTTAGTTGTATAGATTTTTTAACATCTACTCTTACTCCTGTAATATCACATATAATGGAAATAATAAATAATGAGGTATGTTTATTTTGCATATAAGCAAGTTTCTAGTTAAATACACACTGACAAGTCGTCCCATGTCAAGTTGTTTTACCCACTCTGTAGACGTAGCTGTTGTCAATTCGTCACATACAAATATGGATTAGCAGTGGTGTCAGTATTTTATTAGTTTCATATGTTTATACTCGATCTGTGTGTGGTCCGTGCTGCAACATCCACATAAAGAAGGCGGATCTTATGAAAGGATATTCTTTAAGATCGCGCATAAATATGTAAGGACTCACATAGCTTGTTTATCTTTTATATATCCGCTTAATTTGATAAACATGAACTTGCTGGTAATAATAAATCTGACAATAGATTTTATTTATTTCACGTCAACTAGTTTATTAACTTATTGTATGATTTATCGCTAATGATAGCTGTGGACAGATTACAGAAGTAGATTTTTAATAATTTAAAACAATCTCGATCAATATACTGTTGGAAACTTAAATTGGTTTGTAAAATGTCCACAATTTGTTTTAGATAATTTTATTATTAGGCAATCTAGCAGTGATATAAATTTTAAAGGTTTCTGTAATACTGATTTGTAATAAATACATTGTAAAATAATTCACAATTATTTATTTATTCTAGTAATATAACTAAAAGAAATCAATATACACGCATCGCAAATATAAAGAAAACGTAAACCATGGAGTGCCACAAGGTATCGTCTTAGGGCGCATATTATTTGATGTATATTTAAGTGGCTCGGTTGTGCTAGAGCATTAATGGAAATATAAAAAGTTTTGCAGACGATACCATTTACAATGATGGTGACTGAACATTATATCGCATTATTTTCATGATCGTAGTAGTCTAATATCCATATCTTTAAAACAAAGATTACAGCTGACTGCAGTAGCGGCGTTAGGGTAAGGCGCGGTTGGCGCCCAGGGCGCCAGACATAAAGGGTTGTTTCATTCTGTCCTTTTTTTCACCTGAGTTTGGATAGCAGATAGGGGGCGCCGTAGAAATCTCGCCCCAGGGCGCTGGTAGTGCTAAAACCGGCACTGGCTGACTGCACAGAGCCAGTGCACGTCATAAGTTTCTTATACTGTGGCCAGCGTGTGTGTTAAATGCTCATTTTAAATCAATTTTGCGCTGAAGTGGGAACTGGCAGAGAGCAGGTAGAAAAGCGTCTTCAACTGGTGGGCCTTACTTCTTACAGTTAATAATTTTCTGGTCTATGGCTTTTCTCGTCTACTGAAGAAAACGCATCATTATCTAAAAACTTATTTGACAAATAAAGATAGTATTTGACAGGTAGTTGACTATTGGCCATTGCCAAGGTAGAACGTGTATCAGACGTTTAATGAAAAACATACAGATTGGATAACCTAAAAAAATTACACAGGTCTAAAAAAAAAGTCTTGTCCTAAGGTTCTAATCTGACTTTTCTGAAGTATTTTAGATACAAAACATTTTTCTATCGTGTAAATTTTCCTCTACCACCACATTTTATCCCCTAAAAAGGGTAAAAATGAAATTTTCTTTAATATATTGACAGTTAATAGGCCATTATAAGTGTATGATGGTGTCGACATTACCGAAGGGGTTGAATGATTCAATCATTCGACCTTACCACCCCTTACTACCCTTCAGTGAGGAACAACTGCATTATCCTATATAAATCTAAATTTAACGGCAATCGAAAATTATAAAAAAAAATCTGTATATATAGTATAACGCGGTTTTCAAGTCACAGCCAAAATTTAATCGCAACCGAAAATTATATAAAAAAAGTCGATTTATATGGAATAATGCAGTAAGGGATGGTAGGTGTTAAATAATTCAACCTTCAGTAATGTGGACATCTTCACATACTCATAACTTTACAATATATATAAAATTAATTAGTTGGCCATTAAATGTAGATTGAAATAGGAAAATGCAGTTTTTACCTCTTTAAGGAGGTAGTGAGCAGTGGTATGGGGTGGAAGATTAAAACTTTGGTAATGTCGACATCATGTACTCGTAACAAAAAAAATATCTATTAACTGTCGATATATAAGAGAAAATCTTATGTTTGTCTTTTTTTAGGGGATAAAAGGTGGTAAAGGGAAACTGGTACGATAAAAAAAATTGAAATTGGTTTCAGTACGTCAAAATACTTCAGAAAAGTTAGATCAAAACCTTAGAACAAGACTATATGTTCAACGTCTACTAAATTTACCCGTTCAATGCGTGTTTCATCCGCGAGGTCGGGTTACGTATTTTTAAATTCGACTTTCTCAAAAACTAGGATTAGCCACTAGAAAAAAAGTTTCTACTAAAAAGCGCCTTTATCATTACGTCGTTTCAATATAATTGGTAAGTATTTCGAAAGATAAAAAGTTTCCCTCTTGCTCCTGTAAATTCTCACATTTTATCGACATAACCTCAGAAAAAATTTTTAGTATTTATTAAAATTTGACCTTCGTTTTATTTTATTGACAAATATGTAGCGACAACATGTTAAAAAATTAAGAATAATTTATTGTTCCATTTTTGATTTAAAGCGAGTTAAAAGTAAAAATAATGGTATCATTTTATATACTCAATAGACGCTGAGAACGAGAAATATGATACGCGAAAACTCGTGATGTTATTAAATAGTTATTTATAATAATTAAACTACCCGAAAAGTCATTATGAATTTCAATAAAGTTCTATTCTGATATAATAGATGAAGCGATTTAAAAAAAGTGGATGCGTTAAGTATTACGACCTGTAGTGTTTCCGTACAGACCATCTGACGGAGATTTATGGTAGTTTTCAATAGCAATTTTAGAACTTAATAAAAATTCAAACAAACTTAAAAATGGAACCGTTTTTTATAGTACAGTAAGTGAAGCTTTTAAATTCCAGCCCTAAAACGATGTAATGAATTTCAAATTTTTTTTCTTTAACATGCTTCATAAAGTATGTGCATAAGAATCTATATTGTCATTTTTCCTGCTTTTTCTTAGGGGTTGTCGTAAAAAAAATAAAAAAATACACATAATCTGATAGAGAAAATCAAATTATAAGAAAGAAAGGTCTTATACACTTTTTTGCTAAACAGTATTTCTAGACGATTTTCTTAAATTACTCGAAAAATGTGGACTTTAATAAAAAAAATGCAAAGGTACAAAATCAAAGCTTTTACGAAAACAAATTGAATTATTGTTTCTTTTCTTTTTCTCCGATGTTTACTTTTGGAAACATGGCATTTTCAAAATGGCGCCAAAACGTTCAGAAAAAACACACGATGTTAAAATCTCTTTCGATTGAGATGTATTACAACTTTTTATAATAAAGTTACAAACAAAAAAGTAGCTCATTTAAAAATGTAGGCGCCATTTTCATTTAGTCTTAATGCTCTAATTTCTTATTAATTCAAAATCAAAAATGCTCCTAGATATTGTTCATGCATATTGTTACTAACATGCTCAAATTTTTTAGAATTCTTAAAATGATTATTTTTCATTCTGTACCCATTTTCAATAACGAAAATATTCATATTTTTTTTTTTAAATCGGGTTGGAAATATTTTTATATAAAAAATTGTAAGAGTACAAAAATGAAGCTTATAAAAAAACGAATAGTTTGTTTTTTTTTTCTATTTTCCTACGATAAACAGTTCCAGAGATATAAAGGTTTAAAGATGGCTCTTGAGCGTATACACAAGAAAATTATGTATTTAAAATTGAAATATCTCAAAAACTATAAGATTGATAAAAACATGATATAAGAATGAAATGAAGCTTATCAAAAAACGACGAGTCTGGGTTTTTATTTTTTTCCTACGACAAACGGTTCCATAACAGTTTGAAATAATGTTGAAACTGTTCAGTCTGTACGCTCATTTTAAATGTCTATAGTAGGTAAAGAAACGAGCAACAGCCGTCTATTTTTTGAAGAATACGCGCATTGCACTTTAAAATGTTTAGAGTGCAGATTAAAAATGTTTTCTAATTAGTTTATTTAATTGTATTAATTTGATTTATTTATAACATTCTGTATTTTCAATAAAATTAGACATATTACTATACTATTTTGTGATCATTTTTAATCCACCATTTTTTTTTTTATAAATTTGGACCTCATAATCATTTTCAGCGACCTAAAAAACATAAGTATATGGATTTTCGTGAATTTGTTTATAACATTAGAAGAATTATAATAATTTTTCAGTATTTAAGGGTAGTTTCAACCCTTAATATTTTCGTCTTTCCTATGTTTTGACCTCATAATCATATTCTGCGACCTCAAAAACATAAGTATAGTATATTTATTCGTAAAATCAGGACACATTAATTTTTCAGTATTTAAGGGTGATTTCAACCTTAATATTTTTGACCTCACAGTCATATTCAGCGACCTCAAAAACATAAGTATATGGATTTTGGTTAATTTATTCGCACAATTAGAAGAGGTATTAATTTTACAGTTTTTAGGAGTGGTTTTCACCCTTAAAAATAAAAAGGAGGTAATGCGACAATATAGATTTTTATGTTCGTATTTTACAAAGCATATTGCAAAAAAAATAAGGAAATTTCTTTCATCGTGTTCGGGCAAGCAATTTTACAATTTTTGCTGCTTCGCTTACTGTACTATTAACTGACTTATAAAATTTAAAAAACGTATAGTCGGAGAGCAGCCAATCTGTAGGAAGCATTTTAAAAGTAGTCTATACAACTCGCGAACACCCACCTAAAAAACAGATGATATTATGTAAAATGACCTTCTAGATTTGATTTTTGAGTTCGCCCGTTAATTTGAGATTGCCAAATCGGTCAATTCACAAATTTTTTGAAAAATTTTAAAATTTTGTGTTAATTTTTGTTTTGCACATAACACATCATACCTTTTTTATTTTAATTCAGATTTAGACCAATATGTTACACATTATCCCTCCAATATTCTTGGACAGGCTGACGGCAAAGAATATAGTGTAACTAATAATATAGTAACTAAGAAAAATATAATTACCCTCTATTGTCGCGGTTTTTTAAAATTTGCATTGAAAAATACCCGATCGAGGTAACTTTTTTATTTTTAAAGACAGAGTTATAGTATAAACGAGAAAAATGTTCCATATACTTTAAACAAACTTTTTTATAAAGAGATTTTTTTGAAATTCGGCTAATGTAACGAGATGACGCTGTTGAATGCAGCCGCGCACTCGTCCGCATTAATTTAAAGCATAACTTCTGTTAACGTCGCCCATCTGTGGTGTCGTTTAAGCGATCAAGTGAGTCTACGGATTATTTTGTTAAATGTTATAAAACTATGTAGATAATCTCGAAACATACACATTAAAAAATATGTTTTCATTAATTATAACAGCAAGTGGCTACTAAAGATTACATTTTCCTTCGCATAAACAACTTATGTTACATTGCACGTTTGCTTTGCTACACTTCCAGCTTGTAGTACAGTTATATAATTTACATTTACAAAATGGAGTTAATTCAATAAAATTGGGTTTTGGGCTTTTTGAAATCATCTTTGGAAATAAAATTTCCTCCTTTAGATACCATCCAAAATCTAAAACATTTGGAATTCTGGGCTTAATTTGGTAGGCTGTCTGTAAATAGCACATTGCCCTTTTTACTTGTATTCTCTGTACTAGGATTTACAATTTCTGATTTTCTTTTATAAGCAGTTCGGGTATACGATCTTCTACATTGTGCATGGTAAACTGGATTTAGTGATAAAAAAAATAAATCTTTCTGTTCTAAACATTGTTTTAGAGCCACAGAAATGTCATCGGATTTTTCGCTTGCAATAAATAGTGGAATGTATCTGCTGTGACAGATTGAACTGTTTCACAACTACTTTTCTGGCACAAAATACATTGTTCAAAACTTAATTGTCGATACATATTCTCTATATTATATCACTCTATTGCTTGTATGAAAAAAAGTAACTACTTATTATACTCTTCGCAAATACGAAAACGAAGAGTACCTATATTGCATTTGATCGGTACATTTCTAAAACCGTAAATATCGCTCGCAGACAAAAAATTTTCATACCATTGTGTTAGTGAACGAATTCTGAACAACTTTCAAAATGTCTGTCCGTCTGTCTGTCCGTCCTTCCGTCAGGTTTCTTATAAGCATGATAACTCAAGAAAGAAAATTCCGATTGTACTGAAATTTGGACAGTAAATTAGTGTTAGTTAGAAGAAGAACTCTATTGTTTTTGAACAAAATCGATCAGTAAATAAAAATGTTATTAATGATTTAAATTTGAAAAAAAAAATTTTCGATTTTTATGTTGTTGTAATTGAATAGAAATCTGGTGAAATGATATTTCATTTTAATAGCTAAATATTCATATATTTTACAAATATACATTTCATAATGTAATACACAACCATGAAAATATGATTTTAGCTCGTGTCTTATAATGTAAAAATTTACATTTTTTTACGTGTAAGGTGGTGATGTAGTTCTTACGCTTTTGACTCGGAATCCAAGGGTTCCCTGGTTCGAAACCCAACTGGGGTATGGTATAGTTTTTTTTTAATTTATACTTAATTTCACACTGAGTCTTTTACCAGCTAAGTTCGTACTATAAAATTAAAAATGTTGAAAAGTAACATTATTTACAAAAAACTGGGAAGAGTATCCTACAGAATGTATAACAGTTATATACAAATCCAGTGAACAGGCGAAGAGTGCGTTTATAGCTTGTTTCCTTTGATTTCCTATCCGAGTAATTATAATTTATTATGCCAAACTATGTGTTTATAACGCACTAAATATAAGGACTGAGACAAAAAACACTTTCAACCTAACATAAATGGACACTGGAAAATAATCACCCGACACTTGCCTGCGTTTAGCTCTAGATGTGATTGCGGCCGATTCATAGTAGCGCGCATTCGTTCGGACACTGAAACAATCAATGAATATTTCGATCAGGGAGCAAAATTTCAAAAAAAACTTCTTATAAAAGATTTTATTTAGTTCATTCGGAACATTTTCTTCGATTATAGTAGGCACCTAACTTTAAAAATAAAAAAGATACCTCGATCGGACATTTTCCTCTGCAAATTTTAAAGATTTTGCGTCAAAGAAAAGTTGTTATTTTTTTTTGCCAACTAATTATTTTTTAGGTAAAGTTTTTTACTTTCAACATATCAAAGAATAGTTAGAGAATATTATGTAAAAAATTTAAATTATTCTGAAGTAAAATAAAAAATATATGACGTGTTATATGAAAAACAAAAAAAAACACATAATTTTTATTTTTTTTAGAAAATTGCCAATTTGGTCATTTTGGCAATCTCAAATCAGTGGGCGAATTCAAAAATCAAGTTCAGCAGGTTATTTTACATCAGATTACCTATTTTTTAGGTGTGTGTTCGCGAGTTGTATAGAAGGTGTCGAATTCAGAGGGTCTGGTCTTCCACTAGTATGTTTTTTTTTTATATTTGTTCAATGATTACTCTGGCGTAGCTTGAGCAACTTCTGTCAAACCTGCTGCAAACTGTGGGCTATGATCTGGCGGTGATTCCACACTAAATTTATCAAGCTAGTGTAAGGTGAACAAAAATTGGAAAGAATTTTTTATATTACGAGCATATTCGAAGATTTGGCGGAGTCGCCGGTGATACCAATTAAAAATTTTGTTCTCGATTTATAATAATGATAATTTTTCACAAACAACAGGGCATTATTATAACTTCCTATCATGTCATATACTATTTCGCAACGAAAGAGAGCCTTGTGTGGAGGCGAATCAGCCGAAGAATGTTTTCTACAACAGTACGACCTGAGACTTTTATTGAGAAACGCGCCCGTTGAACGATTTACTTTTACAAACAAATTTTACAGCATGCTCTCGCTCAGGTTGTTGTTTTCAATGCTGTAAATGACGACGATTTTATTGCATGATGGTTTTTAATTGAGATGCGATAATGCCAGCAAATTTTTTGTAGATTTACGTGAAACCTGGTACAATGGCGGAAACCGAAAAGTAAACGACTATTTGATATTATGTACTGTGGACTAAAAGTATATTATTATAAATAAGCAACTAAAATGAGGTTATGATGTATTATTGGGATCTTTGAAATATATGAAACTAGGTTGAAAAAAATTATTATTTTTTTTAAATATCTCTAAAATGTAAGAAATAGATTTCACTCAGTTCTGCAAATACCTGTCTACTTATTATAGTAGAGAGCCCGGCTGGGCAAAAGGTGTCACCCTGTGGGGGTTTGGAAACTAAAAGCTGCGACCAGTTTTATTTAATAGCTTATAATTAATTGTGTTTATGTGTAAAGTTGGCCAAAAATTGGCCTGGGAAAAAGGGCGTTATTCAAAATTTTGGAGATATTGACACTGAGCAATTGTTACAGGTAAAGTAAATATTTTGGCACGAAATTATCGAAAAGTCTGTAGCGGTTGCTATAAAAAAAAATATTTAATAAAAGAAAAAGCATTGACGCTTATGGAGTTTTAAAACTTTGAACGTCCGTATCTCGCTTCGAGAACCTAAAAAAATTGTAATTTTTCATTGCATTTTAACGTTCAACAACCGATATTTCGAAAACGAGCACTCAAATAAAAAAATACCTCTCTTACAATATTGTAGAGTAGAGTTTCCCGCTTACAACGGTATAACGTTCAGAATTTTTGGGCGTAAGATAGCGTAGGAAAATTAATAAATGTAAAACAATGCACAGATCTATTTACATCGCGGCAGCCGACCATCGATCTCCCTCCCTTACGTCGCACAGCCCGCGCGCTCCAGATGTCTATATTCTGGGAAGACTGATTGTAACTTACAACCACCGTGGTTTGCGTTTTATTAGCCCATTTGCCTTTTTTTTTGTTATTGTTTTTTATTTAACAATAATATTACTTCAAACGAAATACCAAGAAAACAGACAGGGTGTTATAACGAATTACAAAACGTACGTATTACACTTTCTAGTTATATTATTCTGATGCTACAAATTATAACAATCTTAAAAAAGTATGTGAATAAAACGAAACAAATTAACAATATTATGAGGTAAAGAAAACAACATGCTTATGTATACAGTGTGTCCACGGATGGACTTAACTATACGTGTAAGCCTTTTTATTTTTGAATTCACAGCCAATGTAATTTACACAAAAATTTAATAATAAAAATTGACAAGAAAATTAGTTATTGTCTATGTGGATGAAACTTTGTATTAAGACTGCACCTGACATTATTTACAACTTTCCTTTATTACATTCGCGATGCCTTTTTTCCCTGTATTCCTTAATAAATATATACAAAAATTGGTACTAGCCACTTAAAATACTAATAGCCTACCTAATGACTAATCACTAATCACTAATCAGTTTCGGTTTCGTCATCACCTTCAATATATATAGAAGAAGGAGGCGATTTCACTGCTGCATTTACATTGAGGCAGGATTTTTGTCCCAACCATCTGCATGATCCTATCCAAAAAATACAATGTTTTCTACAAGTACACCATCTCTGCATGCATTTCTGCTAAATTAAACCTTCAGGAATATATTTTATATTAGTTAAGTACAAATTTTTTAATGTATCAAATTCCGGAATGTTGTCCATATTATTAATAATATTATGCAGAACGGAATATTCGGAATATCCTGTAAATATTGGATTATCATTTTCCTTGGAAGTCTCTATATGCGAATGTAGAATTTCATCTTTTGATGAACATTTTGAGGACAAAATATATGTCTGATCTATCAGGCCTTGTTGACTCAATAATTTATCACTGAAATGCATCTTTAATTTGTCAATTAACTGTATCTTTGATACATTTCCTCCAAGATCTGTATATCTAGCATATATTGACGAAACAGAATATCTCTTTTGTTTAATTTTGTTTAATAAACTTACTTAATTCTTTATAAAGCAGTATTGCAATGTAATCTGTATGTTTCTGCATTTGAAGAAACCTGAAGATTTGTACCCTTCTTTAATAGCCTTTAAAAAGCATTTCGCGTGATATTTTATTTCCATAGCAATTAAATCAATATCGCCAATGCGTTTCATAACAGAGCTATCATTTTGGGCTAAAATTTTGATCTTTCGATATTAATAGTCAGTACTTGTGATACATTTTGATCATTACGCCTCTTTTTACAAAGCACACATGTATATTAAATATTCCTTTCGTACTGAAACTGGAGGTTCGGTTCTGTAAACTTCAATTTTCTCTAATAGCATTTCCTTTTCAATTTTTCGGCGCAGCAATTCAATACTTTTTTTTACTACTACAGTAGCACGATTTGTGTCAAATTAATAAATTTTGTCCCCATTTTCAGTGTTAGAAATATCTTGACGCAAGTGAATATTGCTAGATTTATACATACTGTCCTTAATTTGTAACATTTGTCTTAGACTTTTTAACGTTTTTTCAGAGCCCTTTACTAAGCTACCAGAAGACTTTCCACAAATTAATAGTATATTACGTAATGAGTGATGTAAGAAGCAAATTACGCACGAATGGAAAAGTTGCGCACGATGCCGCGTAGCGTCGAGTGCGTATTTCCATGAGTGCGTAATTGCCTTACAACTCGAATTATGTACTATACTTTACCTACGATCATATTTATTTAGTTATTTAGTAAAATCTAGATTTAGTTTACTAGTCAACAATATTATTCAACAAATGTTGTGTCAATTTTGACAGCGTTTGAAAATTAAGTAGGCGCATTTGTTTTTTTAAACCCCGCATCAGCGATATAAGCCACCTATAATTGCGTGTCCCGTGCGTTTTGTTTACCGTGCGATTTGTTTACAGTGCGCTTTGTTTACAATATGTAAAATTCAACTTACATAGATGACAGGTAGTGTGTTTTTTTCTATTTACAGTAGTGATCGTAGGTAAAGAGTTTTTAACATTCTCTTTGTAAAACACGAAATGTTGACTATCTCACTTTTGGATGTTGAACTTCCACTTCGGTCCATTTTTAGTTATTCATGGAAAATCAGACTAAAATGATGCCTATATTTATGTTCTTAATATAATTTTTAATTTTAGGAAATTCCACTTACCTGGACACTGATAGTAATTTTTATACGATTAAACTAACAAAAGAATAACAGACCTATAACTTAGACAGAGTTTTTAACAGGAAAGAATTTACTTTTAACTGATAGAACCTTCAACACTTTGGGCTTATACTAATATTATATAATCTAATGGCATATCTCTATGGGCATATTGGGCATTAATATGAATACATGAGAGTAATAAATTACCTATTTAATCTAAGCAGAAAGTAGATAAGTGGAGCGCGCGGGCTGTGCGACGTAAGGGAGGGAGATCGACGGTCGACGGTCGGCTGCCGCGATGTAAATAGATCTGTGCATTGTTTTACATTTATTAATTTTGCTACGCTATCTTACGCCCAAAAATTTTGAACGTTATACCGTTGTAAGCGGGAAACTCTACTCTACAATATTATAAGAGAGGTATTTTTTGATTTGAGTGCTCGTTTTCGAAATATCGGTTGTTGAACGTTAAAATGCAATGAAAAATTACAATTTTTTTAGGTTCTCGAAGCGAGATACGGACGTTCAAAGTTTTAAAACTGCATAAGCGTCAATGCTTTTTCTTTTATTAAATATTTTTTTTTGGAGCAACCGCTACAGACTTTTCGATAATTTCGTGCCAAAATATTTACTTTACCTGTAACAATTGTTCAGTGTCAATATCTCGAAAATTTTGAATAACTCCCTTTTTCCCAGGCCAATTTTTGACCAACTTTACACATAAACACAATTAATTATAAGCTATTAAATAAGACCGGTCGCAGTTTTTAGTTTCCAAACCCCCACAGATTTCAATTTTAAGAGGAATTTTGCAGTGCGAGCTCTCTACTATTAGTGGAAAGTAGTAAGGAACTGTACCTTCTTATCAAATATCAATTTGGAGTCGGTGCAAAACGTATTTTTGAAATTAGTAATTTTTTTGCACCGACTTAAAATTGATATTTGGTAATTAGTATAGTTCCAGTACTTTCCAGTGATAGGTAGACAGGTATTTGCAAAACTGAGTGAAAGAATAAGGGTAGATTATGGTCTTTTTTCGCCCATCGACCGTGGAACATGTTATTATATTTTCCGTCTTGATAAGTAATAAAATACAGTTTTCTCGAATAGTACATTGTGTATCTAGTAGCAAAATGAATAGATTCCCATAAGACGCACAGTCCCCAAAGTGACTTTTTTTTAAATCAGTCTGCAGGTCGTAATAATTAAGAAACCGGAATATTTTTTTAAATCATCGTTTTTTAATTGCCCATTCGATTTTTGTCCATGATTTTTCAAAATTTTCAAAGAAGTTTGAATTTTCATAAAAAAAAATTTGAAAAATCAGGAACATAAATCGAAATTCTGGCTTGATAGATCGATAGGAAATTATAAAACGAAGATTTCAACAAAAAAAAACTTTTTCATTGCTTATAAGACCTGCAGATGATTTGAAAAAAAATCACTTTGTCATCTGTCTGCAGTTCTTAATCGAATTTTTTTTTTAAATCTTCGTTTCTTAATTGCCTATCGATCTGTCAAGCCAGATTTCCGATTTTGGTATCTGGTTCTTCAAAATTTTTGATGAAAATTCAAACTTTAGAAAATTTTGAAGTCAGGGACCAAAATCGAAAATCTAGCTTGACAGATCGATAGGCAATTAGAAAACGAAGATTTAAAAAAAAAAAACTTTTCGATTGCTTCAGTATTAAGACTAATTTGAAAAAAAAAGTCATTTTGGGGCCACTGTGCGACGCTGTAAATTGTTGGCCGAGGGGTTAAGCCGAGGAAACAAGCATTGAAGTCCGGGAATGTGCCTTTACTACGAGGTACACATACTATTTTTTCTGAAATTGCAATTAATAGTATTATAAATTAAGGAAATTTTTTAAATGCATAAAGAAAAAAAAAGTCAGAGATTCAGTGCTTATTATTTACTGCTTAAGCCGAAAAAGTACTTTCCCGGACTGTTCTCTGATAGTTGACAGTTTATTTCATTATTATGTGACTTTGAATTGTGTCAAATAATAAAAAAAACCAACCAGAATAACTGCTACTACAGAGTCACTGATAGATGTTGTATTCAACACTAATGATACTGTGGTAAAAAATTGTGATACAATGGATATGCTTAATATTACGGATCACATGATGGTTTTCTGTGAGATATTTATTGAAAATATAAAGGTATGTACAGTGACGTAGCCAGGATTTTTATTCGGGGGGGGTCCGAAAATTTTTTTGTAGGTATATTATGTAGGTATTGTTATGTAGCTTTCGCACAATTCTTATGTAAATTGGCGTACAGTCAAATTGCTTGAATTTTTAATATGTTGTAGATTTCGACTTTCTGATCAAAAACTCTCATGGGCCCAACTCGATTCTATGTCTAGTTTCCGAGATACTACTGCTCAAGAAATGTACAAGAATGACCTTTTGTACAATTTAAATAATTTCGAATTCATGATTTTTTTCATACATTTTATATTTTGGTGCGTGATTCGTTCTAATAGCCCTTTATAATATTTTGCACTAAAAGCATTTGTTGTTTTACTTAATAAAAATAGCGTAGAAAAAATTAAAGTTTGAAAAATGTTGGCGAAGGCGTCGGGAAATCTGTAAAAAAATAACAAGTGAAAATAATATTTGGTCATATTGGCTAAAACATTTTTTACATAAAGTAAGTAAGTAAGTAAGTAAGTATGTGTCTTCCTGATCAAAAAACTTTAATTGAAAAACTTTCAGAAATTGCTTCTTTGACCTCTAACAACAAACACCCCATCAATAAATTAAAAATTCCACAAGATATACAGAATTTTACAAGAATTTATTTATAGTTGTATCTCGAATACTAGACGAGACTAGACTATATAGATCGAGATGGGTCCATGAGGGTTTTTGATCGGAAATAAGTCACATATATATACAACATATTAAAAATTCAGCCAATTTGACTGTTGTAGGTACGCCAATTTGCATAAGAATTGTGCGGGGTCCTTTAGTTGAACTATTCAACAACGTATATTCCAAGTAACTGATGGCGACTATGCGCAATGTAACGTGGATTTCACTTGGCTAGTAATAAGAGAATAGAATTTACTCATGATTCCACAAGGTTTTATACATTTGACTGAATTAAGGCTCCTCCCTGTCAATATTGCGGCAATAAATTGCAAGAAATTACGATTTGCGACGGGACTGGTTGCATGGAATGAAGATTTGTAATCGGCCAAAAAAAATTTTTGACTAAAACCGAAAATAAAATCAATATAATAATTTTATATAATTATCATGTCTATCAATTATACAAATGTCAATAAATTTCGGGGTGGGTCCGGACCCCCAGGACCCCCCCTGGCTACGTCACTGGTATGTAATGATACTATTATTTACAGAAATTATAAAAAATTTGACTTGAACAGCTTTGCTATTGATGCCACTTACAGTGTACCTTGGAAAAATATATTTAATTGACACGATATAAATTCAAAAGTGGAATTACTTAATAACTGTATAGTGTCTCTTTTTGATCGGCATGCTCCAGTATGTACCATAATTAAAAAGCGTAAATACCAGCCATATATAACATATAACTTAAAATTAATGATAAAAGCTAAAGCCAAAGCACACAAAAATATATACAAAAACCAGAGCAGCAACTAGCAGAGAGTACTACGTCACAATACGTAATTATGTAAATGGGGCAATAAAACGCGAAAAAATTGCATATATGCAGTGTGTATTAAACAAAAATAAAAATGATCAAAAGAAAATTTGGAGAAATTGCTACTAATTCTTCGTAAAAAAAAAATATGTTACCAGTTGAGTTGCAAAAACCGGAAGAACTTAATGATTATTTTTTAAATGTCGCGGGCCAGTCAACAATAAATAATGATTTATTTTAATTTTATAACAGCAATCTACTTAATAGAGATGAGCATTTTAATTTTGTCGAAATAAATGACCAGCAAATTTTTAATGCCTTAAAGCCATTTAAATCTCAGGCTTTTGGTGTGGATGGTATAAATGTTAAAATGGTTTCACTGTATTGTATTGTAAGCATATATTTAACGAGTCTTTAAAACGGGGTATTTTTCGAAACTTATGGAAAACTGCTAACCTTATACCTATTCCAAAAATAAATACTCCTACCTGTTTTAACGACCTTCCCCCTATTGTATTCTACCGACTGTTTCCAAATTGCTCGAAAAATCACTATTTTTTCAGATAAAGGACTATATTGAAGTTAATAATATCCGTCCAGATATACAGTCAGGTTTTCGTCAAAAACATGGAACACAAACGGCACTATTGAAAGTTGTAAATGACATTAGCACTGCGATGGACAAATGATTGCCATCAATATTAGTTTTACTGGATCAGAATAAAGCTTTTGACCTAGTAAATTTTGATTTACTTCTTGCAAAATTAAAATACATTGGGTTTGAAAATAGTGCTATAAACTGGTTAAGTAGCTATGCCAGAGGTCTGTCAAAAAGAGTTTTAATTGATGATAGTTTATATCCGTCCATAAGAGAAACATCATCAGGTGTACCACAGGGTAGTATCCTGGGACCAATATTGTTCTCTATATTCATTTTGACTTCCCCTTTACTCTGTCTCATTGTCAAGTCCATCTCTATGCTGATGATTTCGAATTATATATGGCAATAAGTAATCTCGAAAACGATATAGAAAACATAAACATAGACTTATACAATACAGCAAAATATTCTGAAGATCATGGCTTGCGAATTAACCGGAATAAAACAGTGGCACTATGTATAGGATCTGAGAGGCAGATAAATAACATTACGAGGGATCATACAATAAATATTAATGGAACAAATATAAACTGGGCACAATCTGCGAAAAATTTAGTAATTTTTTTTGCACCGCCTTCAAATTTATATTTGGTAATAAGGTACAGTTCTTGCTACTTTTCAGTGATAGGTAGGCAGGTATTTGTAAAACTGAGCGAAATTTTATTTCTTACTTTTTAGAGACATTTTTTATTTTTAGAATCTTTTTAGAATTTTTCAAAAAGCTGTAATTAAAGTCGATTTCTTGCAGAACTAACCAATTAAAAATATCGAGCAAGAATAGAGCACACACCCAGGGGGGTGTGCAAAAAGTATCAAAACTGATATAACAGCTTCTGGAATTTGTCAAACATATTTTAAACTAGATTATGTTATCATTTTTATACGATACACAACTCTTTGTATAAACTAATTATGAACTATACTCCTACAATTGCAATAGGGTGTTTTCCATACATAACAATTCACTTCGAATGATGCTTTAGTATGAAGTAATACAGAAATATGAGAGCCTGAACGCATTCATATTAATTAAATCGTCAGATTAAAATAAATATTTAATAAACAAATCGGCTTAAAATTCAAATATTTCAATGATTTCGAAAACGCCACCTCATTGAGTAATGATCCTGGTGACGTCGTCTCGTATATCACGTGTTTCTGACAACAAAGTTTTTACGCAGTGCTAGCTAAAGATGAGAACTCACAGACGCGTTTTGCGTTCTATCTTCATGCGGCGACCATCTGATTGGTTAATTTAAATTCGTATTTCGGAAGGCGGGAATTGTTTAACTTTATTTTCGTCGCATTTTCATGGCAGGAAATGTTAAAAAATTTCAACATTTTGCGGCGAAAATCTTTCATCTCTCTCAGTAAAATATTGTTTACTCTCTTTTTCGAAAATGTCATTTACAATAAATGAGTGAGCATATGATTTGAGGTTATAATACTTATAAACACCAATGAATGAAAATATGAACTATATTGTTAATTATAATCATTTTTTGTGGCATCTTGGTTAAATTATGAAATACACATAATTACAACACAAATATAATTGTTCCGTTTCAATAATTTTTTATTCATTTTCCTAATATTAAAATTACCAATTATTAAGATTTACTAACAGATAAATTGCAGCAACTAAATTAATATCAAACATGTTTATTTAAAAAATGACACATATTAACAGTTGTTACTTGCTGAATAAGAAGTAATTTAAATTACACTTGTGAAATGCCAAAATTCGCGGATAAACGCGTTGATAAGTGTTAATATTTTACGCGATTTATTTTTCCGCAAAACGCAAACGCAAAACGCGTCTGTGAGTTTTCACCTTTTTAGTTAACCGTATACAGAATTGGAAAGTGTTGATTTTGGTACGACAATAAGAGCAAGCGAGAGCGAAGCAAGCAATGATATATATAATTCTCTTGAGGTATTGAAAGTAATAAGCTATCATTACAACAATAAAATATTGATTTCGATTTGGGAAAATCGCGCCTCGCTGCTTTAAACCATTTCACTTTCCGCGAATAATTCGTTATAGGAACACTTAGGAACTTTTTATTTGGAGCATTTAATGAAATATTTCTGCATCTTGACACAAAACATTACTTATTTGGTGCACCACTCATATTTCTGACTTATAATAATAACATAAAGTCATTAAGGTTAGATTCTATAATGTTTGACATTTCAGTTTGACATTTACATAGAGAGTGACGTTACATATGACCAGTAATACTAGGTATTGTGTTTTTTGGTGGGATATATTTAATTAGAATTTATGTTTCTTTTAAAATTATAAAAAAAAATTGTTTCCGCTATAATATATACCATAAGTATTTTGTATTTTTCGACTTAAAAAAAAGTGAAAACAGCTTATTAATATTATAAATTATCACTAATATTTGTTCATTTCTCGGTAGCGGTATTCTTTATTAATTATGTCGGAAGACGTCATTTTCGTATGAAATATTAACTCAAATCTGGTCACCGATTATGTCAACATCATCATCTGCCGCTCCAAGAAGGGTTAATGATGCAGCAAATAAAATGGTTGTTGTAATATATGAATATGTAATGTAGCCGTTTAATGATACGCATTGCTCCGCCTCTCTCAAAGGATTGGCTCACCCATAGCTGATGCCCCAGGTGGGGAACCTCCGCGACGGTCTACCGCTGCCTGGCTGGCACGCTAACCCACGTTATCCTCTAGCAATGGATAGGATAATATCGAATTATGATTACGCCAATCCTTAAATCTCGGATTTGAGCAAAGATTGTGTACGCTCTTAAATGATAAAACCGTTATAATATAGGAACTTTCCGTATGAAATGTTATTTTAAAAAATAAAAATAATAATGATAACAATAATTTTTATTTAGTTTAGAATATATTTATTGATGTCAATACCTAGTGAGGTTACATAAGTCAAAAGGTACAGATTATGTAAATTACTTCACATGATATGCATTATACAGGGTGTTCCTTAATTACGTGTTAATATTTCAGGGTGTAATTGCTTAGGTCATTCTATGAAGAAAAGTTCATATGAACATATGTCCGCAACGGCTTAATTTTTTTGCCAGAGTGTAGAATTTTTTTTCAAATCGTTATTTTTTAATATCTCAGAAAGTACTTTAGATATTATTTACAATTTTGGTATGTGTTAATAGGATATAAATCACATATTTTAGTTAGAAAAGTTAGTTTATCTCTCCACGAGTGGCGTTCCTGCAAAAATGTCTTCTGATATTTTTTACCAAAAAGTGGTACGTCACTGACATTTTTCCATGTAGACATTTTTTCTGATCAGCCTGGTTAATTCTACATAAAAACGGTCTCTTGCGTTTTTCCGTTAGATGCCCAGTTCTTGATTAATATAATTAAATTCAAATTGAAACTAATTATTAACATTGATAATGATAAATTTTGTTTCATAAAAATTGTTGGAAATTGGCACCTTCACTTAATAGGCACGCTTCTGTCCATCTTCGCATCGAATTGCGCACTCTTTAAAATATTCAGGGTGTATTCCGTATTGTTACCAATAACTCCTACCCATACATTAACCGAAAATTGCTCTTGGAAATGGGTTTCGGTCATAGCATGGGGGTTCTCATCCACCCACATTTGATTATTATTTCGAATAGCATTCCTAGAAAAATGTGCTTCGTCTGTGAACGTAATTTGTGACTCAAACTGAGGATTGTGTAACATTCTGAAGGTACCACTGATAGAAGTTCACACGCTGTGGAAAATTCCTGGGAAGAAATGCCTGTAGTCTTAGAATATGGTACGGATACAACAAAAAATCAATCAAAGTTCTCCAAACAATTTAATGACAAATATTCAGGGCTCTAGCAATCTTCCTCGTACTCGATGTTCGTCGATTTCCTGCAGCACCGGCTTCTTCAATTTCGAAGGAGTTCGAAGTCCACCTTCTGAAGTACCTTTTTGGAAACTACCAGTTTCACAAAGATGACGATGAATAGTCGAAAACAAACGGCTATCTGACAAGGCACATACTTCTGGCTTTCGTTGTATTACCATCTGCAAGACCATATATATATAATAATAATAACAATAATAATACTTTATTTTCCAATCACAAATACAATCAAATAATAATCATACAGTAACTGGGGAGTGCGTCAAAATTTTAAGACTAATAGTATTTTTACGGACAACAATAAAATAAAGAATAAATAATTACAGAAAAATGTATACGACAAACACATAACAAGAATATAAAAACAACAAACTACAGAGAAGTCAAACAATAATTCATAAAAGCATTAAAAATAATTTGAAATATATAAAAATATAAGATACGCTGCACTTATAGATTTGCAATTGACTAGAAAAAGAATTCATCAAGAGAATAACAGTTTTTATCAATAAGAAAAGCCTTAAGGCTTTTTTTGAAAATATATATGTTTTTGGATTTGTTTATATCCATTGGAAGAGCATTCCATATTCTGCATCCATGAAAATAAAAATTTTTTTGATAGAGTGTTGTAGAATACTGATCCGGGTTGAGATTATGTTTAAATCTTGTTCCATATTTGTAGTTTATTGTATTTATTTGAAACAGCCAAATTTTTGTAAACAAAACAACCAAGTTCATAAATATAAGTGTTAGTTAAAGTTAGGATTTTTAACTTTTTGAAAATAGATCTGCAAGATTCTTTTTGTGGTAGCTTAGGTAATATTCGTAAAGCATATTTTTCTAGAAGAAAAACTCCTCGACTAACTACTAGTGCCCCAGTTAATGACAGCATATCGCATGTGGGAATGAAAATTTGCATAATATAAACTAATTAGAATATTCTGGCTACAGTGGTTTGCCAGCGCATAGCAGCAAGACCGAAGTTTATTACAGAGTTGATCAATGTGTATGTCTCACTTCAGAGTGCTTTCAAAGGTAACTTCTAATATTTTACCTGAAGTACGTGAGTTAAAGTTGTCATAACATTGTGTATCTATATCACCCTGAGAGTTTCGTTGCTTAAATACCATTGAAATAGTTTTATAATTATCTAATTCAAGGAAATTATTTTCGGACCAAAGTATACATCTCTTGTAAACATCTTCAGCGGTGGTTTTTGCTAACATTGTCGCCATTTCCACATTCGTAGAATTCACCCTATTTACTAAGGTATTCGAATAAAAACAGCGAAAAATAAAATAAATTCAATGAAACACTAAAAATGGAAGAAATAATACGATGAGATGGTTTTGAACACCAACAACTTACTTTATGTCAACAAATATTGTTTTGAAAATGATGTTTGTAAAAACGTCATTATTCCAGGACTCGTTCCAGGATAACTAGATGTGTTTAAAAATTGTTTATTAGTTAATACTGCTAAATGAAGCAATTTGAATTTAATTGTTTGAATCAAGAACTGTGCGTCTGACGAGAAAAATGCAAGGGACCGTTTTTATGTAGAATTGATCACATATGAAAAAATGTCAGTGGCATACCACTTTTTGGTAAAAAATATCAGAGGACATGTTTGCACGGTAGAGATTGCAATTTACCGGAAGTTTTAATAACCGGTAAATTGGTAAATAAAAATGTAAATAACCGGTTAACCGGTATTTATCGGTAATTTTTAGAATGAATGATTAGGGTGGCGAAAATGACAATTGTTTTTTCCATGTACAAAATTATCTAAATTTAACAAAAAACATTTTTGTCCACGACTATTAAATAATGTACTCATATTATGTATGTATTTCCTCAAGGATAATGCTATCCATTATTCCTTGCAGTGAATAATGATTTCATTATTCACTAGTGAATAATGAGGACAGCCAGTTGTTTATAAGAAGTCACGGGCAGGTACTTCTTCAATTTGAGTGCAATCTCGCAAATTTTTGGTAGAATTTATGGCTAGTTTCTGAAACCTTAAATAGAATTATTCGTTAACTGTCATAGTTACAATTGTGTGAACAATTTTACTGTTATTATCAAATTTATGAATAGATAACTTTTAAATTTGATTGAGTAGGTCGTTATGTACCAAAGAACGGCTTGTCAAATTAAATTTAAACGTCAACGTTATTTACAATAATTTTACATATTACACAAAAAGAATAATATAATTAATTCATTAATTAATTTCTTCACTAAACACTTTAACCAAAAATATTTAATAGTCGTGGACAAAGTATAGTATTCTACTCTCATATAATGGCTACTATTCACTCTGGTGATTTACGACACTCGCCTACGGCTCGTGTCTTATACTTCACCCTCGTGAATAAAAGCCATCATTATATACTCGTTGAATAATATACTATTATATACGTATATTTAATATAATGAACAAACAAAAAGTTTTTTATCAAAAGGAAAAAATATAAATGAAATAAATTTAAATAAATAATTATTCTGTAAATAAAAAAAATATCAACTCAAATAACAAAAATTATAAATATAAACTCAAATAGGGCATTTACTGAATACCTAATCTAAAAATACAATATATTTTTTAAAATAGCCTGTTAAAAGGGTTAGTTTTTCAAAGCTATATCTGTTAGTCGTCTGATATTTGTGCATAGAATACCACCAGCTGAAGATGCCCTTCCTCAAACGATATTGGTGGGTCGATAAGTTAATAAGAATTGGTACTAACGTACTTCTAATTATTGACACTCTGTAGCAAAAAATTTAAGCCGTTGCTATGTTCTACCTATGTTCATAGGAACTTTTCTTCATAAAATGACCTAAGAAATCACACCCTGAAAGATGTCTACCAGAACTCGATTTATTTCAAAAGTTCTTGTTACATCTCTGGTAATGTTTGCATTAGATGTGTTTCATTGCTACAATTATAGCACCAAAACACCAAACTTCGTCATTTTTTGCTCTTCATTCTGATTTCAGCTGTTATTTTTCATTCTCTCTCACTCGACGAAAGCATCATTAGCAAGTTGAGGTGGGGGAGATCCGCTTGTAATAGATCGCTTAATGTAGCTGATATTAGGTCGATATTCATGATATTAATTTTTCTGTTTACTATGTCATCAGTTGTTATTTAATACAACCTAAGATTTCAAAGAAAGTCACCGCTCACATAATAATTTCAGTTTCGTCATTTTATTGGTAAATGTTATTCTGATAATTCTACTTCCACCGATTGTGAATTAAAAAAGCTCACCAAATAAATCTCACCATAAAGTGACAGAGAAAAATTAGTACCATTCAGTGGCGTAGCAATGTGAGGGTCAAGGAGGTCTGGAGCCCCCCACCCCCCGAAATTCATTGACATTTGAAATTATTATATTAATTTTATTTTCGATTTTTGTTGAAGATTTTTCTGGCTGATCTCGAGACCAGCCAGCCCCGTTGTAAATCGTGCCTTCTTGCAAATTCATTGCAGCCATATTGATAGGGCGAAGCCAACGGTATACCGATTAGGAGCATCACAATCTAGTGCAATGTGAATTTGATTTAGTCTTAAGCAGGGTGTATTAAATAGGTGGTGCGACAAGGACCCGTTGAGTGGCTTCATAAGTGCTTACTTTGTACATAATGTAATAGATGGCAGGAGCAATAGTGTCCGTCATTATTTACGCATAGAAAGATAATTTTGCAGGTTCTGTACACACGTGCATACAGTGTTGCATACATTCCCGGCCTTTCGTTTTTAGTGAAAAATCTTGTAGTCAAACAAAATATCAGTGACATTTAACATCAAATTCCTCAATACGCTAGCGCTAAATATAAAAAAGTCAGCTATATTTTCATAAGACATGGTTAGAAAATATGGAGTGCCTATTTGTGTACTTATGCTTATGACTGTAAAGACCAAAAATTATCACTTAGTGCCAAAAAATACTGAAGAGATAGAAATTTGAAGTTTACAAAGTACCTACTTGAAATAAAAAGCCACATATTTGTGAAAAACATTTTTGCTCCAGCATAAAAAGTGGTTTTACTTCACAGTCTGAAAATGGAGTTGTTATATACACTGTAAGTTTTAAATTTACATAGATATTTGTAACATAACCTATAGGTATAAAAACGTCTTTTTAAATATATTTTAAGCTTTTAGCGGCAGTTTTAAAGAAAAAGATTGAAGAAAGGTGCACTTCCAAGCAAATTAGATGCTCGTTCTTCAAAAAATGTCGCTAAGAAAATTAAGAAGTTATTAAATATGAGTGATGTTCACGATAGTATAATTTATCCTTATTTCTGAGAGTTTGTATTTACACTTACTAGAAAAAATTTTGTCTGAAGAATGTGGCGTCAAATTACCAAATAAGAATTGGGGTATTCATAAATGTATTGAAAGTAGAAGCTTAGTGTTTACATAAGGCAGAACAGCATGAAAAATTAATTACATGTTTTAAGACGGTAAGTGCTTTTTAGATAGTATTTGTTTGCAAATGATAATTTAGTTTTTCAAGTAGGTAATTATTTGTATAATTTCTATTTTCAGGTTGGGTTTGGTCTCATGTTTGGTCCTACAATAGAGGTTATTTTTTGCATAAGGATATTAGGTTAACATCAATCAGTGAACCGATCACTGTAGAAGAATTTGCAGCATATTTTTCTGAAAATTGAATCTACAACGCTTGCTTAGGTGGACCAAGTACAAATATTATTATCAAAGTGTTCATTCTGATGTGCAATTAAAGTCAACTTATGTTGGAGGCATAGAGAATGCTGAGTAATTTTGGAGAAAGGAACTATTTGTAAACATATTATGTAAATCTTGTTCTTATAATATTGCAACCCATTATGCCCAGTACTGTTGTTACAAATAAATTTGTATATTTTACATAAGTTTTATTTTCTTACCATACCTATATAAATTTGAAACTGGTCAATATTTGTTTCTTTACATAACTGAAATTGCTCTTCAGTTGTGAATATATGCAACCCTATATGCAGCAAAGCAAATTCATGTACCTATATACAGGTTTTTCTAGGACGCTAAAGCTCGCGCCATCTACTAAATTAAATAGGAAGCATGCACTTATGAAGCCATTATTATCATAGGAAAGTGCCTTAGTCGGACCACCTATTTAATACACCCTGGTCTTAAGTAACCTGCTGCATATGCATATGACACGTGATGTGATTATATAAAACTGGTTCCTTTTCATAAGAAGCTTTCCAAAGATTTCTCAATTACATATTTTTTCAAAAAAATAATTGAAATTAAACAAGGTGAACTAAAGAAAATTACTTCTTTATAGTTTAGGGAAATATCTTCTTATTCATTTCAAGGCATAAGCATCAATTAGTTGTTGATAAATTAAGTATGTGACGCACATTAACATTCTGTCTTGAAAGTGGTAGCAGGTAAAAAGGTACTTAATTTTATTGCCCACTTTGCCATCCAAAAACGACTGGACTTTATGTGATATTATATTTGAAATACCTAATTTCTGTTTTGAACAAAACTTTAAATACAGGGTTTTTTTTTACTTAAAACTCTAAACGACAATTTCTCGAAAAAAAAAAACATGGAGATATTTGAATTCTGTAAAAAGGGGTTTATAGGTGGAGCCACTAGATTTTTTTCAAAGTTATAGAATTTCAACACCTCAAGGATATAAATGGACTGTAGACTTTTAAAATACGGAAATTTCGAAGTACATTCAGTTTAACAACTTTTCGTTATATACCCCAACTCGATTGCTCTACTCGGTTCTGAGTGATACCCTCAAAATACCCACGAATAAAAATCCTGGCTACGTCACTGGTACAATTCGACGATTTTCGAAATGGCAAAGGATCTGGTTACACATAAACAAGAGTTTGAAAAATAAGAAATAGTTTTCTACAAAAATAATTTCTATTTAAAATTAATTTAAAACCATAACTCCAAATAGATGATCATTCTTTGTTACTATCCTAACAAACATTATTTCGGGCAAGAAGAAAAGAGAACAAATATAAAGATTAATCAAGAAAAATAGTCAATAGTTATGGACCTTTGGAATTAACCTTCTTTTACTTTTATCCGATATATCAACTTTTATTGACAAATACTTACATAGAGTTTAGATACTATTACTCAATTGAATCTAAGCTTGGAAATAAAGCCTGTACAGCTTTCAGAACTCAAGACTATACCGCCCTGTCAAGAATGAGCTCAGTGGGTGGCAGGTCAAATACTGGGGTACCTTTATGTACTTAGTGCACAATTCTGGTATCTACCTGAGGGATGCAGGAGGATGCTGTGGTAAATCTGCTTCCCTCGTGGTATTGGAGGTCAAGGAGAGACATCTGGAAACACGAGAAAAGGCATTTAGTCTTCATCATGTATAAATGCCCGTAAAGGATTGAGAATTTAAAGATTACTTCAAGGGATTATCGACTTTTTGCGTTTTAGCCTTAAAGCTATAAGAGGGGAGGATTACGTAATCCCATAGCAGCAATCACATATGATGAGGACATTCTAAATATGTATATTAATGTTATTAATAACACAGCCCCACAAAAAAAAAAGTTCAAAGCAGCGAATCTGACCCATGTATTCCTATGTATTTTCGGTCGCTCAATCCTAATCCGGGGTCAAAAAAAATCGTACACCCCCAAAATCATTAGCTAGATCCAAAAAAGCACCCGTGAAATGGGGTAAAAAGAATATTAAGCTACGAGAATAGTTGTTACATCTTAATCAATCGAATTATAAAAATCACGGTTAAATAGACGCTTACATACAATAGATATGAAACACGCCCCCAGGGAGGGGCGAAAACTAGCCCCCCATATATAAAAAAATCGATCCAAAACAGCAATGACTGCTGAAAAAGCTCAAAATGTCTAAGTTTTGTTAAAGTGATAAGAAACTGCATCAGGTCCGACGTAATCTTCATAAACTGCCCCTATAGAGTTGAGAACAACCACCTCCAAGTTTAAAGGACACGAGAAAAACAAGAAGAAACATAAAATGCAACAGGATTTCTATTTTCATGGATGCTATGATTGGCTGAAATTGCGTAGAACTCTAAAATAGAATTAGAAACTTACGTACCATCAACATTCTACAGTGTCAACCCTCAGAGGGTGTGAAAACTACCCCCCCATCTAAGGTTTGACTATAAAAAGTTACAGTGACTTCTGTAAAAATTCGAAACACCTGCGTTGTGTGGAAGAGAGAAGAAACTAGACTATGTTCGACGCTGTGCTTGAAAACCACCCCCACGGGTTTGAGAGACGCCACCCCCTATAAAAAAAAACTATGGAAATGAAACGAATAAGCAACAGTATAGCTTCTTCGTTACATCTTGAATTACGGTAGTTTACATCCTTTCTGGCGGTGTTACTTAATAACATTTATAGGACATGAGTTTCAAACTCTAAGTGTGCAACGCGATTTTTGCCAATCATAGCATCCATAAAAATGTAAATCCGGTTAGTTTCTCTCTGTTTTTCCAGTATCCTGCAGATATAGTATCTCGCAACCCCGTGGGGGTGGTTTTCAAGCACATCGTCGAACATAGTCTAGTTTCTTCTCTCTTCCACTTAACGCAGGTGTGTCGAATTTTTATATAAGTCACTGTAACTTTTTATAGTTAAATCTTACATAGGAGGTAGTTTTCACACCCTCTGAGGGATGTTGATGGTACGTAAGTTTCTGGTTCTATTTTAGAGTACTACGCAACTTCAGCCAATCATGGCATTCATGAAAATAGAAATCCTGTTGGATTTTACGTTTTTTCTTGTTTTTCTCGTGTACTCTGAACTTAAAGGTGGTTGTTCTCAACCCTATAGGGGCAGTTTATGAAGATTACGTCGGACCTGACGTAGTTTCTTAACACTTTAACAAAACTTAGACATATCGAGCTTTTTCAGCAGTCATTGCTGTTTTGGATCGATTTTTTTATATATGGGGGCCAGTTTTCGCCCCTCCCTGGGGGTGTGTTTCATATCTATTATATGTACGCTGCCGTTTAACCTTAGTTTGTATAATTCGATTGATTAAGAAGTAATAACTATTCTGATAGCTTAATTTTCTTTTTATTCCATTTCAGGGGTGTTTTTTGGCTCTAGCTAATGACTTGGTGTACGGTTTTTCTTGATCCCGGATTCGGATTCAGCGACCGAAAATACATAGGGATACATGGGTCTGGTTCGCTGCTTTGAACTTTTATTTTTTTTTTTGTGGGGCTGTGTTATTAAACGTTATAGTACAGTGAACTAAGAAGTGATCAGATATTTGTACATCGGCTACCCCAACGTCACACAACATTTTCAAAATTTACCAGAATTAAATCTAACAATGACATGGTAGTATTTGTAATTCGAGTGGGTTCGTTTATTACTTGTACAAAATTGAAAGTTTGATATATATTTTTAAATTGCGTAGAACTATTAGTATCTAAGTTTAGCATGTTAATGTTAAAGTCACCTATTATCATAACTTGCAAAAACATTGAAAAACGTGTCCTCAAAGTAGTTTAGAATGGAATCATAATCAGAATTTTCGGCCTATATACATTAGCGATGACAAGTGCCTGATCTTCTGAACGTAAATGGTATATCTGTGGGGACTTGAAAATTCTATCACTTTTGCTAGGTCGACAATCAGGCTTTACATGTTTTAAATGTCTGGGGGATAGCAGAGATAGAACAAATCATTATAAGAAAAAGGAATGGACAAACTCGAACCGGGCTCTCATAACGTTATTGCAGCACTATTGATTGATTCATCTAAAGTTCTTCCACCTCTTCACATCATAGTGCCATCAAACGGTTTGTGAGAGCTTTGGATAATGAAGAAGAATGTTTCAAATATATAGAACAGACATTTCCGAACTTATTATATGCAAAGCTGAAGGAAGGAATTTTTGATGGACCAATACGTACCATGTTTAGAGATGAAGTATTACGAAAATTAATACTACTGGAAAAGAAGGTTGGATTAGTTTTCAAGGAGCGGCTAAAAATTTTATCGGTAATAAAAAAGTGAAAATTAATGTGAAATTGTCGCTAAATGGTTGGAAAGTTTCAAAAGCTGAGGAGCAACATGAACTTAAAGCTGCATTCTTAGATTCACATATTGATGATTTCCTAGAAACTCTAGAAAATTATAGTGAAAAGCAAGGTGAAATATTGCATCAAGATATTATGGTAATGGAACGTTATTATGAAGGTAGATGGGATGTAAGTATGACGGCAGATTTTTGTTAGATATTGAAACAAGAACACAAACAGAGATGAATATAGAGAAAGAAGACTCCACTACATGGCACATTTGATAGTAAAAGAGTTCGTTATAATAAAAAGGAATAAGTCGAAGAATGAGATTTTTCATGCTCTACTGTTTTCCCTTAGATTTTTCAAAATAATGATACATAGAGCCTCATTTCAGCTACTTAAGTTTCAATGAATCCAAAAACATGGAAAAATCGTATTTTAGATACGTTTTATAATATACTTATATAACGTTGCCATTTATATAGTTGAGATTTTTTATGATTTTGAGCCATTTTTTAAAGTTAGAAAAAAATTGTGACTTGCTAGAACAACTCTGATGTCATATTCTACCGCTCAAAGTACATAAGGTTACCGTTTTTCAGATATTTTTTAAATATACATTACCTTACCATTGTTACAATTGAAATTTTTGATGATTTTGAGCAATTTTTTGAGGATATAAAAACATTGTGATTTGGTAGAACAATTCTGATGCCATATTGATATTCTACGGCTCAAAATACATGGGAATGTCACGTTTTCATGTTTTGCTCAGAACTTTTTTCTTTTTGTGGAGCTGTGAATCATCTGTTCTAAAATGTTTTTGTATTAAGTTTAGTTTTTTCAATTTTGATTTGATAACATAACATTAATAATTTCATCGTAGTAATGATATTTGAAACAAACATTAGGTTTTAAAGCTTTTCGATGAGAGGTAACAGATACTGGAGTACGCCTTTATGTTGAGTATTCTCTTAGTAATTCTCCAGCAATCTCATTGAACAATTTTGAGTCAATATTAAACTAAAGTTGTTGTGTATAAATTGCATTCTTAAGACAAAAACATATTTCTTGATAAATTTGATAGCATTTTACTTCAAATTGTTTCCTCATTATTTACATCGGAGACTTCAATATTGAGAAGTTGAAAATGTCAATGAAATTGCATTATATCGAAAATATTTGAGTTTAAGACCAGAAGGTGTTAACCATCGTAGGTTACTTGCGTGTTAGAGAGAAGGCAGATAGTGCATCCGCGCAACCAGTAGTAACCAACACTTTTTACAGTATGCTAAGAAGTTTTTCAGAGTAATTCCATTTCCCAAATGCTAGTGTTTGCGGCAGGTATTAAGTACGAGTGGCTTAAGAAACTTAACTTGGAGTTGACATCTAAAGGTTGAAAAGGTATGGATGCTGACGTTTTAGTATCGTTATCGAGGGATATATTGAGAAGAGTATTAGAAACAACGTAATGAATTCAATAGGAATGCTGAACAGTGAGAAGAACGTTAGTGAACTATCTTCTTCTATCCCAATTTTATGTGTCCAGCATAAGCAGAGTAGTGGGCGCTTCGATATCAGTTCTTGATATCCAGTCAGTGGCATCTTCTTCTGACGTAATATCTAATAATTTGCATATTTGTACTTTTCAAAGTTATATTGATAAGTTGAGTAGATAAAGTTTGGTAGTTGCTATGTAAAAATGTGTTTCTACTAAGAAACGTGTTGCCAACATACCACTTTTCTTCACTGTTCTCTATAGAGAAAAGGCGTTCTTTTCCAATAAGTACACGAAACTTTCTGATGTCAACCATCACATTAACACCCTGACATTTTCGACATGGATTTCAAATGAATGTTTGGACGGAAATGGTTTTTGTTGGTTCGGTCATCCTGTCAAATGGTGAAAATTATTTAGAATTTACAGATCATTTCCCAAATTTAACAGAGAATTTTCCTCTAGTTCCTAAACATGGAATGTGGCTCATCTTGAAAGAGTACCTTCACGTTTTGGGATCAATGGAAACAGGTATATAAATCAATTATTTCCTTGTAATAGAACGATAAATAATTGTCCTCGAAATTGGCCACCTCGTTCATCAAACCTTAACCTTTGTCATTTTTCTCTATGAACTGTAATGTTTATTATTTGCAAGCAGAAACGAAGAACATTTGAGTCGAATCATAAATTACTGTATATAGTTTACCTAAAAATTATAAGTAATCTGCTATAATTTTTTTTCTTAATATTTAATGAAAATAAAATCTTGCTTAAATTGCATATATTTTTCTCAAAAACAATCAAATTCATAAAAATCGTTAAGAATAAAAACTATTTTAAAATGAAATGGTAACGTAATATAAAACGTTTGGATATTAATGAATAGGTAAAATTGTTTTATAAAATTCTATGTATGATTCATGCCAAGTAAATATTTATAGTATCTCAACTGACTATCAGTTAGCATCAATAAAGGTTGTAACGTGCAAAAATTATGTATGTCAAACAATTTTCAAAACATTAGTTCTCTTCGAAATATATTGAAAATTTTGGTGGACCATATCTATCAAGAGGTGTAATTTGGTATAGAGATAAGTTAGGTTAAATCATCATCTTTGATGTACACGTAGTTGCTCTCATAAATAGGTGGATATGTTACATACGAGACACATTGTATGGTATAATAAATACTAATCAAGTAAAATTGAAAGAGTATGTTAACTTGGATCAACATATTATTAACGCAGCAAGATAAGTTTTGTGGAATATTTCAGTAACTTGAAGTATATATGCATGCTATAACGTTGGTTAAACTAGATGTGTATATTAATAAATTATTTAATTACTATACGGTCACTATTTATTTCTCTCAAAAAAATTGCATTGACTGAATCTTACTGAAAAGTAACATGTTTATTTACATAGGTATCGTAATAAATGGGAACTCAATCTTTGTCGAATGTGGAAATAACAATCTAAGTTACTTTAATGTTCACATTTGAGTGTATAATTGTAATAGAATTGAATTTTTATTACATAACAATATCCATCACGTCAGCAATAGACTCGTATTACCAGAACGGCGCGGCGTCATGAAACTGCTAAATCTATTGATATGCAGGTTCAAACTGATATCGTTCACATAGGTTTCTCCAAGCCATTTGACAAACTGGACCATGACATATTGCTACAAAAACTTACACTATTCAGACTTTTCTCCTCGCTTATAATGCCATTTGTGTTATATCTTTCTCACAGGAAAAGATACGTAATATTTAGCCGTTTCAGGTCTGTTGAATACATTGCAACTTCAGGAGTTCCTCAATGATCTGTCCTTGGTCCCGTACTGTTCAACATATTTATTAATAAAATCGTTATAGATTTAGATGTGAACTGCCTTCTGTACGCGAACGACTTTAAAATATTTGATGTGCTTAGGAATGTGGAGGATTGTGAAAGAATTCAGCACAATTTGGACAAAATCTCTAATTGGTGCTTATTAAATAAATTACCGCTTCATCCACAAAAGTGTAACGTAATGCTTTACACATTAAAGGCCTCTAGTTTGACATTATTATACTCCCGAAGATACAACATTGGAGCATCGTAATTTTTGATAAAAAACTGTCATTTAGTAAGCACATTGAGACGTGTGCGAGGCATACAAATCCTATAGATTTATAGCACGGAATCGCGGGGACTTTGCGGACCTTAACCCCACTGAAATGCGTTATAACTGTTTTGTGATATCTGAACTTGAATATGAAGTGATTGTATGGTATCCTCATGACAATGAACACATCGATAAATTGCAAAGTGTTCAGCGTAGGCCTCATAAACTACTCTCTTTTAAATCAGATGGCATGTACCCACTTGTAGGCTCACTTCAAAATGAACTTCTTGAGAAACATTAAATGGTGAGTCTCTTACAATGACGGGAGTATCACTAACAAACATTTTATCTAAAATTATTCATAATAATATCGACTGCCGAGACATCGTACCTCAACTAAACTTTTATGTTCCCAGAATATCCCCCCGTGACAACGTAACCTTCTACCTGTCCACAACGCGTACTAACATACTTCTTCTATTTATAGTGGGCAACAATTGCAATCTGCTGAGAAATCGGTCAGATATATTTTTCTGCAGCCTTAGTAATATAAGGGCCATATCGCCTGCAGAGATTGTGTCAGTGGTCCCTTGAGTGCCCACTAACCCTTCACTGTCGTGGTCCGTTTGCACCTCCACGACAGTGTTTTGTTCTGGAGTCCCTTCCGAAGAGGTCCCAGATGCCCTCTTCTCCCTCCGTTGTTCTTCTTTTTTGTTTTTGTTTTCTAACTCATCCATGTTCCCACGAGTATGGCGGAAAGGTTGGTCCGCACCTGCAGTGCCCCCTGTACAGGTGTAAGGCTAATTACTCTGGGAGGTCACCTGGTATCCCAGAGGCTCCGTTCTTGACACTGTTTTTACCCCCGGTGCCATTCATCCCTCGGCACGGGTCGCATGACACCTTGGATTGGGGTTTTTTGCCAGAGCTCCTTTAGCCAGCACTGCGATTCGCCTCTGGTGGGAGTCTAAGTACCTCCTTTCCATACGGCGGCCGCAGTCTGTTTCCACCCGACACCAGCGAGGAGGCGGAGTTGGACTTCTGAAGGGCTTTCTGCAGCCTTAGTAATATAAGGGCCATATACTTGGAATAAAATATTCTGTTTTTTTATCTCAACTACTGTTTTATTGCTTTCTCTTATATTTTAATTATTATATTATACTTATCATGCCTCCTGTTCTGTAATTGGGTATTTCACCTGTAGAACAATGTAATTTAATTAAATAAATAAATAAATAGATCTTAAAGTTTGGTAACGATAAAGCTGATCATTTTTAATTAGCAGCCAGCTTTTTTTTACTGATTAGTATTTGTTGTTGAATTAATTCCAGACCTATACAGTCCACATCCATATTACTGATACATCGCTAATATCAGGGTAACATAGGCAATAAGAAAGCGGAAAAGCTGGTTGCAGAAGATGCAAGAACATAATGATCTTGATGGTATCCGAATTGACCTGTATGATATTTTACAACACGCAAAAGACGAAAAAAGGCGCAGTCATATTAAGATAGGAAGAGATTCCTCGCCTGGTTTTATGTGGATAAAAGGCTTCAACAATCATTTGCGAGACCGGTAGAGATAGCTAAAGCTTCCATTGACTGTACATTCACCTTTTTGGAAGGAACAGGTCTAATGAAATTAGGTTTTATTACATAACTACTCAATCATTTCCAATGTATGCCATTAAGTCGAGTTTACATTGTAATCAATAAACAGATTTAGCTTAACCAGGGCATAGAAGAATCACCATTTTTTAAGGTGTCCGCCATTTCTGTTTTTTTTTTAATTTTTCAGCTATAAATTTTGTAGCCTACTAAATTGCCTACCTAATCCCGTCAAGTTTATTCGAATCGGTTAAATAGCCAAAAATATCATCTAAAAGACAAACATTTCTTATTTCTTTTCTGCTCGTCATATCTCCCTTAATAATAAAGATAAAATAGTGTACCAAGAACGGAAGAAGACAAGGCTATAATTGGGTCAAAACTGAATTTTAATTTTGTTCTTGCTGATTTCCACAGGATGTTTTGAATTCAAAGAAAAAAACTGTACTTAAAGAAAAAATATTTTTTGTTTATAATCGGATTGCTTTGCATTCCAGAAAAATTAACTCTAATACAAAATGAAAATAATTATAATCTGACAACCAGTTTAGAAAAAAAATCATGGTAAATTTTGGAAAGCGCGGTAATTTTGGTCATAAAATGAAGAGCTTCCGATGAGCATGTTTCTAAAAGCGAAAATGTCGCTCGTAAAAAAATCATACCTATTAATTTTCAAAATGTCCGCCTCTCTGTCTGTTCGTCACGTTTCTTGTAAGCACGATAATGGAATTAATAGAATAATCTTTATTTTCTAACTAGACTGTTACAACAGTATGGGTATCGTCAGTTAAATTACTAATTTAAGAAAGAAAAGTTCGATTGTATTGAAATTTGGACAGTACTTTATTGACCTCAATTTATAAATATAAAAGTTACGTAACATTTAAAAAATGTATTTGAAAAGGTAATCAAAAAACCGCTACCCAAGGAATCACTACTTCCACATCCGGATTTTTCTATCCAAGTCACTCACAACGAAAAAATTTTGTAAGGGGAAATAATTGTTTATGGAACTTTAATAATATAATATTTGAAATCCTCTACCCCAAAAATCCATAAAACGATACCCCATATCGGTAATAGAGTGGGGGTGGTCATAGAGGGGGGGGGGTAGTGGGGGTGGATGAAGTAAAAAAATATTTTGAGGTTTCTGGTTCTTGTATACACACTAAATCACATTTTTTTTCACCCCCTTTATAATGAGGTGGGTGTGGTAATGGGGATGGCTAATGCCAAAAATTTTTTTGAGACCTTAGCTTCTCTTGTATATACTAAATACCAATTTCATGGACTCTCACCTGCTTGATTTACCTATTTACCCCAAATTTATCCCAATTTATCCCCCAACCCTTCGATGGAACAAGATGAAAATATATCTAGTTCCAGATCTCGTTAAAGTACATATGTGTACCAAATTTCAAGTCAATATCTTAAACGGTTCCAGAGTAAACGTGCACACAAGACAGAACGTTTTTTCGCTCAAACTTAAAATCTCGACGTCATTCTAAGCCTGTTTGAAAAATAAAAATTTTTAAACATTTTTTTGACGTTACTATACTTTTACTAGATGTTGAAGTAAAAGAATAATACAGTTTTTAAATAAATATAACATACTTTCAAGCAAACAGGTTGGGTTTAGAGAAACTAAATCTACAGAAGATGCAATGATGAATCTAACCAATAAAATATACAAATCTTTAGATCAGAGCACACAATCGCTGTGCATCTTCGTCAATTTGGCAAAAGCATTCGACACAGTCAGTCATAAAAAATTATTATTAACACTATAAAATATCGGTTTTCGAGGTACTTGATTTAATGACTAGCTATCTAACAAAAAATAGAAATTATTATTTGTAAAGAAACTAGTAAAGTATAAAATAGTAAATAAATTCCTAACAAATCGAAAACAGCAAGTAGTTATAGATGAAAAGCACTACAAGGACAGTAGACTACGGTGTACTCCAAGGAACAGTTTTCGGACCCGTTCCGTATTTTATACAAGTAATTGGTCAAGTCTAAAAATGAAGGCTGGGAAGAATTTTAAAAAAAATTGTTTTATGGATGAATCATAGGCTCTTAACTATAAATTACACTAAAACATTATTTATGCCGTTCACTTGTTATAAAAGTAATACATATGAATTTAATAGAGAAAATTAAATATCTGGGTGTAATTATAGACTCACATTTAATTTTTTAACATTTTCGAGTTACTTTAGCGAAGATAATTTCAGCGTTTCTCATCAGTTCTGGGAGAGCTGAGAAGAAAAGTTCAGGGTGGCGGAACGTTTTACCTGTCGTAAAGGGTTCAAATAGAGCTTTGAACATGTAAAGAAAAACTGGCCATCTCGGTTTTCGCAGCGAGGCAGTTTCTTTTGTCTTCTGGTCGAGGGAAATAAACATGATGGGGAAAAATTGAGAACTGCTCTTTTGACTGATACGAAAGGTTGCAAAGACCGATATAATGACAAATAGCCACCGGTAAAAATTCTCTTCACCGCGGCGAGGTAGTTCTGCTCATTATCGAGTAGTTTCAATGTCTCTTGACCACAAGAAAGTTCGAGTTCAGTTACGAGTGATTAGTTCAGTTACGAGTGATTACATGCGCATGTTGCTTAATTTTGAGGGCTGATCAAGTCATCGCGGCGAGGCAGTTCTCCACTTCAGGCTATTCGAAATATCATTAAGAAGACGAAAAAAATATGAGCTGAACTTTTTCCCAGTTCACATTTGAGAAAAATGATTTCCGTCGCGACAAAAAAAGCAAATTAAGGCTGTTTGTAAACACAAGCTCTCAGAGAATTTGTTTAATGAAATTGGAATTAAATTTCAAGGTTCCGGACATACAGTAATGATAGAAGAAGGATTAAAATTGTCAGGTTTATTATTATAGTCGGCACTATACGGAGTATACCATCTCTGTATAACGACAATGCAGCATCTTCGGTCCCAGCAGCTGCCATCCTTTATTTACGTATACACGTGTTCTATACCTTTTGCTGAAGATGCTAGATGGCTTCGGATACACTCCATGTCGTTGCCATAGGCAAGGAAGTCATCCAGCGTATCTATGTCCTCCGAGCGCCGCCGCACCAGCACGCCGAACGTATATGCAACTTTATTCGATTTCGCGCAGCTACGGCCAACGGAATTTTAGCCTCCAATTTGATACAACTTTTATTGATATTATTGGAACTTAGGCCAATGAAAAATGGCAGTTCTCGATTAATTCATGTCTTGTTCATCATTTTTAACGAGAACTGCTTCGCCGCTTTATGTTTTTCGACAGACGGAAAGTCGTTTGCCAGCCGTCCATAACTTTTGTCGCATGAAAAAGTGTCTTAGAATTTCTCAGTTTCCCTGAGATAAAGCTCGCTATCTTGATAGGGGTTTTTGGTAACGAGTTGCCGTACTATTATAGCTAGTGGTATAGTTTTGTTTGTTTGTCATAAATTCTATATACACACATATATATATATATTTTCTTTTATTATATTTGTATGAAATTGTTTCTATTTTGAGCATAATTGTTGTTATAAATTAAAATAATTTAGCTGGTATCCACGACGAGGATAATCTTTGTGGGTTTGCCCGTTTATTTACTTTTATTTATATTTTTTTTGTGTATGTATTTTATATACTGCTCTTATGGAAAATAAATGTTATTATTATAATTATTATTATTGTGCTATTAAGAGTGCTTTAACATTTGATAAGATTTTACGAACACCAAAATGCGCTGACTAGTATTTCGTCTATCATGATGGCTCTGGTGAAGATTAAAATTGCAAATATAGCAATTATACTTGAAAATTAACTTATTTTCAAAAAACTGCGAATGGCATACTATTGAATATTTAACAATTATATAAAAAATTCAATAATCCCTCGAAGAGTATAATGTTTACACATAATTCTAAAACACAAACATATTATCTAGGGATCATTTATTTTTCTGAATAAAGACAATTTATTTTATGCCAACTATTGTCAAAATATTTAAATATTTTTCTCTTATTTCTTTTTATGGCCAAGATCCAAGATTGTTTATTGAATGCACAAATGATTTACATAATGCTTGAAACAAATGAACATTTAGTTGTCATCAATAAAATGTTATTCCTCACGTGCGCTAATAAAATATACAACAATATTAAATTATAAAAAAATTAGATTAAGTAGTAATGGAAAGAAATCATACCACCCAAACCGCCTCATAATGCTATTATGTATTATACACAGACTGGACCTTCGACTGGACACAACGCCGACTAAAAAGGCGTTATTGAATTGATTTACACGCCAGTTTTTGTTATGCCTCTGTCAAGAAACTAATGAAATTATGACGAATACTCATAATAAATCTATTTGGAGTAACTCGTCTTTGGTTATAACGCCGGGTGGTTTTTATCTTTACCTGGGTTTCCGTCATTGGCGTACTATTGACACATAACCCAAAAATAACTTTTTCAACAAATAAATAATAATTCGGCAACGTGAGAAAAACCAGTAGTTTACGGTACTAGCACCAAACATAAAAACTGAATTTACTTTTAAGAAATAAAGCTAATAACAATCACAAACATTTTAAAAATTAAAGTGGCACCATGTGAATTATTGAATTGGAGTAAAATTCGATAACTACCTCTCAAACATGTAATTGTGTTTCACTACACCAGCTGATAATTGACAGTACAACAATAATGTCGTTCATATCAGAGAGTTTAACTCAATTAAGAAAATCAAGGCAAACATGACTGCTGAACCTGACCAAATTCCAATGTCCATTATAAAGACTGTGTTACGGTAATTTGTAAGCTGCTTTGTATTATTTTTAATTTAATATTAAAAACAGTAACTTTTCCTGACAAGTGGAGAGAGTCGAGAGTTTTCCCACTATATGAAAAGAGTAATAAGCATGATATTGAGCACCATCGTCCTATAACAATTTACGTAATTTTGCAAACATTTTTTTAATATTAATTTATGATTATATATTCTACCATGCTAAAAGTTCAGTAAATAGTAGAGGCAGCACAGAATAATACAAGGAAAGTCCACGGTATCGAACTTTGTATGCAAAACACAGTATATTGTAGAAACTCTAGGTCAGAAAGGATGTAATCTACACCGAGTTTTCTAAAAGGATTTACGGGTTGGCCCCGGTATATTATTATTAAACAAGTTGCAAAGTTTTGGATTTAGTGATTCTTTAATTCAATGATTTACTTCCTAGTTATCTTGACGGACTCAGTTTATTTAATACCGTGGCTTCCAATCTGAGTTATTTAAACAAACACCAAAAGTGCCGCAAGGTTCCACACTTGGACTGCGACTTCTTGTACATTTTATTAATGATTTTATTGACAACCTTGAGTTACGCTATTTACTTTAAGCTGGATATCTCAAATTATATCTTTGCCCGACTGCTTGCGACTCCAGCATAATCTAGATTTGCTAACCATTTCCTTTTAAACGCTATCAAATATAGCGTAATTCCTTTCTGACGTAAGTTAGACTCTATTATTTTAATTGCAATTTGGATAATTATGACTTAGATGAACCGGAGTTTGATTCAAAAATAACTTTCTCTAGCAATATTGGGGAATGTGTAGCAAGAACTTATAAATTCCTAGGTTTTATTCTGCGTAACAGTAGGAACTTGAAAAATGTATCCAGTCTTCGTTTTCTATTTATTACATTCGGCAAGTTCAAATTTCAATACCCCTCCATGGCTTGGAGTTCAAGTTATAATATTCATATTACATTACTCGAAAAAATAGAGCGGTGTTTCTTCAAATTTGCAATATATATTTTAGTAACCGTCAAGCAGCACATCTCAGGAGTTCTTTTTACGTCCACTTCCAGTGGAAGTATAGTAACGACAAAAAAATTTTTAAAATTTTTTATTATTCAGATAGGCTTAGAATGTCACGAAACGTCGAGATTTTAAATTTGAGCGAAAAAAAATTTCTGTCTGTCGGTCTGTCTGTAACTTTTTTTGTGCGCACGTTTACTCTGGAACCGTTTGAGATATTGACTTGAAATTTGGTACACATATGTAGTTTAACGAGATCTAGAACTACATTATATTTTCATCTTGTTCCGTCGAAGGGTTGGGGGTAAATTGGGGTTAATTTGGGGTAAATAGGTAAATCAAGCAGGTAAGAGTCTATAAAATTGGTATTTAGTATATACAAGAGAAGCTAAGGTCTCAAAAAAAATTTTGGCATTAGCCACCCCCATTACCACCCCACCTCATTATTAAAGGGGATGAAAAAAAATGTGATTTAGTGTGTGTACAAGAACCAGAAACCTCAAAATATTTTTTTACTTCATCCACCCCCACTACCACCCCCTATAACCACTCCCACCCCGCTACCGATGTGGGGTATCGTTTTATGGATTTTTAGTGATTCCTTGGGCAGTGGTTTTAAATAAATATAATATGTAGTCTAGTTGGGAAAAGGGTAATATACACAATAATATTCTTATATAAAATAATTAATAATGAAATCAACCTATTATCTCACTTCATAAATTCCGTGTGTCCAGATTAACTGCTAGGAGAAGTAATATATCTATACAAAACTATTTGGACAATAAAAATTTTTAAAATTTTTTTTGTCGTTACTATACTTCCACTGTATGTGGAAGTAATTAGTACATTTTAAGCATAAGGCATTTTTACTCTAAGAAACACGATTAAGCCCCTAGATACCGAAATATCTTACACCATATTTTCTTCCACAATTATTCTTAAACTGAAATAACGTATATTTCGACCACAAATTGTAGTAGTTGATCGAATGCAAATGAGTATTTGATTAACATTTTTCTGGAATACAGAGAAATTTTTACGTAGTGCCACTGAGATTTAAGTAAGGTATTCGCAGTCGACAATACCGAACTGCAACTTTCACTCATTTCATAATAGTTCTACATTCCAAAGACATCTGTGTGAATTCCCTAAGTTCCGTATGTAAGTAACAGAAAGCTAAGTTAGTTGGTTAGTTTGGCAATCATCTCAAAGATGGTGCGCGGTGTCATAAAGTAGAAAATTACAAATTAGTTGAGAATATTCTGGAGCTCTCATCTTTGGATATATAAAAGTACGGAGAAGCCCAGTGTGGACAGTACCGTTCAGAAGGCAGTTCAGATCAGTTGGTGAGAACAGATCAAGGAGTAAACAAACTGATAAAGTGACTGAAATATTGAATTATAGTACTCAGTATAATATTACTAAAGTAATTATTTGTTGTAATTAGTACGCAAATTAATAAATTAGTGTTTAGTGTTACATTGATGTTATAATTTCGAGATCGATGATACAGGGTGTTTACAAAAGGGGTGTAAACACGCAACAATAGTTTTAATAAAAATGCCTCATAACATTTCAAAGAATCTACCTAATCTACAAGTTTGCTGGAACCTGAGAGACACTGCATATTACAATTTCTGTATCTTGCCCATCGTATTTTTTTCTGATTAATCAAAAATTCAAAAACCGTGGTAACATACTGTTCTGAAATTTTAATAAAACATAGTTTATATCAAATAGCTTACACGCCTCCGACGTATATGGCGAATGCGGCTCAATTTCAACATGCTATTTGTCACACGTATCAAATGAAAATTTTAAGTATAATGGAAGTGATAGTCTTTACAAAACATGGTCTACATACAAACACATACAGGCATACATTTTTTTCACGATAACTATTAAAAAGTTTTGTCCAGTTTTATAATATAGGCTAAATTTTGATTAAATCAATATTAAGAACTTTGGTACATAAATATTTATAATATAAATATTATAAATATTTATAATATACGTACATAAATATTTATAATATTAATATCGTTATGTACTCTACTACTATTATATACTATAATAATACTTTGTTTCATGGAGAACCGTAAGGCTTTTAACAAAGTGGTATGGGACAATTTGTGAGTTATTATTGGAGAAAGATTTGGTTTTCATTAATTGCCGATAATAAAAAAAAAACTCTGCTTTGGTGGATAAATATAAAGTTAGCAAAGGCGTCGGACAGAGTTGTGTTCTATCACCAATCCTCTTTAGCATCTATAGCGAACAGGTGATGCAACGTGTGCTGGAAGGCTGTCAAAGTGGAGTAGCTATACGCGGAACCAAGATTTCTAACGAGATTTGCTGATGATACCACCTTGGTTGCAGCAAACGAGGATGAGTTCACACACTTTAAGGATAGGATGAAGATAGTAAGCTCTGAGCATGGTTTACGTGTAAATTACAACAAAATTATGATTGTGGATCGAGCAAATGATAACCAACTAGACACGTTAAAATCAAGTACTGCGATTCGGCGAAGAATACAAACGGCAATATCGGCAACTTACTAGTTGAGCAAAATTAGACGTAGCAGAAATATCACCAAACACATAAAGATCAGATTTGGTAACGTGATAATTTTCTCCATCTTTCTTTAGGCCTTTGGACCATTAGAGAGCACACAGACGGCGTATTGATGCTTTTGAAAAAACGACGACTCTTCAGCACAGCATTATCTCGAATTCTCATTTTTTCGGACACATCAATGGAGAGATGAGAATATAGAATTACTGACTTTTCAGGGAAAACCAGATGGCAACAGGCGAAGAAGGCGGCCTTCAAAACGTAGAGCTACTGTCAGCTGATGGGATGGGAAAGAGGTTTGGTGTAATCGTGCCCCTAAAGGCAACCGCAATAGATGGTGCGATACTGTCAGACGTGTTAGACAGTAAATGGAGACCAACTGGAATAATACATGGATCACAAAATCTCTGGTGTTGACGTTGTTAATATAAGAAGAGATGAGGATATTATTTATTTGTCTTTATGGAATGTACAATTCAAGCAAGTATACGTAATATACAAGTTTCAAAAATGAAATTGCTCTTCCGAGACACGTCATTTATATGTAATTTGGGCATATAATTTGACGCCATAAAAATAAATGAGAAAACCTGAAATGTGGCCAATTTACCCTTTATCAGTAAGAATACTTTCTCTCATATCTTTGAATTAATCTAATTAATTACAATGTAAATGAAATATTTATATTATCTACCATATTTCTCCTTAGTACATTCCTTTAAAAATTATTTTATTCACCAAACAGTTATCGCCAGATAGCATAAGCAGACGGCAGACGACAGGTGCGATCTAATTATGTTTTTAATTCAGAATAAACCTTTCGTAGCAGGGCCGCGGCTCATCATGACCGACTTAATAACTTATCTTTTTCAAAACAATTTAGTCATTTGAAATCACTTTCATTTGTGTACCAATGTGATAACTGTAATTTTATTTCTTCTATGTAAATGGAACATTAAATTCCATAGAAACATATATTAACAGTGTGAAATCTAACGGTGGCATTCTGATTTATTAAATACCCAATATTTTAGCTAGTTATGTAGTAAATGATAGAAATTCTATTAAGAGGAGACAAAGCCAATTACAAAGTTTCATCGGTAAAGCTAAAACTGAAGTGGGGCGAAAGGTAGGAAGTGGGGCTATTATAGAGCATCTGCACGTGACGTCACAGCTAACCTCAAAAATATGTGTTTCTTAAGATTTAAGAGTATTACGCAGCGATTATTAAACTTTCTGCTCTGGAACCAGTACGGCTCCAAGCTAAAAATGCGTATACAAACATTAAAAATAAGAATAAACTTGAAAAATTTAAAATTTAAGATTATGTTGGTTACATGATGCAGATGCCCTATTGTAGTGCTGTAGGTGGCACCATCTATTAAAAAGCACTACTAAAAATCTTGACTAGCCAAACGGCTGGCGTTATTAAACTAAAAGAAAATTATTCTTGTAAAAATGAATTCTACACTTCTATTGAAGAAAGTTTTTAGCTAAAATTTGTTAATTATGAAGATCTCTCTTCACATTGGCTCATTGCCGCCTTCTCCACTCTGACTTGATCGCCTTGTTCCCTGTTAAGGTGTTTCGTTACCAGTTTTCTGTTACTTACAATGTTAACGAAAATTTCATTATTTATAACGACATCAACAGAAATCCTTATGGGTATAACCTTCATAGAAAAGCATGCCTTTTAATAATCAAACAAACTTAACATCATAATATTACATAAGCAATGCTCCAAATCTAGTATATGAGGTTCTCAAAATGTCCTCCCCCAACTTCGATACATTTCCTGCACCGTACCAATAAATGTCGTGTGGCCTTCCCGATGGTTTGTCTCTGGTTCCTCATGTCATCAAATGCTGTCACTACCCACTGCCGTAGTTCGTCTCTAGTGGTGACTTCTGTGCTGTACACCGATTGTTTCATGTTGCCCCAAACATAAAAATCAAGAACAGTTAGGTCAGGAGACCTAGCTGGCCAAGCTTGAGTGCCTCCGCGATCGATCCAGCGGTTAGGACACTCATTGTTGAGAGGTTCCCGGACCTGGAGTGAGAAATGCGGCGGTGCCCCATCATGCTGGAAATGAAGACCTCTCCTGTTAACATCTTGCGCCAATAATAAATTAGGCAAAATGTTCCGGAAGAAATCTAAGTAGATTTCTCCAGTCAATTGGCCTTCAAAAAATGCGGTCCTACCAATGTATCATTCACCACTCCACACCATACATTAAGTGAGAACTTGCGCTGGGAGTTTCTCTGGACAACGACATGAGGATTATTGTGAGCCCAAATGTGTGAATTACTAGAATTCTACACTCCGTCTTGAGTGAATTGGGCCTCATCCGTGAAAAAGAATTCTGGGCAAAGTTCTTGGATGACGAATTATCCAACGGCAGAACGTAAGGAGTGCGACTTCATCACGTAGTTCGAGACCCTGGATCTTTTGGATGTGGTAAGGATACAGCCGTTCCGCTTTTAATGCCCTCCATACACGGCTTTGAGGAATACCTAGCGCGTGTGCTATTCTTCTAGTGCTTGTCGAAGGATTTTGCTCTGCCATCTCCACAATCTTTTCTTCGGCCGGTCTAACTACTCGTTCTATATTTTCGTTACTTTCAGGAAATCTACCATGTTCTCGAGAGAACTGGAAAACTCTGCTGAGAGTGTCGCGCGACGGTACTCTTCGAGCAGGAAATCTTCGCTGATATTCTGTAACGATAAGATATTAGTTTATTAGCTGTATTCTCTGTAATATTCATTTTAATTTTTACTCTCAAGAAATAAATTAATTTTATGTGAGTTTAAACAGTACATTTCCCAGAAAAGAAAATTGGAAGTACAGCAATGAATAAATTCTTGTCCCGCGATAAGACGAAGGATGAACTGACAGAGTTCCTTTCCGGTCAGATTCTTCAATTTGGCGTGACCAATAACAAAAGGTTTGTAATCAGTTGGAGGGACAAAGCGGCTTCATCACATGGCGATGATGTATCCAGTCTTTCAAGTACGCAGGAGGAGGCGGACACAAAGATCATATTACATGCAGTATATTTAGCACAGAAAGGAATTAAAACTACTCATATATTCTCCCCCGATGCTGACGTCCTAATTTTGGCACTAAGACGATATCCCTAACTTTCCAAAGTGTTTGCATTTTTCCTTGACCATGGCATGAAAAGGTTTCTTCAGCTAGGTTCAATTTACAGAGCACTTGGACCTCTGAAAGCCTCTGTACTTCCTGGATTACACGCACTTTCAGGAGCAGATGTAACAGGATCATTTGCTGGCAAAGGTAAAATAAAGTGGTGGAAAACTTTTAATTCTGCAAGTGATAAGCTGCTGGAAGCTTTGGCTATATTGGGGACTACACTGTCTCTCACAGAAGATGTCAGGGCTAATTTGGAAGCATTCATTTGTCAGCTTTATATCCCAAAAACAACACTGACCGACATAGGAGCTGTGAGATGGTTGTTGTTCAACCAGAAACAGTGTCAAGATGAGATCCTTCCTCCAACCAGATCTGCACTGGATCCGGCTTTGCTAAGGGCCCACCTTCAGTGCTTTGAGTGGAATCAGGACCTCATTCAGCATCCCAATAACACACCACCCTTAGATTTTGGATGGAAGAGAGTAGGGAGCACATACGAGCCAGTTGCTTGTACCAAACCTCGTGCTCCAGAGCTTATCTTGGAACTTTGTCGCTGCTCATGCTACCAAAGGCGTTGCTCTCCTCCATGTACGTGTCAGTCGAATGGACTCCGGTGTACCGAAATGTGTAAGTGCGAAGCTAATCTCGACCGATGTGATAATATGGGAGAGTACGAGCAAGGCGATGGTGAAGATTTGGGGCTAAGTGAGATTTGCATTGAAAGTGACGATGATTTTAATTAAAAATGTCATTGTAGAAGTGAAAAGTATTGCTTGTCTGTACTTTGTCTATATAAATCTGTAACTACTGTATTTCTATAAGTTTCTTCATTGAACGTTAAATTTTCTTCTCTTTTCTGGCATTGGATGGGTTCCATCAACCAGCTACACAGATGGGGGAAAGAGAAGGAAGTAAAAAGGAAAACGTTAAAATTATATAGGTACTTTTTCTTTCAATTTCCTATGCCTACCTATACTGTAAAACATAGGGGAGATGGGGGCATTTGTTAATTTATTTATGTTTACAATATTTTAGTTTTAATGATTGTTTCCAGTGGCTCGAGAAATATTGTCAAATATGTTAATATGCACTGGCAAATCTCTCATCATTAGACATATTAATTTTTATTATTGGAAACTATAAAATGAAACTTTTTGAGAGAACGGTTAGTTCTACATAAAATGTTATTACAATTTTATAACATTTTCTCTGTATAATTGATTTGGCAATATTTTTTATATAAAACTTTTTTTCGTAATACCAATGGTTACTTAGATAAATTGGAGAAAGTGTTTGCGATGGCGGCCATTGTTCTTCGCACGCAGCACTCAAATGCACTATTTTTGAGAATGCCAACATCGAAAGTATGTTTCTCCAAGACCACTACCACACTTGCATCATCAAAGATCCCACGGATGTACATTTGATAGGGGACCTCGTTTTCTTTTCCAGCTTGACCTAACCTAGCTCTTTCAGCCCCACGATGTCTAGCGCCGCTAATACCTGACTGACTCCGTAGCACGAGGGCAAAATGTGTTAATTGACTTATTTCACGTTAGAAACTTTAGTAAAAAGTGTCATGGCGTAAACTAGATTGGCATCACTAAAGGTAGTAGTAATCCACATGTTGACCAACTCGTCTAATTTCCAAACTTGGTAAAAGTAAAAATGCATCTTGCAAATTGCATCTTTTTTACCACTATAATGAAAAGTAGCCATGTATGGACAGTTTGGTCACTTACTATACTTTTGTGCAAATTTTCCATTTTTTTATACACAGAAATTCATAGTGTACATTTGTATAGTTCTTCGAGGGCTTCTTCCTTTTATCTCGTGGTTTTGTTTTCAGTTGCTCCTTTTGATATTATTTACCGCCTCGGTAACTTCATGAACTCTTCCACCCACTTTCATAAGTACTAATGGCTGCTAATTGCATATCTCTGTCAAGATGGTGTTTCTCCATGTAAGAGCGATTATAGTTTAGCATTAATCACCAGAGATAATTCACAAACTAAATGAATAAGGACTACATATATTTATGTAAAATGTGAAACATAACGGCACAAAGAAGTAAAAGAATTTAGGCATTGAATGGCCAAAAAATTACGTAAATAAGTCTCAAATACTTTCCTTTAGATAATATATTTTTACAGCTTTTAATATGGAACAACTTTTTTATCTACGGAATGAGGTGAATCAACAAGGTTCTTCATCACGGAATACTATTCTATGATGGTACACCTACTTGGTATGCTATTTTCCGTCTATATACTTTTTGATCTGATTGAAGATCTGGATCAAGTATGGATCCTTGTGGAACTCCACATCAAATGTTGTTTTTTTAGAGTAATTTCATTATGATTTTACCTCTATTCAAGGTCATTAACCGTTTGAGGCATAATAGCTATTCAGTAAATCACCCCAGTAAGCAAAAATGAACTTTGACAAATAATGAAAAATGTATATCAAATTACGTAAATTGTGTTAAAAATAATCGCATGTTTTGATTATCTGAAAGAATGTTGAACTATCTAGTGTCGTTTGATTTCATGTATTCGGTAGATCAGTTGGTGTATCAATATCCCACGTATTACTCGAGATATACTATTAAAACATGTTTGAATCGCCGACCGTCGACACAAAAACCAAATTTAAACGATATTAGTTAACTGGTCGTCACCACATAAGCTTATTCCAACTGTCGGCGGATAAAAGGTTTCAAAATCTCTTACTCATATTGATCTTAATTATTAGCATCAGGGTCATAAGGGCTATTATCGTAACTCTCGTCACTTATTATTATGCTTCAAAGGGTTAAGATAGAATTGGACTCAGAGAAAAGATGTGCTTAAGACTCCACATGTCTCAATCAATATTTCGTGGTTATTAAATTTTCGTTAATTCGCAACATACACTTCAGCATGGAATAAACTGACCACAATGCTGAAAATTTAACCTGGCAACGGACAAATGGGATGTAGTAGTAAACCCACATCAATTTTAAAAGTGGCGTCAAACTTCATTATTACTTTAGTATTAATTCTATTATATTTCCAGAGTTATACAGTGAAGAGTTTACGAGGTTACTGGGTTATGTAGTAGAAGGTTTTGCTGCTGAAGGGCTATAGGCTTACTAGGTAACAAGGTAACAAATTTCTGAGGGTACAATCTAATTGATTCCCCAATCGAATGCCACCTATTTTTTTCATTGAATCCTTAGGGTTATGGGTTGTGAGGTAGAGCGATTGCCATTGAAAAGCTATGGCACCATAGGGTGCTTGATTCCAAGATTCTAATGTCAAAATGACACGAAGTCCCCTACTTAGAATCTCCATTTTTTCGATTGGATCTTCAGAGTTAAGAAACTATGAGGTTATGGGATGCTGAGGTTATGGAATCACGAGGTTGTGGATGTATGACACTCAACTCAACTCCCCAATCAATATTCTTCACTATTTTCATTGTATTCCCGGGTTGTGGGGTTGAAGGGTCATGGGGTTAAGGAATTATGAGGTTTTTCGGTTTCTTTGAGTTATGAGGTCACAATCTCATTAACTCCCCACTGAAGCACCACAATGTTATCAGGGTGAAGTTTTAAAATTTAATCACTTTTGGAGTCAAATTTAAATGAGCTGTAATATTACGTTCCACTTTTTTGGTGTTAAAAAAAACCTGACGTGTTGGGGAAAAACTAAGGTCAGATTCATGTTCAGCGGCTCAAAATACAAGGGATAGATAAGGTCAGTATCCCAGCACAGACCACTTCTTTGTGGGCCTGTGTATTTATTGTTTTAACAATGATAACTGGTCCATGAAAAAAAGAGAATATTTGAAGACTTTAAACTTATCATTGGTAAATGACCACGTTGAGGTAATAATAAAGAATCGGTGCCAAAAAGGCCCCAGTTAAAGCCAGGTCTTTGTTGAAATTGCCATAGGGCAAAATATAGTAAAACTGAGGATCAGATCATTGAGGTTGGGCGACAATATTGCGTTGAAATAGACCATCCAAAGGTAGAAAATGACTAGCAATGAACACGAACCTTCAATACTTGAGTCAGATGTGGAGGTAGGTAGCTATTCAAAAAACTGGCAAAGCAGCTGTGGTCGATAATATCACGACCGAGGAGCTGAAGTTAGTTGGTGAAGATGGAGTGAGAATCCTTCAAAGACTATGCCAAGGAGTCTGGCCCGACGATTGGAGAACCTCAATCTTCGTGCCACTACATAAAAACGGAGCGATAAATGTCTGTTATAACTAGAGATTGCTGACACAAATATCGCACTCTGTATATTCTTCAATCCAGACTTCAAAATTATCTGTCGTGGCAAACACCTCCTGAGCAAGCAGGCTTTGTTAAAGGACGCCATACCAGAGAGCAAATACTGAATTTGCGACAACTTATTGAGAAATCAAGGGAATATTACGTGCCTAGATACCTTTGCTTCGTAGACTACCGTAAGGCTTTTGCCAATGTAGAATTGGACAAATTGTGGACTGTATTATTGGAAACTGGGACACCAAAACATCTGGTATTTATTATCATCCGACTAATATGAAGAAAATTCTGCTCTGGTGAAAGTAGACAGCACAATGTAAGGTCGACAAAGGCGTTAGACAGGGCTGTGTTCTGTCGCCCATCCTCTTTAACATCTACACTGAACACGTATTGCGATGGATACTAGAGGATTGGCACGGTGGAGTAGCTATAGGTGGAACCAAGACATCTAACTTAAAATGTGCAAATGATACCACATTAGTTGTAGCAAGCGAGGATGAGCTCATACATCTGTTGGGCAGGCTTCAGAAAACAAGTTCTGATTATTGCCTCAGTGTAAACTACAACAAAACCAAAATTATGAATGTAGACCGAGTAAATGATAACTACCCACACCCAGACATATTAAGGATAGGTGATTGTGAGGTAGTAAACAAGATGGTACACCTTGTGGACAATACAGGCGACTGCGAAGATGGGATTCGGCGAAGAATACAGATGGCAAGATCGGCAACTTGCCAGCTGATCAGGATTTGGCGTGACAGAAATATCACGAGGCGCACCAAGATCAGGCTTGTTATCGCCCTAGTTTTCTCCATCTGTCTTTATGTCTCTGAGACATGGACCATTAGGGAAGTAAGTAGACGGCGAATTGATACTTTCAAAAGGTGGGTCTGCAGACGTTTGCTACGAATTCCTCGATTCTCCAAGAAATACGTCCCCAAAATCGACTCTCCAGCACCGTAATCTCTCGAATCCTCTCATTTTTTGGCCACATCAACCGGAGAAAGGACAATATGGAACAGTTGATAGGGAAAACTAGATGGTAAGAGGTGATGGGGACGCTCGCCAAAGCGTTGGGCTGATGTCACCAAGGAGCTGATAGGAGAGGGCTTCAATGAGGCTATGCGCCTAACAAGCAACCGCGATAGATGATGTGATGCCACGAGGCATGCTATGCAGCAAGTGTAGGCCAACTAGAATAATTTTCATGAATCACAAAACGTCTGGGAGTTCTGAATAAGAAGAAGAAGGAGAAGAAAAAATATAGCATGCTTTAAACGCTACACTTGTGCATTAAATTTTTGTATTCGCTAAACTTAAACTTTTACACTTCACTTGATAAATAATCTACTAGTGTATTTTTCATTTACTGCATATTGCTAACGAAAATTAAGACATTTAATTGTTTATTCCATTATTATGCTTGTTAATAATCAGAATTATTTTCTGTAACTTCCCTTAGCTACACCATTGTTCTCAATGACCTAGTACGGCCACAACGTCCTTAAAGTAGCAAATTGTTGGTCCTTTAACGTGATGTCGGCATGACGAAATGCTGGCGCCACCGATTTAATGCGGCGCTTTTGTCTTAGCTCCATTTCTAATTGAGTTTTTGCTAATTTTATGACCTTATTTTAAGATGTGAAGCTGCCGAAACCACTTTAAGAAACTCATTTCCATTGTTAACTTTACAGATTGTAAATTAAAAAATATCTGTTGTTTTAATGGCTTGTGTATTCTAAACCCAAAACATTGTGAATGGTGTTTAACTTTAATTAGTTTCGACTATCGTTCCAGATATCTGGGTATCTTGTCTGAGAAAACTATTAGTATTTTTACAGTAGTGTGTCAAAGTTGGCTAATGATTTGGATGTTACTGGCGCCATACGACTTTCTAACAAAAAAATAGCACGAGTAATAGTTTATCAATTTCGCATGTAATAAAATAAAGCCTGCAAAATTTTTATGTTGAACATACACTCTAATTAATAGTGGTCTGTATAACACTTTAGAAATTGGTTTTAAAAGAACCCAACCTCAAGTTTTAACTAGATGTAAACGTTATACTCTTGTTCGATTTACTGAAGTATTTTTTAATTGTTTAACATTCCATAGGATAGATTTCTTCACAAGTTTTTCGAAAATAGCTTAATTACTTCCACGTCCAGTGGTAGTAATGCAAAAAAAAATTTAGAAAATTTTTATTATTCAAATAGGCTTAGAATGTTATGAAACATCGAGATTTTAAGTTTGAGAAAAATAACTGTCTGTCTGTCTGTCCGTCCGTCTGCCTGCCTGCCTGCCTTTTTTTTTTAAGTTCTTTGACTTCTGCAATACGTGGATGTGCAAACAGTGCTATGACAATGACATCTGACGTCTTAATGATTAATTTGTTGTGACTGTTCCTAGCTGCATCCAGGGTGTGCAAAAGAAGACGTGCATCTGCTTTCTCGAGTGATGAAGGTGACATGGAGGCCACGCTCTCTTCGTCACCTGATGAATTGACTCTGCCCCTATACGTGCAGTATACTTTTTTTCGTTTTTCATGAATTTGTATTGTAACGATCCTTGGATTTCAAGAATCGAAACGAACAGTACTTTATTATACATAAACATTTAACATGTGCCTCCCCCGAACCTGGCCCGGAGCCAACCAGTGTTAGTAGGGTTGGGCAGGGGCAGGTCTGGATTGGTTTGAACGACAATGGATGTAAAGATTAGAGTTGGATTGCAAGACAAAATTTTAGCCACTGAACCATCATACATTAATACAAAAATTAAATGTCTGTATTACATACCGGGTGACACAGGAGATATGTAACACCCCGTAGCATGTTTATTTAAAAAGATATTATTTTGAAATTTGGTAGACTTATATAATATGTGATTGTTCTTTTTTTAGTACAAACAAAAATTTTTTTCCTCTTCCGGTTTCACCGGAAGTGAGATCTACTTTGTTATTTTAAATAGCACCCTGTATATATTTTTTTCCTCTCTGATTCTCCTTAAATTTCTCTTTTCAACTATGTATAGCAAGATGGTATTCGTTTTTAACATGGCTACTGAAAACCATTTAATTGCATTAAGTCAAGTTGGCTATGGTATGAAATGTAGTGGTAATTAATGATTGGTGTGCTGTGATATCAAAAGAACACTGGTACACAATTTTGTGTGTCATATTTGTTTTGTTCTAATTAGTTGCCGAAGAGACTTTGTACAATTTTTGCATTAAACAAAAATCTCTAGACTAAATCCCCTAAATCATAAAAACTAAGATAGAATCACTAATTTTAAATTTTATCCATTTGTAAAATATTTATTCATATTTCACTTTTACCAATTAGATGGCCCCTGAGGTCACTGGATCTTACGCCACTTGATTTTTTCATATGGGGCCATCTCAAGGAAATAGTTTATAAAACTCCACTGTAAAATAGGGAAGACTTGGAAATGAGAGTTAGGTTGGCAATAAATGAGATTACTGAATTATAGTTAGAAAATGTGCTTAGAGGTACTGTTACAAGAATTCGACCCTGCAGGGAAAATAATGGCCAACATTTTGAGATTCTTCGAAAACAATTTTATTTAAAAGTAAGTAAAATCAGATATAAGAATGAATTGTATTGGGTAAAAGTGAAAGATAAATACATATTTTACAAATGGGTTAAATTTAAAATTAGTGTTTCTATCTTAGTTTTTATGATTTCGAGGATTTAGTCTAGAGATTTTTTTTAATATAAAAATTCTACAAAGTGTCTTCGGCCACTGATTAGAACAAAACAAATATGAAACACAAAATTGTCTACCAGAGTTCTTTTGATTTCGCAGCACATTAAGCATTAATTACCGCCACATTTCATACCATAGCCAACTTGACTTAATACAATAAAATGGTTTTCAGCAGCCATTTTAAAAACGAATGCCATTTTGCTATAAATAGTTGAAAAGAGAAATTTAAGTGGAATCAGACAGGAAAAAAAAATATACAGGGTGCCATTTAAAATAACGAAGTAGATGTCACTTCCGGTGAAACCGGAAGTGGAAAAAATTTCGTGTTTATACTAAAAAAAGGACAATCACGTAGTATATAAGTCTACTAAATTTCAAAATAATATCTTTTTAAATAAACATGCTACGGGGTGTTACATATCTCCTGTGTCACCCGGTATATCATTCGAGAATCATGTTTCAAAGAATAGATATATTATTCTGAAATATATATTGATTGATCGATTTACCAGCGTGCGGTAGGCATTTCTGCCACTCCTAAGGATTATACAGCTGGGCCTGCTACGTCCACGCTGGGTTGGGCTAGGGTCGTGCTTGTTGCTAGCAGCGAGTGCCACATTGTGTCGTGAGGGAGCGTTTAAGTTCCCTTTTTTTGTATTTTTGGTTCTGGACTTCTGCCTCTTCTGGGTCTTCTTGTGATATATGTTGCTGCGTTGTGACGCTGCTGTTTGTGCTTCTATTTTTGTATTTCTGCTTCTACAAATTTTCTTCTTCTTCTTCTTCTGAGCCTTCTGATTCCGCTGTTTCTCATTCTGGTAGAGTATATATCGCTCCGATTTTTTTGTGGAATTCATTTTTCCCCTCGCTGCTCTTTCCCAGTATGTTTGATCCTTTCCCAGTTTGTTCATGATCCTCTCGATTGTTGTTTTCCACGTGTAACATGGTCTCCCTATTTTTAGCTACTGTTCAGTGTTAGTGCTTTCTTCAGTAGATGTGTTAGTTCCCTTCTTTGGACGTGTTCCCAGTACTTCATTACGTACATTTATATCCTTTTTGTGATTGTCTTCCCTTCTAGTAGTGTTGATGTTTTATGTCGCTGTTTTTGTCCTGTTGATTTTCTGAGTAGTTGGATGATGTCTTTTTCAGCTCTTCTCAAACTTCTTCTGTTGGCTTTTGTTGTTGCCTTTTGTTGACTCCTCTGTTCTTTCTTTTGTCTGGTTTCCGTCATTTGTCCGAACCATTGTATGGCAGTGGTCTCATGGAGACAAACCTGTATTATCTTGTTTATTAGATAGTGTGGTACTCCTTTGTTATATAGGGTGTTGACTATGGCCTCGTGACTGATGGTATCGAATGCCTTTTGGAGATCTATAGCAACTATGTGTAGTTTTGTCCCTTCTCTCCATTTTTCTTACATTATACTTTTGGTGGTGTACATGTGGTCGTTCGTTGATCTGCCTTTGATGAATGCTGTCTGGTAGTCTGGCGGTCTTCCAATGTACTTCTCTGGTTGCTCGAGCAGGAATTGTGTGTAGTATTTGTATCCTATGCTGCAGAGTGCTATTCTTCTGTAGACATCCATATTCTGTGACGAGTTGGTTTTTGGGAGAGCCATATTGTATAATCATGGTCCATTCCGTAGGCAGAGGTGTGCGCATGATTACTGGAACTAGATTATATTTTAATCTTATTCCTTTGAGAGGTTGAGGTACTTAGTATATATATCTAAAAAAATTTTGGCATTAGCCACCTCCATTACCACCCCACCCCGTCATTAAAGGGGGTAAAGAAAAATAAAATTGTGATTTAGTGTGTGTGCAAGAACTAAAGGCCTCAATTTTTTTTTAATTCATCCATAGACAGTCCATCAGCATATTCGCCGCTCAATTCGCCTTAACCGACTGAGCCACCATGCTATTTAATCAAATATGTATATTATATTGAAACTGAACAAGACGTTTCAATAGTTATCATACATTTTTGTACATAAATCCGCTTCATAACGCGCTGACTCAAAATATCAAATATAAAATCAGTGTGTGTATGTGTATATGTCTGCAGATCTTGTAAACAAGATAAGACTTAAATATTTATATCAAAATTTGGAAGATACGTCAAATTGCATGGTAGAACACTCCTTTAAAACTGGTTAGTATCCGTCATGCAGGGTGATCGTTAGAAGCTTATAAAGCGTCATATTTTATCAGAAGTATAATCGAAACCATAAGGTACAGCATAACTCTCAGGTTCGAACGAATTTTAAGTAGATCAATTATATGTTAAACTGTTTTTAAGGAATGTTTAATAATATTACTACGAAACGAATGAATTTAGAAGTTGGGCATCGATGACTGCGAATGCCTGTTATAAGAACGAACTCTAATAGGGAACGTGAGATGAGTTTAGACCATTGTGAGACAGGTTAGTTTTATCCTACTGATGACTCGTCGTTGCGATAGTAGTCCTGCTCAGTACGAGAGGCATCGAACATTTAGTTCACGCACTCGCTTTAATGGGCGGTGATGCGAAGCTACCATCCATGGAATTATGTCTGAACGCCTCTAACGCCTCTAGTAGAAGGTGGCAGATATATCTCTTGGAATTCCGAGAGTCAAAAGGCTCAAAACAATGTGACTTTACTAGGCAGTCGAGGTTCGCCACGATCATCGCACTAGCCATATTTGCTGTCACACAGTGGCACGAATAGTGATTTTATCGTTCAAAATTATCTAGAGCACTTCTTTCGCAACCGATTGGGATAATTTTTTTTTTTAATACTCGTTATTATTTAATTTCCAAAAAACGTAAGAAAGCCGATTTCGGCATAAGTTTCAATAAAAATATTTCATTTTTCATAATTTTTTAGCATTTTATAGCAGTCATCTTGCATGTTGGTTATGACAATTTAGATATCAGATTAGTAATCAGCGACCTCAAAAACCTCCTAGTAACAAGATTTATGTAAATTGGATAAGAAAAAAAGTTTTTATTTATAAGTTTTATCAAGATTTAAATAAAAAATAGGCATTTTGGCTAAGCTTAATGATTTTGGTTAGCGTATTAAAAAACCGGCTCTCTTACGTTTTTTGGAAATTAAATAACGAGTATTTAAAAGATAGATTAGATAATTTTGAACGAAAAAATCACGATTCATGCCACTGTGCGTCGAGATCGACGGTCGGCGGTGGGATCGATCCTTGCCGTGTCCGACCTGATCTCACACCTGTTGACGGCCGATCACAGAGAGGGATAACTTCTGTTATGTTTCTTGTTGATATTTTTATTTCAAATTTGGAACACATGTAAAATAGCATGATAAAATATATCCAACTATAGTTATAGCCTATTGAAAGTGGGGTATATGCATCGAATAGGGTGATCACCTGCTGAAATATATTTTATTACAATTTTAAAATAAAATGTTATTTAGATTTTTGCTTAAGTACACAAGATACTGAGATATCGAAATCGCAGTATACAGTGCATGTCTCTCAGATTTGAACAACCTTTACGTAGATTGGTTGATAAATGTTGTTGAAGTGTTAATTTTAATAAAACTTCTATGAAACGAAATAAAGTTGCAGTCGGGCGTTGCCTACTATGAATAATTGAACACAATACCTCGTAAACTTAGACTTTTTATTCAAATTATTCAAATTTGAAACAAAAATAAAGTGGCATGGTAGAATTCTCCCGATTGAAATTGAGCTGTATCTGTCACATAGGGCGATTGCGATATTTTTCATACTACTAGCTCTGCAAGTGTCATTTTTTGACGTCTGTCAGTATTATGAAAGTATCACTTGTAGTCCCTGACAAAACAAAATTTACTTTTATGCCCTAGGGCAGAAAAGGAATGTAATAAAAAAGTTAAACAATAACGAAATTCCGATACCAACGAAGCACACGCATTTTTGGCTGCTTCCTGAATATCGATACTTTCGTCATAATCCATACTTTTATTGCAAAAACTCTCGTAAATAACTTGAATGTCAGAAATTATTATGAAGTTATGAATTTGACAAGTTACTGACAGTAACCATAGCAACTAGAAAGCGTTCATGGCGAACAGCAAACACACTCCAATTAAAGTCTAAGCCAACTAATAAATGAGTTAAACAAATCTTGAAATATAAATTTACAATTTTGAATGAATTTTACTAAAAATTGTAATATTGCTAGTAGTACGAAAAACGTCGTAAGCACCTCGGCTTGTATCGGGTATTTACAGGTCTCGGGCTTCGGTGTGCAAACTGTGTTTTCGACCTGCAAAATACACTTACACGCCTTGGTACATAAATTACTATTATATGTATCATATCATCATATCATATCATTTATTTCACCAATTAAAATACAATACATATCTGGCACGCAATTAAAAAATATGAAAAATAATATATAAAATATATACAATATATATATATATAAATATATAAAATATAAACCCATAAGTTTATGCAATTAACAAAAGTAAAAATAAAAACATCAAGATATTATATTATGTTATTGTACCCTATACAATACAATACAAAAATAATAAAAGAGAACAAAGAAATACTTGACGAAATACAAAATAAATAAAAATAAGTGGCCGTACAACATTATTGTTGCATGTTCAAATAAGAGCAAGAAAATGAAGGAGAAAGGAAAGTCCGTACCACGTCAAATGGATGCCACTAAACCAGCAATGTTTTCTGGGTTTGTCAAAAACGCCACGAACTCGTCAGTAGAGTGAAAACCGTGGTTAAGAAATATTTTTGTCAATATGCCCTTAAAATGGTTATAGGTCAATAATTTTAATGAATTTGGAAGAAAATTATATAACTTGAGATGCGGCGAATTTTTAGATGATCTTGTCAGTCGATGCCTAGCTGACCTTACTAAATTGGCTTGTCTGGTGCTGTAATTATGAAACATTTGAATTCCTTTTGAAAGAATTAAAGTTTCTGTGAATATCCAATAAATTAAGATAAATATATAAAGATAATGCTCAGTGAAATAAATAAAGGCCTATAATGGTCTCTATATCCTACATTAGCATTGATTCTAATCGCTTTCTTCTGTAGATGAAATATTTTTATAGCATGGCAAGAATTACCTCATAGAGTGATACCATATCTAATGTGTGAATGAAACAGTGAAAAATAGCTCACTTTCAAGGTTTCCAAACCCAAATTCCTTCTAAGCTGGCGAACAAAAATATTGTGCTGGCAAGTTTGTGCCTTAGCTGATCAATATGACTAAACCAGTTTAGTTTATCGTCCAGTGTGACACCTAGGAGTTTCACACTGTCACCCTTTGTCACTGTGTTACTCGTGGAAAAGGCAAGATTCTGAGTTTTTCCTCATTCATTTTCATTTTATTAGTGATGAACCAGGTTTTAGCTTGATCAGAAATTAAAAAAGTTGATGTAAAACATGAAGGAAAGTTAGCAATGTGGTGTCATCAACGTAAGCAACATAAAATGAAATATATCATTAACATATATAATAAAGAGGAATGCCCCCAAGACAGAGCCCCGAGGTACTCCGTGCTTTACTGGATTAAGATCCGAATTTATATTATTTACGCTGACGCACTGTTTTCTCTTACATAAATAGGAAGAACGTAGTAGTTCCAATGGACTCCAACGAGATAAAATTTCAACTTTTCTATGAGTAATTCTTCTACCATGTTTTATTAGGGTTCTGCGCTTACAACAGTGTTAGTGATCGAAATCTGAACAACTTTCAAATTGTTCGATTGTCTGTCTGTCCGTCTGTCACTCTATCCGTCTTTTCGTCTGTCCGTCTGACCCAAAAAGAGTATAATGTTTACATCTAGTTTATTTTAGCATGTAGTTAACACCACTGCCAAAGAAAACCTGATGTACTTTTAGCGTGAAAAAAATTTACAAGAAAGGAAAATAATTCATAAATAAAATGTGCCAAATGAAAAGAGAAATTTTGTGTAACTACTTCATCATTTTATTTAAAGACGATATATTTGAACAAATGTATATTTTATGTCACATATCAAGGCAATTATTCGCAGATTGTTGCAGCTAACGGTTTTTGTGGAAAAAAATTTAAAGAGAGCATAAATTAAAAACAGTTTTTGTCTTGAGAACAACAGCAAACTAAGTTTAAAATGAAGTGACTTTTGATGCGATAATTCCTAGCATATTTTTTAAACACCTCACACAGAGTTTCCTAGCCCCACAATTAATGTCAGTTTAACTTCTGTATAAGTGTACATATTTAAAAAAAGTAACCGTCGAAGAACTCATTTTATTATGTTCCAAGTAAATGCCGAATTGTCACTGCACGATTTAAGAATCGTGATCACGATTTGCTGAAAATCTATGGCAGTCCTATAATTTATCCTCAGAAAGCTTATATTATTCCAACACCGTTCATATAGGAAGGCTCAGGGTCTAACGTGTGGTTTCAATCGAAGAAACACGAAAATGCACAAATGGAGCTCTAATATACGGTTTAAAATTGGGAAATTGTAAGGTGAATCTGTAATTTTGAGGCATTTATTGTACCAGTACTACGAACGTACAATGCGTTATTGATTTCTTCTGCTATACTTTATTTCATAAAATGTATACGTGTACTTTCGAGGGAAATAATGGGCAGTGTGATATCGACCATATGACTTGCTTAAGAAAATTATTGTTATTTGCAAAATTGCCTTAAATTCGTAGGTTAAGTGAATATGCATTGTACTTTGCGTCAAACATATGTCTCATAATAAAAATGTATACTGCAGTGCGATTAACGTTCTTCAATGTTTCAAGTAACGTTGAGATATTCAGTAGTTTTACAAAAAAAATATCTTAAATGATAAAAAGGATTTATACTATTATTAGTGGAGTAAACGCAGATTTTCACTTCAGAAAAATTTGTAATCAGGTAGACTTTGGTGACCAATATTCTTCAAGTATGCTAGAATAACGTAGTGAAAAGTCTACCGCAAAACAGTGTACGCGTCCTATTTTACTTCCACATCCAGTGGAAGTATAGTAACGACAAAAAAGTTTTAAAAAATTTTTATTGTTCAAATAGGCTTAGAATGTCATGAAACGTCGAGATTTTAAGTTTGAGCGAAAAAAAAATTTTCTGTCTGTCAGTCTGTCTGTAACTTTTTTTTTGCGCACGTTTACTCTGGAACCGTTTGAGATATTGACTTGAAATTTGGTACACATATGTACTTTAACGAAATCTAGAACTAGATTATATCTTCATCATGTTCCGTCGAAGGGTTGGGGGGTAAATTGGGGTAAATTTGGAGTAAATAGGTAAATTAAGAAGGTAAGAGCCCATAAAATTGGTATTTAGTATATACAAAAGAAGCTAGGGTCTCAAAAAAAATGTTGGCATTAGTCACCCCCATTACCACCCCCACCTCATTATTAAAGAGAATGAAAAAAAAATGTGATTTAGTGCGTGTACAAGAACCAGAAAACTCAAAATATTTTTTACTTCATCCACTCCCACTACCACCCACTATCACCACCCCCACCCCACTACCGATGTGGGGTATCGTTTTTAGGGTTTTTAGGGTAAACGATTTCAAATATTATATTATTAAAGTTCCATAAACAATTATTTCCACATACAAAATTTTTTCGTTGTGAATGACTTGGATAGAAAATCTGGATGTGGAAGTAGGGATTCCTTGGACAGCGTTTTTTTTTGTTTAACAATTTAAGTGCAAAAATACGGTTATTTGCGAATGACTTTTTAAATTTTATTTGTACGAAAAAACTGATAGCGCCATTCGAAAGAACGGGAAATTTTACGAAAGAAACATATTATTATATGACGTGTATTTTGCGCATTAAATTGGAGCGAGTAGAAATTTGTTAATTAAGGCTGTGTTACCAATGTCAAAATATCGCGTTCATTAATTCGTCATTTTCTAATTCTTTCGCGAGGTTGTTGTTAAAAACGAACCAACAGAATTCAGATTTGATTTAATTATTATAACTAATTAACTTAAGTCTGTTATGTATAATATTTTATATTTGAATACTAAATGAAATTAAGTTTCCAAAATTTTCTCCTTTGGATTTCAAACGTGAACGTACCTCTCAATCGGCCGTAATTAATCTATAATTATTTTATTTTCTTTAATGGGTCTCAAATATTCAAATAAAATATGACACATACTAGAATAAATATATTTAACGTGAAAAAAAGTTAAAAATCGGCATAATATTTGCTCCTATAAAAGATTAACCTCGTGGAAAAAATTGCTGATTTTGTTAATATTAGTTTGACGTTTTACTACTAGATGGCGGGACAGAAGTTGTTCGAAGTGGTAACACTGCTGAAATAACACTAGAAAGACAGTAAGAGCAGGGTCGGAAATGGTGTTTAAAAGAATTTTTACTTACTTGCCGATTGAATTGTCCACATTCTGTAGTACTGATTATATATTTTTAAGATTGTTTCATTTATTTTTATTTATGATTGACCGGGCTTGATCTCTTAACTACATACTACAACACAACGAGAACTGTCTATGGCTATTTATGCAGGGCTTTTTTCTTAGATTGTACGTAGAAACAAAGTAGCCATTACGATTTTTTACGATTAACATTTTTTAATAATAAGATTGATACGCTAAGTTGTATTCTTTATATTAGAGCATATTTCACCCTTATTGCACAATTCCAGAGCTTTTTTTCATAAAAGCTAATTTTTGTACTCTTTTTTTTTTCAGAAGTCCTATACATTTCTTGTTTATTGTTAATATTGCTAATAAATTATTAGTATGTCTAACAAAATATCATTACTAAGAAAAGCGATTAAGATTAGGATAACTATTTTTAATTCCGCCTGTGAACAATCGATGTCATGGAGAGATAAAAAAGAACTTGTGGTATACAGACAAACTCTCTTTGCACACTCTAATAGCGTATATATAGTCAACAATTATTTTAAAAGAGTAAAAGAGTCTTTTACTTCTCGAAGGAGAGTTCAAATTCTCTCTGGAAGTAATAAAGGCGCGTTTGCACGCATCCAGTAATTTAGTCGAGTCGTTTAGTAATTTAGTACTCGACCAATGCGGACAGCACTTTCCACTAAGTCACTCGACTTAAACACGCTGTCTGCATTGGTCGAGTACTAAATTTCTAAACGACTCGACTAAATTAATGGATGCGTGCAATCACGCCTTAAGTGACATTTTAGTCATTGAAAATGATTATTAAACTTGCAGTACAAAAATATTGTTTTGAAGACGTGAATGTTCAATTTATTTTTCCATTCTGGTATAAATGCTTTATGAAGGGTGTAAAAAAAATTTCTACATTGTTCACTATTTCCTCTTTATTAAATAAAACAACTGTAAATACTTGATATTATTTTATATTACACACAAACATAAACAAAATGTTCATTTCCTGGTTTTCAAAGCAATTTTATTGGTCAAATTAGTTATATCAAAAAGCATAAGAGTTCGAACATGCCGAAGATGCTACGCGCTAGAAGTTCAGGAAAGAATGTTAGAGGATGAACTGCTGCTAGCATCCTCGGTACGTGCAGTCACATTTAAATACAGGTTTGTTTTACAAATTGACGTCTTCGATGCATCGACTGAAACTGCAGCCTCAACTTCTAGCTGCGTAGCATTTTTGGCATGTCCGTACCATAACTCAACACTGCTCCACATACAGAGTCAGTGAATAGTGTGTGGAGGGTCAATATCTTCCTCAATTATTTGAAATTTTAAAAAATGTTTCAGATAAAAATTGTGATAGTAAGAGTAGCATATGCTAAAATTGTTTTTAAATATACATTGGTGTTCCACATATCGATGGCAAGCAAAGGCTCGAGTTTTTTATAAGACCAGGTGCGCACCGAAGCAGTAAGTAGGTAAACGTGATAGTGGCGTGGTAAATGTAAAATTATAAATACTTATGACTGGTTTCCAGGCGTCAGAAGCTTGCGCATAATGATTTTAAACTGATCAATTTCATTATACGCAAATTTCTGACGTTTGGAAATCAGTCCTAAGCACTTACCTAATTTTTTCCTGTCACATGGTCACCACACCACTGCCACACTACCTACTTACCACTTCGGTACATGCCTTGCCTAAATTGAACACATATCCAACATTTTTATATATATTTGAATTTGATCATATACTCTATACTGCTGTATATTATTTTAAACTTACACTGCGGTGCCGTCACATTATGAAACTGTTTACTAAGAAATTTGTATTTGTAGTGAACGTCAAGAGCAAAAGCAAAAACATATTTTCGTAAGTGGAACTGTCCTATCACTTTGAATGTTAAGGATGAAATTTTGCAGTGAGAGGGAAATAGGCGTTTATTTTCGGCTTATTATAAACATGTTTAAAATCATAAGTGGTACCATCTTTAAAATAGTTTCAGGTACTTCCCATTGCTCTAAGGTATACCCATTTACAGTTTTTATCATAAATTTTGTATATAGTTAAATGCCATGCTCTAATAACGCAATTGGGAACTATTTCCATTGACAAACTACAATATATTCAAGTACAACAAAAATAAACAATAAAAAACATATATAGTTGTATTCGTTAGAACAATAGCAATTATCTAAAACAATTTTAAAGATTATACTATGTTTGGTTTTTAAATATTTATAATAAATCGAAAATAAACGCATATCTCCTTCTCACTCTGCAAAATCCTGTACTTAACTAAGATAGTTAGAATGTGCGAGGATGCCCAAGAGTTTTTTTGAGTGAATACCAGTGTAACTGTGAGAGGCCCAGGGAGGGTGTATTAATTACATTCAATGTAAAGAATCCAAGAGCAATTCACGCAACCCGTAATACTTTGACGTGTTCGGTGGGTAATCTAAAAATAATTTACATTATTAGTTTGTTAGATATTATAGTGCGCAGTGCGCGATTGTTTAATTATTATTTACGAACATCAAATCTTATTTCAAAAGTTACAAGATAGAACAGGAGCTGAATAATTCGTTAATTCATTGTTATAAATCTAGTCGACTATTTTCAACAACGTTGATCACTTTGCAATACCTCCGTACGGCCCTGCAACACTTCTGTTGCCAACAACAGATAAGCAAATCTCAACTCTTAACTAGGCAATTGTATGAATCCTGTTTTACCGGCAGAACCATAGGTTCGCTATTTCTATACAAGCATTGACTATGGCGTGCAAACGCAGCCTTAAGGTCCCAAGTGACGCTGCGCCGACCGCCCGCTGACGCTGGAATAGGCTTGCGATAGCGCGCGCGCTGTACGTAAGTAGCTATAACTTCTGATTGCAAAAAGCAAATGATATGAAACCAATTGGGGATGAAAAAGTATCATTTCCTCTAAGTATTACATGTTTTTAAATAATTTTTTAAGTACTTTAATTATTACATATATAGCTTGAAAGAGGACCTTTGCATGAATTAACGATTATTTAGTAAAAATCATTGTAAAATGAATAATTTATTTAAAAAATAATACTTGGATAGCACATTTAAAGGAATTATCTAAAGTATGTATTCAGCCAAAAAATTAAAAAAAATTATTTTAGGAAATTTAGACCTTTAAACTTAGTACTTTGCGAAAAAAGACGTTTTCCGCTGTTGACACCAAATTTCAGTAGCCAATATCAAAGCTTAATATCGTGATATCAGCATTTTATAAGTGATTAATTTGAAGGTAAAGATATGTACTAAAAGCCCCAATGATTTACTTTATGATACATATTATATATTTAAAGTGTAATAACTTAAAAAATATATATATATTTTTATTTGAATACATGAAGGTGTTAGCTAAGGTACTAATCTTGAAAAATATTTCTTGGATTTATTTTTCTTTTAACGTAATAACAATTAAACAGTAAAAAAAGGCGAAAAATCTGTAAAAACACGATTTTTGGACAATAGGGTCGTTGACCATTTTTTGAAAATTTTATGTTCAAATACTTTATTAAATTTTATTTGACCCGTATTTTTTTATTTTACAATCTAAAGTCATTTTAATAGTGAAATTAATTATTTAAATTAAGAAATTTTGAATTCGCGCCCATCGCCACGTCAGATGTGAGCGCATGCGCAGTTAGATAAAGGAATAATCGACGGGCGTCGTTTGCTTTGCTTATTTGCTGTTAGCATATAGTCCAGTCAACTTTCCCCTCTAATTTGAGTGCTAATGAATGGATTTTGACGAAACCTTGTGCACTGTGTTTATAATGACGTTAATAAAAGAGTTAAAAAAAAGATCTGAGTAGGAAATGGTCGGAAGAGGTAGAAAACACCCCTTTTATTATGGGTTCCGTAACTTGTAGAATTAGGTCAAAAATGAAAGAGAAACAATGAATTTACCTTTTTCTGCCAAAAATAAGATGTTTTTCTTCAAGCGTATTAAAATGTTTAAATTATGTCACCAAAAACAGAAGTAGAAGTAGGACATTGTTTTACTAGTAACAAAATGTTAGTACCGAACGCCACCGTAGTGGACATTGTTTTACTAGTAACATAATGTTAGTTCCGAAAGCGCCACCGCAGTGGGTATTGTTTTACTAGTAACATAATGTTAATACCGAAAGCCACTGGTGGCGCGCTATCCACTAGCCACTTGTCATATTGTGTCAACATGTAAGACTGTAGTTTGAATATTTGTACATTTATGATAAATGTAGAAGTTGGAAAAAAAATCTGAAACAATTCAGGTGAATATGTTATCGAAATTCAAGACTTTTTTTTATTTGCAACTTGTCTGTAAAGTGCGTTTCCACCGAGTTATTCCAGAAAAACATGAAACACTACTTTTCTTTAAAATTGTAGCACTTTAAAAGTATGTTATTTATAAATTTGAAAAAATTCAGACATATGCACTGAGGCCTTATAAACATTTTTTCTCTCTTGGAATTTTTTTGTAACTTGCTAATTTTCCGAGTTACAGGCAATTTTTCACAAAACAGATAATGTGCAAAAAATGTGCAAAAAATGTAGTACATTAGTTATCGTGAAAAACTGCTTGTAACTCGGAAAATTAGCAAGTTACAAAAAAATTCCAAAAGACAAAAAATGTTTGAAGGCCTCAATGCATACATCTGATTTTTCAAATTTTTAAATTACATATTTTTAAAGTGCTACAATTTCAAAGAAAGTGGTAGTTTTTCATGTTTTTCCGGAATAACTCGGTAAAAACGCACTTTACAGAAAAGTTGCAAATAAAAAAAGTCTTGTATTTCGATGATACATTCACCTGAATTTTTTCAGATTTTTTTCAACTTTTACATTTCCCCTCCCCCACTTTTAGGAATTTTCGACTGGCCTTATCTCCAAAAATATGCATTTCTCGAAAAAATTCGTTTCTTTTCCATTTTTGACCTAATCCTACAAGTTACGGAACCCGTGATAAAAGGAGTGTTTTCTACCCTTTCCGATCATTTCTTACTCTAATCATTTTTTCAACTTTTTTATTAACGTCATTACAAACACATTGCACAAGGTTTTATCAAAATCCATTCATTAGCACTCAAATTAGAGATTTTGGTCATTTTAGCGCTCTGTTTACCGGACTAATAGATCAAAATTAGTATCGACGTGAGTCATATAGTATGTATTTTAAAGAAATACTAACCTCAAATGTTTAACATTTCGGGATTCGGCCCTTAAATAGTTCAAATTGTCCACATAAAACTCGTGTACCATATAAAAATCCACTATAGGTAAATTCTCTGAAGTTCCTTTCACAAAATTAGGTTCCATTATAAACAAATATTAAATATTAAACACACAATGTAAATGTAAACAAATATTGAATGTAAACAACAGAGCACCACTACCAACATGAAAATTCTCTAGAATTGAATGTTCATCAGATACGTCATCGTTTACCGCCTTTTTATTTTCAAAACCAATTTGTTCTTGCATGTGATGATTAGAACTTTTTTTAATATGATATATGCAATGTATATTTAATATACTTTTTGATCATATAACAATATTTTGTAAATTTTGTTGAAGGAAACGACCCTATTGCGGAAGGTTTGAAATAAAAAATAAGTTTACCACAACTAATAATTCAGCTAAATATTACACATGCCTAAATGGTGACTACTATCGCGTGTTTAGGTTGATAAACAATAGTGTGAAATTAATGTATTTGATTAAATCAATATTTAAAAAAAAATTTCGTAAATTATTGAGAAATTCGAGAAGAATACAACAAGATATAATAACAACTACCAAATTCGAAACGAAATTTAATTTTTTTTTTGATTCATCAATGTGCACATAGTTGGGCGATAACATATTCCTGACTACTACTAGTAAGTTCACCATCTAGCTCTTAGCTAGATTCGTGAAAGTGGCTCCTTCGCTATGTTTGCTTGCTAAAAATTATTATCTGCCCCTTTCGTTCAACGTGTTTGTATTTAAAAATCAATTATCGGACAATCACTGTATGTTCATAAATAAAGTCTTTTTTTTATTACATTCTTGATTGAAAAACCGTATGTATCATATATTATAGTTAAAATACTTCCTTTCATTGTAATTTATAATAAAAGTATTTTTATAGTACATTGTATGTATTTATATTAAACATTATACATTTATCTACACAATTTTTAAAAAGCCATTAATGCGAAATTCGCATTCTTAATTTGTTTCGGTCGGCCATTTTGTATCCGCCATTTTGAATTTTGCAAACCTGACATCAAATTCGTAATCAGCATGCCCAAAAACCCCTATTACCTGATTTTCATGATTTCTCCTCGATTAATTTTCGAGATATTTCATTTAACAACTAATTTTGCAGTTTTTTGTTATTAATAAACAAAGTTTTTATGAATTTTTATGCAGTTACAAATTATTCCGAAACAATGCCTCTTTCTTGACTACGTTTACTCCACTATATATATTCCAGTGCATTTAGACAAAAATATATCGTTTAAAGAAAAAAATTCAAGGAAGCTGGATTTATATTCACACTTTAGTCCCCGGTGATAGGCAACATTTTTTAAACGGCATATAAAAGGGTTAAAAAAGTGATTTCTCTCGATATCTCTTTCATTTTAAATTTACGAATATGAATATTATTATAAGACCAAAAGATTGAAATATTATCTACAAAGATGTCCTTACTTATTCTGTCATGCGACCCAAGTATAGTTTTCGAGAAAACTTGATGTAAAAGTCATGACTAAAACAAACACTTCGATTTTATTCTATTCTATACTTAATAAGTTTATTAAATATCTATATTAAAAAGAAAACAAGAAATTTTTAGTAAAGAAGGTTTTATGTGGTTTATTATAAGTTTTTGGGATAATATACCTTTCCTAAATGCGTTTTAATGTTTGAAAAAGGTGTACATAGGGTTTTTATATAATTTAATGGATAAAGGTGTCATGATCACATACCACCTTTATCCATTACTGTGCGATATTAAATTGTTTTAATCCAAAACACTTTGCTTTTAAAGTTATGTAATATTGACATTAATGTGACAAGTTGTGTTAAGGGTTTCTTACTATTATAGTGAAAATGGCCAGTCGTAGTAAACTGATATTACATAAGGCAATGAATAAACGATTTCATGAATCATGTAAGATGTTTATAAATTGGCTGATATTTGGAAATAGTGCTTATAGTGTTTTAATCCATATATTCATTTCGTTCAATTTCGAAATAGTATGAGATGGTACAAGAGTCGAGATGGTACTTGAGTAACTAATTGCTGTAAACACATTTATACCTTTTGGCAATTCAGCAGAAATCAGTCACATAGTGGCAATTTCTTCCCAGGCAAGTTTTAAAATGAAAACATTATCAATATAAAATGCAATAATAAAATACGAATTTACCAAAGTATTCTAGCACATTAGACGTTTTGCGGTGTTGATTTTTGTACAAACATTTTTATGCTGACAAGTAGAAGAGGGCTGGACCGTAGACATTTTTATGACAAGAGCAAAACTGATATCTAGTATGGCTTCTGCCCACCCAATATTTTGAAAGAGCATTAAATTGTTTAAGGCAAATCTGGCGAATTCCGAAATTCTTGCTGAAAAAGAATTAAGTATGATAATTACGCCAATCAAGTCAAAGATCATTTGGGTTTATAAGGTTACCGTTTAAGAATTACAGGGTTATCTGCGAAAAATCCCTGCTTACCCAATAAAAATGCTGAAATTACGTCCATGGTATTCAAAATTGTTTAATTGAGATCATGAAATGACTCACATTTTTTCCCAAATGTGATGCTGCAAATAATACTAAAGAATACGGAGAAAATTGCAAACTAGCTTTCGAACAACAAAAGCGCAACGGAGCAAAAGTTACAGAAGATAGAACGATTTGCTTTCTTACTTTTGATCTTCAGCAAACCATGCCGCTGCCAAAATTAAGTACATCGAAAGCATTTTACCTTCGTCAAATGTGGTTTTACAACCTTGGCATACACACATTGAGGAATACTGAAGAAAAAAAAAACGTTCTTTTTCACATGGACTGGAGATATGACCAGCCGTGAAAGCCTAGAAATTGCTAGTTGCTTATATACCTTTTCACAAATTTACAATGAATATTTCCAAGAAAAGATCGATCACATTATAATATGGCCCGACTCCTGTGGTGGACAAAATAAAAACTTCAATATCATTACACTTTACCAGTTGTTGATTTTAAAGAGATAATTTAAAGTTATCGACCATAAATTTTCGGAGGTGGGACATTCATATTTAGATTCAGACAGAGACTTTGGCAGAGTCGAGAAAATTTTAAGGAAACATCAAAACATCTACGTTCCAGACCAGTATCGAGAAATTTTAAGAACTCCCAAAGACGCAGTTGTCATAGATATGAAGAATCATTTCAAGGATATTGATGGAATTGCCTCAAAACTCAATTTGTACAACAGGAAGAAAAACTTGAACAATGAAAAGGTTTATTTTCGCGACGGTATAAAATGGCACCTATGGGTGCTACTATTACATCACTAGATGAAATGACTCCATTTTACAAAGTCGATATTTTAAAGAAAAGGAATATGCATAAGATAAATTCCGACGGTATTGCTCTAACGGTGTTTAATGAAAACAAGGGCAGCCTAAGTGTAGAAAAACTGGCCAATCTTAAAGAACAATTACCATTCATAAATGAAGAATACAGGCCGTATAATCACAACATACTTGGAAATGACCAAACTGTGGCTCAAAACTGTCCGACTACCTAAAAATTGTACAATGTTTTAATAATAATAAAATATGTTTAATTTCTTAATACTTTTATTCACTAATTCCTTATTCATTTCAGAGAAACTTATGAACGGATAAAGGTGTTATGTACATTAATTTTGTAAAATTTTCGAAAATAATGACAACTGACAACTTTAGTTATTTGTCTCTGAAAAGTACATCAAATGTCAATATCATCGCAAAATGCAAGCTATATAGTCGTTATAACAAAAAAGTTCCCGCCTAAAAACTTTAGAGTTAAATTACTCAGTAACGTGTTTTTGTGACATAACACCTTTATCCACTTAGCTCTTCAATTGTGTTATCAAGAACTGATAGTTATCTTTCTTTCACTTCTTCTTTTTCTCTTTCTTCTTCTTCGAGCACTTCTTCCCGTTTTTCTTTTCCTTCACTTTACTACACTCCACGTGCATTCGGATTGAAGTTACACCACGAAACAAATTCACTTTTCCATCGTCTCTTTCGATAGTAGCCTCGATTAACCACGTTCAACCATCATAGAGTGCACAGCAATTCATTACAATTACGACACGAATTTTCCAATTTCAACGCAACTCTGTTTTCTAATACTGCAACACATACATCTACAAACGCCAAAAACTAACAGAAATTGTATCAGCAAAAATGCAGTGAGTTGGCACACACCCAAGGCATATACTCCCAATATAAAAGAGGAACTACATAGTTGCTTATTTCTATTAGGGATTATTTATTATTTATGAATAACATCTATTCTATATTTCTATTGCCCCTTTGTGAGTTTTACAACGTGCTCACCCAATTTCATTTTCAAAATATAATTTTACAAAAGATTTGGCATTAGAGGCAAATACTGAATTTAGAAATTAGCACTTTCCAGTTTATTTTTAGGTCAGAAAATTGCATTTTATCAGACTGAGCCAGAAAATGATTGCCAGAGTCCGGTAATAGCAATTTACGTTATAAGTCCGAGAGATGGCTTATTACAGTACTAGTTGTTTTACGGACGAGGCGACGCAGCAGTCGGGTATCAGATACTGTAATGTTTGATTTACCGGCCGCAAATGAGTCCGGGAAATAGTCATTTTTCTGAAATCGATCGGCAATGTCTACATTTTCGGCGCGATTTCAGATCGAAAAATGCACAATTCCAGTATTTTAGTCCGTTGCGAAGAAACTATCAGAAAACAGACCGGAAAAGATCCGTTGGCAAGCAACGATCAACAAAACCGTACGAGAATGTTACTTTCCCGGCCTAGGCAGGGAAAGTAACATTCCCGTATGGTTTTTCATGTATATTTTAGACAGTAAATAAATACACGCAGACAAACCAACTCACATTAAAATTGCATTTATTAGTAAGCAGTTAGATTGTAATGAACAAATGTTGTGCATTAATACAAATTCCTTAATTTATAATAATATTGATTGTGATTTCAGAAAAAATAGTATGTGTACTTCGGTGTGAAAGCACATTTCCGGACTTCGATGCTTGTTGGCCTTGGCTGGCGCCTCAGCCAACAATTGCATCGTCGTCCGGGAATGTATCGCTTTCACACCTAAATACACAATATACTATTACCGGACAGTGTGAAATAATAGTATATTGTGTATTTAGGTGTGAAAGCAATACATTCCCGGATGACGATGCAAATTGTTGGCCGAAGCTCTAGCCGAGGCCAACAAGCATCGAAGTTCGGGAATGTGCTTTCACACCGAAGTACACATACTATTTTTTCTGAAATCACAATGAATATTATTATAACTTAAGGAATTTGTATTAATGCATAACATTTCTTCATTACAATCTAACTGCTTACTAATAAATGCAATTTTAATGTGAGTTGGTTTGTCTACGTGTATTTATTTACTATCTAAAATATACATAAAAAACCGTACGGGAATGTTACTTTCCCGGCCTAGGCCGGGAAAGTAACATTCCCGTACGGTTTTGTTGATCGTTGCTTGGCAACGGATCTTTTCAGGTCTGTTTTCTGATAGTTTCTTAGCAACGGACTAAAATACTGGAATTGTGCATTTTTCGATCTGAAACCGCGCCGAAAATGTAGACATTGCCGATCGATTTAAGAAAATAGCTTTTACCGGACCTATTTCTATAAAAATTAATAAAATAGTTAATCTAAGTCAAAGTTCAATTGATTCCCATAGAAACCGAGTTATGCATTCTTTAAAACTATAAAATAACTTGACATAATTTGGCGTTTAGTTGAAAACGCGGAAATTGTTATAACAATGCATACTGAATAATATGGTGTTCACGGTACAGCACTGTGCCCGTTTAAAAAACTATTGTACGTAACACGTCCCAAAAGTGCTTTTACAGGACTTACAGGCTTCCAGGGCGAACCACAGGCATGTCCAGTAATATACTTAAATCCAGTAAAACACTTTTGGGACGTGTTACGTACAATGTTTCTGTAAAACGGGCATAGTGTTGTCCCGTAAACATCATATTATTTAGTTTACATTTACTTCCACATCCAGTGGAAGTATGGTAACGACAAAAAAAATTTTAAAAATTTTTATTGTTCAAATAGGCTTAGAATGTCACGAAACGTCGAGATTTTAAGTTTGAACGAAAAAAAATTTCTGTCTGTCGGTATGTCGGTCTGTCTGTCGGTCTGTCTGTAACTTTTTTTGTGCGCACGTTTACTCTGGAACCGTTTGATATATTGACTTGAAATTTGGTACACATATGTACTTTAACGAGATCTAGAACTAGATTATATTTTCATCTTGTTCCGTCGAAGGGTTGGGGGATAAATTGGGGTAAATTTGGGGTAAATAGGTAAATCAAGCAGGTAAGAGTCCATAAAATTGGTATTTAGTATATACAAGAGAAGCAAAGGTCCCAAAAAAAGTTTTGGCATAAGCCACCCCCATTACCACCCCCACCCCATTATTAAAGGGGATGAAAAAAAATTGTGATTTAGTGTGTGTACAAGAACCAGAAACCTCAAAATATTTTTTTACTTCATCCACCCCCACTACCACCCCCACCCCGCTACCGATGTGGGGTATCGTTTAGTGGGTTTTTGGGGTAGAGAATTTCAAATATTATATTATTAAAGTTCCATAAACAATTATTTCCACATACAATTTGTTTTCGGTGTGAGTGACTTGGATAAAAAATTTGGATGTGGAAGTAGTGATTCCTTGGGCAGCGGTTTTTTATAACAATTTTCGCGTTTTCAACTAAACGTCAAAATATGTCAAGTTATTTTATAGTTTTAAAGAATACAAAACTCGGCTACCATGGAAACCAATTGAACGTAGACTAACTAACTAACTAAAAATTTTATTAATTTTTATAAAAATGCGTCCGGTAATAGCTATTTAAGTAACCAGTTACGAAAAATGTTATTTTGTGTAACGAGTGGAATTTGCGGGACGAGCGAAGAGAGATCCCGCAAAATAACACGAGTTACACAAGATTGTCTTTCGAAACGTGTTACATACATGATTTTTTCTAATTTTAAAAGTCTAAAAACCCTTTAAACATAAATGAAATAGGTGTATTTAAGGATCTAAAATTATAATTGTTGGTGGTAATGTTGAACGTATGGCAATACTGCATGAGAGATATTTTTTATTCATGACGGAACATTCACCACAATTTTATAATAAAAATTATAAAACTGATAAATTAAAAGAAAACTTAAAAAACCATTTTGGCAATCATTTATCATTTTGGCAGCCAAACTACATACAGGAGTGAACTTGTGTACTCATCATGGATAGAACTCGGACAAGCCGTAGAAGCTGCATTTGAAGCTGCTTCATCAGATATGCGAAGAATACAAGAGGCTGCAATGATTTTGAGACGGCAGGTCCAGCAGACATACGAAAATTCACCTGCAATGCCTTGGCCTCCTTCAGCCGAATTCCTGGCGTTAGATGAAACGAAGGCTCCTAATTTACTATGTGAATTTCTTTCATATGTAACGTGCAGAAAACCACTGCAAGTTGCGAATGACAAAGTCAAACGCACAGTGAATTCCTGTGCACAGGACTTATGCTATAGCATTACTAATGGTAAATGGAAAATGTCAAAGCAGTTTAGGAATGACCGTAAGGCACCTTACAGGAAGTGCAGAACTGGTAACTTTGGTAAATAGATATGGTTCATATTTACAATAAAAGAAATGGAAAAATATGTAACTTATAATTTTATTTTAGCTATTTTCTCGGAAAACCAAGGAAACCTGAGGAAAGAATTTCTGCACAAAATATTGGTTATAAATATACCTTCTTTAACTTAAAATTGAAATGAAATGGGAATTAATTAAAAAAAGTCATTTCTCTCGTCTCCATATCACTGTGATTTTCCGGGCTTTTCCGGGATATGCTGTAATTGACAAAGGGAAAACAACTAAAACCTTAAACTAGATGCTAATACCAACAAAAAATATGTGAGTCCCACGGGGGGCGTTTCATATTGGCAGTTCATGGTCTATATTACCAACTTTATATTTTAAGTAAAATAAATTTGATAGAGTTGTTTTGTACAATTTATTTAAAAAATGACAACGTGTAGCACTGAAAGTTTATCTATGAGTAAATTATATTATGACATATCATCATTTTAAATTCCCTTTAATCTTTGCTTTTCCCATAGAATGAAGCAAGGCAATGATGAGTGTGAACGTGAATAAATTTTCCGTTCATTGAACACTAAATAGCCGGGTAGTACAAAAATGTTCATTGAATCAGAGTCGATGTGGTGTGATATCCCCTAGAATTTCTATGCCGATATTTCCACTGCGATGGGTTCGAATAGTGACCTGTGATGGGTCAGGCTAATTGACATTTCTCACCCTCCAGCTTGATATTTGACAACTTTTATTGCCGGGGATTTTTGTTTCTTACCATTTAGGGTCGTAAAAAAGTCGTTTTGGCACAAGCCAAACTGTTTATTGTTTTATTTGATGGGGTGATAAGAGCTTGAAGCGTCGCAATAGGCAAAGTTGGGATCATTTTAAAAATACATAGTACATTTTTATTTTCTAAATATTGTGCAACGAGAGGAAGTAGTGAGGTATGCAGAAAATTATATTAAATATTCAAAGTATATTCCTTCTTAGAAAGGAAATACAACATTTATTGTTCAATAGTAAATTGTGCAGTTATTAAGAAGAAACAAAAAATTGCATTTATATTTTTTGAGGGAGCCCCTCTTGAAACAAAAGACTGCAAAAATCAATTGTTTGCCTTTTGTAGTTTAAAGTTTGGAAACCAGAGCTTGGTAGTATTCATTTGTAATTGTTAATCAAGATACAAATTGTTAATCATTGGCAAAATCAAAAGGGCACCCCCACAAGTTGTTTATACCGTGAGAGCTATGCATATAACATTAGTTTACTGTTGAAAAACATTATTTTGGATATTCAACAGCTATATATCAAAGAAACCATTCGTTCTTTCCATATATTATTGACTCATGTCTGATCACGTAAGTAGATCAACAAGAAGTCTCCCTTCGAGTCATCTTATCAACTTCTTTCAACCTATTTTTATTAAACAAAATCTGACTAAATAGAACTCGTGAGAGAATGAGATAAATCCATTCATCACACAGTCGATTGAAAACTACATCGACGAAAGAGGAAACATGATGCTCGATTAACACAATTTGCATTTTTAACAAGACTAAGCTCCTTCTCATTATGTTATTAGACAAAATTTTCTATAACAAGATTGTATTACATGTAGTGTTGAATTTAATTTAATTTTTCTTTAAATCGAGATGGACAATAATTCCAAGGGATTTCATTTTACTTTGCCACGAAGTGAACAGTTGTACTTGGAGTATTGTTAAAAGTAATATCACAAGAGCTTGAGACTTTATCGGATAAACTTTTATTTATAGTTGAAGTAATCTTAATAGTGAGCCGTTATGAGTGGCGAGAGGAATAAAATAGGCGGCAACTAGATCTTTCGTCGTTACTCCACTTTTACATTAAGTGAGAGAGAAGATACGGGCCATTCGATGTTGACTATCTGACGTGACCTATGGTCGTAAACTTATGAGTGTGTTGTTTAACCACAGTAGAGAAAAGACCAGTAGTTTCACTCGCAGCGGTCCCTTTGATATTTGTTGTACTCGATTTTATTTTTTTAATCCACTGCGCATCTACTGTTTGTATCCCACGCGCATTTCATCTATAGTGGGGACTGTTCAGAAACGTAAACGTAAACAAAAATAAACATACGCCCCACCCTATATCATCACTGTCGTCGTGCCGTCCACTGCACATCGAATAGTTTAAGCCCACGCGCATCGCATGCGCACTGAAAATCTTATACAACTGTTCCGGCTGAGTCGGACTACTGGTCTTTTCTCTACTGTGGTTTAACCAAGGACCGCAATTAGAGACACCGCAGTCGAGCTTATACTGTCGGGGTGAAGATATAATTCCATAATATTTCTTTATTTGGTAATGTGTTTTTGAAAATAATTTTAGTAAGTTTTGTTACCAATTCATAGCAGTGCTTTGGGGGATATTGTAAGTGTAATATTAAAAAAAGTAAACGAGCGAACAATATAGTTAAATCCGGCTCTGCGTTCTGCACTCTTGCCTCTCAATGCGTCGCTCACAAATGCGATTGCTTCAATTGTACACTAATAGTTGAAGCAATCGTATGTGTGATAATATACGATCGTAAACTGTGGTACATAAAACACGAGACCGTAGTAGTACTTACCATGAGACAAATAGGACTTCCGCGTCTCCAAATTCTGTAGCTGTTTTATTTGTTGAAATAGGCATGTGAAATTTGGTACGTACATAAAGAGAGATGCGTTTTTCATAGTTCTATAATAACATTGCAAAATTTTTGTAGACTGTCTTTATTAATCGAAAAAATTAAATAATCTTAAAAAATCTAGACCTGGGTCCATTATGCCATAGCAAAATCAAAATGGTCTTGTTGCCATTTTTTTTTAATAGAAAAGACTAATAAATACAAAAGTGTGGAATATTGTCACCAAATTGCTGATATCTTTTTTTTGGGGGGGGGGGGGGGGGGGTGAGTGAAATATAATAATAATAGCATTTAACTACAATCGACATATAAAGTAGGCTTTTTGCTCCCATTTTGAAAGCGCAAAGTTGACGTTTGCCGAGGAGCTGTGAATAATGCCACTTTGCCGTTCGTCTCCCATGACAACGAGCGGCATAGTATTTTACGCTCGAGTCCTTAAACAAGTTTGGTTGGAACATTGACAATGTATTTTTATGAAATAATAATGCCCCAAAACTGTTGTTAATATAATGGAAGTTAATGTAACAATTAACAAAATTAGAAATGATAAATTATTCACCGTTTGTTTACTAGAAATGAAAAAGTAAAATTAGCGAAAATTACGAAATATTGCTATTTCTCGCGTTAAAGCATTCAAAATTTAATCAGATAATAAACTGTCAATTTACACCCTTTATATTACCAGGCAACAAAGATTTCGAAAAAATTAACCCATAAAATTCTAAGCACATAAGCGCTTTAACGTGAGGGATTTAATCTTTAATAATAAACTGCCAATTTACACGAATTATATTACCTTTCGGCAACTTGAGCAATAACTTATAGATAAAATTTAAAAGCACGAGTGGGGAGAATATTTCAGTAATAAATAATTCATTAAGTACATTTTTAATATTATGTTTTGTAATTATTTGCTTTCAGACATTTTCTTGTCATTTTTTAAAGTTTACTGACCTTTTGTTTCAATTTCATCGTTTACATCACATAAAAATGCATTTCCAAAGCGACTCTTCTAGTAAAAGTAGGTATACATATTTAACAATGACATATGTCAAAATATTACCGCGATATTATTTGTCGACGCGTCGATGCAAAAAAATTAAGTAATACATTTTTCGCGTTGGTACTGTCAAAACTCTATCTAGGTTCGTTTACCACTAATAATGATAATTCATTGGTGACGTTGTCAAAAAAGGGGCTTTCATTGACTATTTTTTCTATCGACGGAACGACAGATTTATCGCAGTTATATTTTGACATGTACTGTTTAGTTTCATAAAATATTTTTACAAATACAACCACTCATGTTTCAAATTATACCCATTATTTTTTTCCCTAGCTTATTGTTTATTGTTAACGTAACTTGTAAATTGTAGTATACGTAGTAATATAATAACATAATCACACTACATATGTTCCCCCAACTCCCAATTCCAAAGCCAAGGTTGTCTGAAATATATAGGCTAGAAATAAGTTAAAGACAGCTTTCAATGACGTATAATAACGCAGTGACAACTAAAATTAAATAAAAGTTCCTACCAAGCAGGCAAATCAATTATTACATGTGTACAAGGTAAACACACTTGCTCTGGAAACACATAAACTAAAAATGTACTTACATACCACATCTATCAAAAAGTAACAACAACAACAACGTTGATAATTCGGAAAATCGAAACAATGTACTATACATTATAATCCGTTGTGCTTAAAGTTCTCTTTGCTTAAACAAGCAAATTTTAACTCAATTATTAAATTTCTTAAATTAAAAATAAGGATTAAATAGGTAAATATTTATCAATAAACACTTTAATATAGTGTAGTAGAAAAACTCATTAGAATACATAATTAAGTGTGTGTGTGTGTGTGTGTTAGAACGTATAGGTGGGAGACTGGTAAATGTAGCGGAGCGCTCTCTCTCTCTCTCTCTCTCTCTCTCTCTGTATGTGTTACAATACTTATATTTTAATGTATTTTGTTTTTCTTGGTTGATATTACATTTAAAATATGGCTAATTCCGTGGTCTGCAGCTGCGTTTATTAAATATTTATACCTACTTTGATTATTACTAGATGAGTCGCTTTGAAAATATATTTTTGTACGAAGTACATGATGGAATTGAAAATAAAAGTCAGTAAACACTAAGAAATGACTAGAAACACCTGAAGGCACTTAATTATAAAACGTAATATTAAAGATATGTTTATGTACTTAATTAATTATTTATTCGTGAAATATTCTCCCCAAATATCGCTCGTGTTTTTAAATTTTGTCTATACATTTTTTCTTAAGCCAAGTTGCCAAAAGGTAATGCAATTCGTGTAAATTGGCGGTTTATTATCAAAGATTAAATCCATAATCAAATAATAAACTGTCAATTTACTATCTTTATATTACCAGGCAACGATGATTTCGAAAATATTTTACCTTTAAAATTCTAAGCATATTACTTAAGATAATTTTTGCATGTTGGTTCTGCCAAAATCCGATCTCCGTTAATTTACCAGTAATAATGGCATTTGATTAGTGTGTGAAAAACGGGCTTTTATTGGCTACTATGTTAATGAAATAATCGTAGTAAAACTATGAATTTCGACAGATTATCGGCAAATGAAGTGGTGAAAGTAGTAAAAATTTTATGTTCAGAAATTTAGGTTTGTTACTCAAAAATTCAACTAAACTAATTGCAAAACGACTTCTGTATTGCGTATACTCATCTTTTGGAACGTCCAAGAAAGTCTATTAATCAAAATGCTGAGAGTACTTAATCGGTATAGGCCACACCACACTTATCAAGTTACCTAATAACTGAGACAACAATAAATAATCAAAGAGTACTAGCACTTCGACAACTATGTGACATTACAATATTCCACGAAAGAGTTTCATAACCGCTCCATTAAATAGTTCTATATCGCATGTCGAATATGAAAAATTGAAAGGAACAGCAGTTGCTGTACCGATACGTTGTAACAATAAGCATTCGACCTCATCACATATGTTTTACAAAAATTGTATATAATTTTATACTTATTTTTTTCCTGTACAATGCACAGAAAATAATAGGAGTAAGAAGTAATATCAATAATTAAACAGGCAAGTAGGATACACATATGCTTGGTTCACATAAGTATTGAAGAGAAGACACGGCAGTCAGTAACTTCTTCCGGAAAACAATACTACTAATTATATAAGCTGGATTCACTCGGTTTTTATTTATGCTGTAATTTAATAGCTTGGTCGCACAATTATTACGAATATTGATTGGCAGGTGGAGAAATCAGCTCTGATTTATTATTTTAGGGTAAATTACCTTTTGTTTGCTTCTAGTAACGGATATTTTCTACAGGATTTCGCAAACAGCTAGCAGCTAAAGTATTCTATGAAAATATTTATTTCAAATCTATTAATTTTTTTGAAAACCTACATCTGGCTAAGCTAGAAATTAAGAAATTCTAAAATGAATTTATTTTTTCCAATAAATTTTTGTTTTTTAGATTATAAATATTTTTTAAGGAAAATAATGTATGTCATTTTATTTGCTATTTCATACACTTCAAAAAAGTTGGAGCGACTTCTTTGGATAGTACGATGTACAGTCGGACGGACAAACATTATTGGGGAAGTGACGAAAAGGGTTTAGAGAAGATCAAAAAATACATAGAGGTGATTATTTACAGGGAAGTCGTTATGGAATTCAAAGCATACAAACCGAACATCTGCATCCATCACGGTACTATCATAACAATAATTTTCTTTATAACCAGTGCATGTGTTTGCGACCAGATCAAGAGGACAGAATAAGAACAGTTTTCAAAGTATTGGTGTAGGAGCAATACTGTATACAAGGTATAACAACACTATGTTGGGTTGTGGAACTTTCCCAAACAAGAGGCGCATTACCTTAGCTCCAGCTAGCTTAGTGGAGGTCACTGTGTCCTTTTGTTACTTTTTTTAATTTGATTTATTCTGCTGTACTAGGCCAGAAGGGCGCCAACATATTTCAGATCAACAACAAAAAATATTATTCTTAAATATCTTAGCGAGTGAAGAATAATAATTAAACAAAATATTAAAATTTTAACAATATATTAAATAAATTTAATATAATTACAATTTCTTTACAATATATTCCTAATATCACAGTTAGACTAAAAAATTATTATTGTAAATTTGGAAAAAATTACTGGTTTTTTACATAAGATCTTATGACCAAAATTTTTTGACAATAGTAGTACAAAATCTTACATAACTTTTGTTTTGGCCAATGGGTTGGAAGCTGCCAAAAACTCGGTAGGTATTGAGGGACTTGGCCGGGATCCATAAAAAAATCTCTTTACAGCGTGGAGTAAAAGCTCTGTCCTCTCTCAACGTGAATGCTGTCCAAACCACCAAATTCATCACAAGATAGGCATTGACTTGCACTGTACTGACTCCTCTTCTCTTGGTCCAAGGATTTAACATATAAAAGGGGAAAAAATATGTTTAAAAATCAGTAAGGGGAAGATAAAAAATGAAATTACGGTAACGACTTCGATAATCAGTACTATGTACTCAGATACAAAATATGTTCAAAGTTGAACTATTAACTACAATTTCTTACCACTACAATAAGCTAGGCGTTAAAGAAAAGTTGATGACCAAAATTTAGATAAAATTTACTCTGCAAAATTGTTTAGATAATATTACATAAAAAATAAACGATATTTTAGTTAAGATAAAAATTTGTTTACAAAAAAATTGGTATATTTGAAAATATTAATTTCTGCGGTAAAGAAAATTTAAACATGAAATTTACACGAAAATGGGTAAGGGAAATATTATTAAAATAATAAAACAAAGTTAGTCTGTCCTAAATATTAAGTATTATATAATTAGCATAATTTTATAAGAAAAATAAAGAAAAATTAATGTATAACGTTTATAAGGCAAAAGCTAAATTAATTTAAGATAAGCAAAAGATAATATATTTTAAAATAACGCCAAAAAGATAATAATTTATTTTAAATTAGGATAAGGCAAAAAAAAACGGCCAAAAAGATAATAACTTACTGGTGGCTTGTTAAAAAATGGCGATTTTACCTCAGGTTTGACTTCAAGAAATCAGACAAAAATTTTTAACGTGGAGTATGGCAAAACTTGTGCATTTTTGTGACATTTAAACCAGTAGATAATTATATTTTAAAACTTTGTGTGGACAGATAGACATAGGTAATTATTTTATACTACAGATATTTAAACGATATATTTTTTTTATTTACCAGTAATTTACCGGAATAAGATAAGAAACCCACACTTATATTAATGATTAATTCAGGTAAGAAAAATGTAGCAATATGATTAATTCATTAATGAAGCTACACAAAAGACAAGAAGAAAAGAATAGTGAGTTCGGTGAGTGCTTTAAATCTCTACAGATTTAATAAGAAAAAATAGCAAGATAAAAGAAAGAAAAACGCTCATCTTACGTTTCCGAGAGATGTCCCAGTAGCAGACAGTCTGGACAAATTCGGCCTTGAACCTGGTTCCAGTTTAGGTGCCACACACACCAACTCATGTGCCTACGCATAAATACATTCTCTATTGTATCCACACCAGTATATAGTTCACCCAGAAAACGCTTCAAACAGCAGAAAAAGATCAAGGAACGACAAAATGGAATGTAGGTGACCACCACGGGTCAATCTATAATTGTTTAACATTTTCGTTACACAATTAGAGGTAAAAAGATAGGTTGTCAAATGTCCGATAATGATTATTCAATCATTGTTAAATAATTAAGGTACTTAAAGATAAGTTAGATATGAAAACCGGTAAACATTAGCCTTGAAACGAAACACTCGGTTTAATAAAATTGTTCGTAAAAATATGTCCATACACAAGTCCAAAATACGCATTCAAGTACAATCTCTAAATAAAATAATTGAAAACTGAAAGGATTACGTAGATAAAAAAAGCCAACCAGGATCTGAAACACATCCGCTCTTTACAAGCGCCAAGTCAAAGAAGATTATCCCGATCCTATCATCAAATTATAAAATTCTTCACAGCCGAGCTGATCGTCTTAAATATGACGTCCTACGAGATATTTGTTAAGGTTCGCGCACACTAGAGCATATCACTTTATAACGTAAAACTTCAAAAAATGTTTAAACTGACCGCAGAACACTGAAAAATACTAAATATTAATAAAATAAAATGTTAAAGGGAGCGTTATTTCGACAGAAATTTCGTTACAATAGTCATCATCATCATCTATAGTACTATAGACCTAAGAGGGCCCCGACTTTCTTCAGCCTCGTCCACCATTCGTCCCCATTCATCGCAGACCGTTGCGAATTTGCTGCATCAATTTTCACAACATTCTCATCAATTCCACCTTTCTATCTCAACCTTCCTCTGCACGTGTTCAAGCGGTTCTGACTTCCTTTTTGGTTGGTAATTTTCATCGGCTCTTGTAATGTGTCCGACCCACCTTAGACGTCCAATCTTGATGTGGGTAACTCCTTCTTTGTGTAGTGGGCAGATTATTCTGGTTTGCCATTCGTCTGGCATATACTCTCTGCCCTTATTCTAGCAATCTTGAATTTATGAATGGTGTCAGGTTTTGCCCATCGTTTTTTAAAATTCCTATCGGTATTTGGTCGCTTCCAGGGGATTTATTATTCTCTAGTCTTTTGATAGCTTCTTGTACTTCCTATACGGTTGGCGGTTCAATTTCTCCGTAGTCTTCGTTTAGGGGTTCTTGGGTTTCTTGGCTTACACTGTATTACATAAGAGTTGCACAAAGTGTTTAACCCGTCTACTAATTATTTGCTCCTTGCTGTTTAGGAGTTGTCCGTTTTTATCTTTGGACATTATTATTCTTGATTTAAACTCCTTCCTCATATCATTAATGGCCTTAAAAATTTTCTTGTCTCGTTCTAGTTTCTTTGTGCCCCAAGCTCCTCTAGTATATTATTCTCAAACGCACTTTTTTCCCTTTTGTGTGTGTATTTCTCTTATCTCCTTGTATCTATCCATAGCTGCACACGTTCTATGTTGCTGCATATATTTCTGTGGCTTGGTGCTAAAAGGGTCAATGTCACTTTTTCTTTAAAATGACTTATTGATTCCAACGAACTACATTCGTTCAGATTATATATCTTGAAAAAAGGCCAATGTCAAACTCTCATAAATGATTGAGAATTTTAAGTTTTTAGGGAAAATGTAAATTTGTAAAAAAAATTTTGTAAAACAGATAAAAGGGCCAATTGTAACATAGGCTCTATTAATAGTATGTTTCGTTTCTAGAAAGCCCAAAGTAGGCTTTGGCCGTTTTATCATGATAACTTACACAAATAATAATAATAATAATAATATAATTTTCCATAAAAACTTTAAACCTCATTTCCTCAAATTGTAATTTTTTGACATTGGCCCTTTTAGCACCAAGCCACAGATTTATATGCATTATATTATTTCTTAGTGATCTAGTGGCATACATCGTCAAACCAGCCGCCGCGTGCCTGTACATACATAGCATTCTCAGTAATACTTTGCAAATACCAAACTGTACCAAACTGTACCAAACTGGTTTTCGTAATGGCAAGTCATACATCAAATATCGACACTCCGATAAATAATAGAAAAAAACGTACGAATAGGGGAACGACACCCACTAGTTTTTTATCGAATTCAAGTCCATCAATGACTCTATAAATAGAAGGAAACTCATAAGCGAGCTCCACACCAAATCATTCGGTATTTCTTACACAGATGATAATGGAAAAGTGGAATGAAGGATGCGAGTTGAGGAAAATTTGTCAAAATCCTTTAAAATATCCAATGTACTGCACTAAAGAAAGGCACTCTCTTACTTTGTTTACCTTAGCCCTCGAAATAGCTATACGAAAGTCAATGACGGAGATAATATACAACAAATCCGTTTGAATCTTGGCCTATGCGGACGACATCAATATGACAGGCAGCTCTAAACCAGTATTTAAGGAAATATACAGCAAAAGAAATGGGGTTAGTAATTAATATCAACAAAATAAAGTCCACATCGGAAATATTTGAAAATATACTAACTTCATATTACCTGATAAGAGTTATATGAAATGACTGGCTTTGGTGTACTTTTCTCAAAATATTATATCGACGGACGGAAAACGTCCTTCGGGATTAACAGTTTTTGAGGAATTTAGTATACTTCTCAAAAATGTATGTCGATGGCTGAGAACTGCTTTTAGGGAACTTCATCTTCCAAATTTTTACACAACTGCGTTTTCTTACATCTTTTATGAAAAATATATTTTTCTAAATGTTACTTCGTCGTATTTTCGGAATTCCGTCCCAGAGGAGCTTATTAAGCATCTCTGGGAACCAGATATTTGTAATAAATTAATTCTTGTGGTGTCTGATTGTCCAGATTTGGCTGGGTTCTAACGACAATAACGATGTAGCAAATGATGAAATAAACTACAGGGCTCAGAAAGATGATTTCCAAAGCCTTTCTCTTCTTCTTCTTTCAGGCCTTGTGGCCCATTAATTTTCCTCTACATATTAAGAGGATTCCCCTATTCAGGTCAGATTCTAACCCAAAGACTAAAATTCTGCCTATGGGAGCATCAAGCATCTCTTGCTTCCTCCAGCACCGGAAACCAATGACGAAATGTTTGTGCTTCAAGTTTATAAGACTAGGGCAGGAAATTAAAATGTAAATGGAAGTTTCCTTCTTATTCCAGAAGACTCTGCTCGGGTTTATCAACCACCCCAATAGTGTGCAAACGTTTTCTGAAAAAGCCGTGTCCAGTCAAGAGACCTACCACGATTCTGACATTTTACCTACATAGTCGCAGGATTTGTTTTGCTCGCTTTGGTTGGTAAATGCCCTGAGATAAGGAGCTTCACTTGCAGGAATCCTGGGTGAGGCCCAGAAGTTAAAGAAGTGGGCATGAGTTCGGTTCTCTATTGCCTTCTTGACATTTGATCTATGGTAACCGAGAAATATTTATAATAAATCGAAAATAAACGCATATTTCCTTCTCACTCTGCAAAATCCTATCCTTAAATAAGAAAACAGATGACAAGCAGTATTGCCAGTGGATCCAAAATTAACGTACTGGTATAGAAACAAAAAAAGTACTGATGTTAATTAAATTTTGTATATGATATCTAAGAATTTTAATGAATAGAAAAAAATACTTTGCCACTCAGAGTTTTGTGTAAAAATATGTTAGCAATATTCACTTGAACTATCGCTACAAAAAGAGCAGTGCAGATGCTATGCGATGTACTTTCACAGTCCTGTAATCACATGTTAAATTTTTATTAGTGTTTGCAATAAATAATGAATTTTTAAATGTCCCTTAGTGCACTATAACTTCTCAAGGACCACAAACATTTTTACAATTCCTATAGACTGCAAATATCTCCTTAACTCTTTCAGGCATGGCGGTACAGTGTTTGAATCATGCAAACTGTCCCGCTTAATGCATGGTGGTACATACAAACTACGTACCACATATTGTAAATGCATAGTGAACTGTATGCACTGTATATATTGTGTATACTGTAATGTATACTATGTATATGGTACCACGCCAAAGTATATACTTAAAAAAAAATAAATCACAAATGTAATTAAAGTATATTTTATTGCTTAGCAATCCCCATTAACAAAAAAAAATGAATTAGAACAAAATATCCTGTGCAGCAAACGCTAATTTTGTGCATAATTTTCTGGGCCTGAAAGAGTTAACTTCTTTGTAGATAACCCATTGTTGATCCCCATTGCCATGCATCTATAAGACATTTTTTAAATACAAGGAAAACACCTTTTACAAGCGAGAAAGAGAAACAGAATTTTCAAAAGTGATGGAAAACTCGGAACTAACTTGCGAATAAAAACATGATGTTCTTTTGATCATGATAAATTGTTTCAAAATGTTGTCGTGTGAAGTTGCAAAATAAGTCAATAGGACATCATAATATAGAGAATGTACTGATACAATGAAAGTAGCACTGACGTACTGACTGTGCTCTAAAAGTACTGATTTCTGTACAAATGTACTGGCACTGGCAACGCTGTCAGGCAAGCCAAATAATACAAATCAACTAGATTTGTCTAACTAACAAGTAAAATTTAACTTTAAAAGAATAAAGTGAAATAACTCAGAAAGCACTCAATTAATCGAAAAAATGTATTCCTTGAAAAATGTTCAGAGTTAAAAATATCATACAGATATCGCAATTTCGACGTTTCTACAATACCATGTATATCAAAATTTAAATTTATCGACTAAATTTTTGTTTTCAGAGTCTGAAACTGAATCGTTGATACCAAAACAAAATTTTTTTATTACTTAATTGACGACGCACAAGGAACAAGGTAAAATATCATGAAATTGTAATAATCTCAAAAATAATGTTTTCATCAAATTGTATCTAATTACTAGTTTGTTCAGAAACTAGCCAAATATACGTTTTTTTTTAGTTAAAAGGTCAGTAATTAGATGATCTATTTTATATTTTAAATATGCTAGTATTAAGACAGAATTACGGTACAAAATTGTTTTAAACAGATGTCCCAGCCGAGCAAACAAACTTTCACGGTGAACAAAATGCTTTCCACAGATGACTGCACGCTCTGCTATACTATTTTACGGTACTAATATTTAAATTATCGGTTATTTATGCAGTGAAATGTTAATAATGGTGATTGTCTTTGGGAAATTAAAAGTTTTAAACCACATCCTGACCTGTAGCATACGGACGGACGGATAGACCGTACAGTCTATGGATGGCTCATTACTCTAATTTCAGTAACAATCGAGTATAATGTGTATGTAGTATGCGTTTATTGGGGCCGCAACCCGCCTTAATAAGCACTGTGTATGCCGCTTCCTCGTTGCAGCAAATGAATGCATAACAATTACAAGGTAAAATATCATGCGACAGAGTATGAATGGCTGACTGCGATATTGTGAGCGTATCAAAGAATGGAGTTCGTGTTTCGCAAGTTTTCAAATTTAATTCCGCAAGAAATGATTGATAGTTTTTATGATTGATAGTTTTTTGTTAATGAACATTTCTACCGGGGAGTAAGAAGCCATATCGTATTGTTTTTCAGTTAATTCTTCAATGTTGTCTTTGAATAAAACTCAATATTGTTGTCAGTCACAAGAACATTAACAATTACGAAATAATTTTATCACAGTTTCCAAAAGTAATGTGCTTGAGTAAGTTGTGATAAAATTGTGATTTATTTATTGCTGCTAGGGAAAAGTTCGATTGGAAAACTTTTTGGAATTAAAACACAGGCCCACAAAAAAAGGGGTGTTGGTTACTGACAATTTTGAGCCGCTGAGCACGAATCTGACCTACGCTATGGAATCACGGGCTACTTGATTTCAAGATTCCGAGAACACAATCTCATGAATTCCCCTGTTCAGATTTTTCACATTCTTCTATTATATTCCCAGAGTTATGCAGTTATGGATTTACGTAGTAGAAGGGTTTGCTGGTAACAAGGTAATGAAGTTCCGTGAGCACAATCTAATTGATTCCCCAATCGAGAGCCTCCTATTTGTTTCATTGAATCCTCAGGGTAGGGTCGTGAGGATAGACGGATTGCCGTTGAAGAACTATGGCCCATAGGATGCTTGATTCTAAGATTCTAATGACACGAATTCCCCTACTTCTCAAAAGAGTGACCCCAAAAATAGGCCAAAAATCGGCAATTTTCTAACCCTCGAATTTTATTTCAAACTAAGTGCTAAATTATTATTAATAGTGAGAACATCCTGAATACAAAATTTCAAGATGAGCATAAGTTTGGATTTTGAGGTATAAGAGATTGAAGTTGTGATTGCGTGATACTATCAAAAAATACACAGTCCCACAAAAAATGAATACTCATCATCTATGGCAGAGCAATCAAGATATTCTTAGTGTTTTTTGACGTATCTAACATCGACGAATCCGTATATCCATTGATTAATTCAGAAGGGCCAAAAACATACAAGGATGAAAATAGGGAAAAATGATGCTATTGAGTTATACAGGGTGTCCCGAAACTCCCGCCTTTCCCTTTAGGTGCTAATTTTCCATGCAAAAATAGTGAGAAAAGTTCCTATAAACATGTGTCCGGAAATGCTTCCTAAGGGAGCTACGGACCTCTAAGGATGGCGCAAAAATAGGTGTTTTTACTAATTATCTCGGAAACGATTTGGGAAAACTTTATGAAACTTGGTTAACTTAATAAAGGTTATTGTTTTACGCCTACTTTGAAAAATAAATAATGCGCATTTAGCAAACAAATACGCAATATTTCGTTTAGACCGCTTTTACTCGAAAACGGCTTGCCATATGGCTAATTGTAAAGAGGCCCTTTTTTATGTAGAATTAACCAGGGAATCATAATCAGGGATTAAAATACTAAAAATGTCAAATGGAAAAATTAATATGTAGGAAAAAAGAACACCGGCCCCTCGTTTCTCCGCCCCTGGATAAAATTAATTTTGGCTAATACTGTAAAACAATAACCTTTAATAATCGAAAAAAGTTAACAAAGTTTCATAAATTTGCCCCAAATCATTTCCGAAATAATTAGTAAAAACACCTATTTTTGCGCCATTCTTAGAGGGCCGTAGCTCCCTTAGGAAGCATTTTCGGGCACATGTTTATAGGAACTTTTCTTACTATTTTTGCATGGAGAATTAGCACCTAAAGGGGAAGGCGGGAGTTTCGGGACACCCTGTAGAGCTTCCATAAAAAGTAGAGTATAAGTTTATTGGCTGAATGCATGAACGAAGGTGTTGACTAGAGCTTACACAAAGTAATTGAGACATCCTTAAGAGGGTGAAAACTACCCCAACATTATACAAAACTGCATAAAAGCTCCAATAACTGGCGAAAAAGCTTGAACCCTCTAAGTTTTATTAATAGGAATTAACCATAAATCTGTTACGACCTAGTATATGAAAACAATCAATTACAGGGTAAGGAATTACCCCTCATCTTGGATTATCAATTTGAGTCAGGGAAGAAATAGTGAATGTACCAGATATGAATGTGGGATGATAACTAGAATTTTTGTAACTATTATATGACACCCCTACGATGGGGTAAGAGAACGGGACGAAAACTTATTGGTGGGTCTTCACCCCCTGACTCCCGCCGGGAACATTTGGGGGACGAAAAGGAATCAAGAGGCCCTGACATAATAAAAAAGCACTCTTGGGAACCGCTACAGTATTTTTTTTATGTAATGCAGCGATTACGAGATTGCTCCGATATTCATTCCTTCACACCCTTACCCCCTCATAAAATCCACTTGTTAAAAACGGACTATGGCGTTCGGAAAAGGGACAGAATTTTTTTCCATACAATATAATGATTGTAAAATTGCTCATATTTCCACCCTCTAACCCCTACGAATTTCTCTAGAGCGATGAGAAAGAATCACGAGGCAATGACATTCCTAAAGAGCACTCTTGAAAACCCTTGCTACAGGATTTTCGCTAATGTGATACAATGTTTGCGATGTCTCTGACATTCACCCCCTCGCACCCCCACCTTCTTTTAAAATTCACTTAAAGTTTGAAAACAGACCATTAGGACATTAATTTTATGGAGAGCGCCCTTTATTACCCTTGTGATGACAGAATTTACTTCAATGTAATATTCTCACAGCGAGGTCGCTTATATAAATGTGCGTTATTTTCTGACCCCTTCATAAGTGTGTAAAAAAACTATTGTGGGAATATTGGTTATCCTTCCAGATTCAGACAACCTGCAATCAGAATACAATATCTGGTACATTCACTATCTTTTCAGTGACTCAAGTTCATAATTCAATTTGCACCCTGTGACGGGTTGTTTTCGTAAACTAGGTCTTAACAGATTTATGGTTCATTCCTATTAATAAAACTTAGAGGGTTCAAGCTTTTTAGCCAGTTATTAGAGCTTTTATGCAGTTTTGTACAATATTGGGGTAGTTTTCACCCTTTTAAGGATGTCTCAATTACTTTGTGTAAGCTCTAGTCAACACCTTCGTTCATGCATTCAGCCAATAGACTTATACTATACTATGGAAGCTCTATACTCAATAGAATCATTTTCCCTAATTTTATCCCTATATAGGGGACGTTTTTGGCCCTTCTGAATTAATCAATAGATATACGGATTCGTCGATATTAAATATGAATTCTGCGTCGAAAAATACTAAGAATGTCTTGATTTCTCTGCCATATCTGATGAGTATTCACTTTTTGTGGGACTGTGTATTTTTTTATAGCATCACGCGTATCATTCAATCTCAAAAACCAAACATATACTCATCTTGAAATTTTGTATTCAGGAGGTTCTTCTCATTATTAACAATAATTTAGCCCCTAGTTTGAAACAAAATTCGAGGGCTAGAAAATGGTCGATTTTTGGGGTCACTCTTTGCCGTTGGATCTTCAGAGGGAGTTATGGGATGCTGAGATTATGGGATCATGAGGTTGTGGATGTATGACACTCAAGCACAAGGATCCGAGGTCACAATTTCATTAACTCTCTAATCAAGATTCCTCACTATTTTCATCGGATTCCAAGTATTATGGTGTTAAGGAATTATGAGGTCTTTACGGTTTTCCGGTTTCTTTGAGTTATAAGCTCAATACTGAAGTACCACAATGTTTTTAGAGTGAAGTTTTAAAGTTGAATCACTTTTGGAGTCTGACTTAAATGAGCTGGGTAAACAATATTACGATCCACTTTTTTGGTGTTAAAAAACACCTGAAGCGCCGGGGGAAAACTAAAGTCAGATTTGTGTTCAGCGGCTCAAAATACAAGGGATAGGTATTGTCAGTACCCCAGCACAGACCACTTTTTTTTGTTTGCCTGTGTAAAAATTATTTATTGAAACATAATTACTAAACTATCAAGAAGTGTCATTAACAATGTTCAGAGAACATTTGGTTAGAAAATTTTCTAGCAATTATTTAATCAAAATCGATCTTAAAACGCAGTTATAAACCTGCCAAGAACTGTCAAAACTTCATGATACAAGTGATAACTATTCTGAGGTGGTTTATAGTTCGTTAATCTTCACTACATTATCGGCGCGCATGAAATGCTGATGAGAACTGATGAAATCAAAATGAGACTAAATTTTTTTTCAGATGGCATCACGTCATAGCCCAACGTTTTGAAGGGCGCCCTCTTCGTGTCTTGTCATTTAGATTTACCTGCACTATCAACTGTTCTCTCTGATTAAAGTAGCCAAAAAGTAAGCAGATTCGATGCTGGAAAATCGGTTTTGAGAATATATTTCTTAAAATCGAGCTGTTATTGGTGCGATGGTCCATCCAGGGACACCGTAGCAAACGTCTCTAGACTGTTTCCCCAACAGTCCATCTCAGAAGCGTAACAAGAGATGGAGAAAACTAAAACGTTAACAAGTCTGATCTTTTTGCATTTCATGATATTTTCGTGATATCAGTGTCTGCTGAACTGGCAAATTGCCGATCCTATAATCTGTATTCTTCTCCGATTTGTATAATCGCAGTTGCCAGTATTAGCTAATCCGTCAAGTAGTTTTAGGTGGAATTAACTCGGGAAGTTTCTATATTTGGTATAGTTCTAGATAGGTGTCTAGTACTAAGATACATATTTTGTACAAAGCAAGCACTGCTGCTCGCGCCTCCATATTGGCAAGATGGCCTCCAAAAACGGTTTTTTTAAATATCTCCGTTACCGTACGCTATGTAGTCAAAATACCTATAGCCAAAATGAAAGAGTAGGAAATATTCTATAAAACATGTCATATGTATGTTTTCTCTAAAATCAACGGTTTAGGTACAGCAGTCGAGTGAAGTTGAAAATGTTCGTTTAGTTTCATCTAAAGGCGTTTTATTGTGACCGATTTTTCGAAATTTATGTGTTTTAGAATGGCAGAGAGCTATTTATGTAAAACCTTTGTTCAATTTCATCTTGAGTCAGTGGCGTAGCTTTCATTTTTTATGAACATTCAATTATAAAAAAAATAACAATAAGTTGGATAAAAGCAAAAGTCACGTAATTCGTTTTAATATATATTTAACTGAAACAATGCAGTATGTACTTGTTTCCACACCACCCTAGAGGTAAAGTACATGGCGCGTTTTTTTATGTGGTATTCCCTAGAGGCCTATTCCACAACAGCATATTTATTACACCCTTTTTGGTTTAGATAGGCTTGATGGACCTACTTCGGTATTATTACGGATTTCTGTTTCAGAATCAACCTCTCTGTCCTCTAATTCACCGGATTCACCAATTTCCTCATTTGATATAAGAGGCAAGTATAAGCCTTCATCTTCATCGAATGCCTCAAGTATGTCTTGTACGACATTTTCGCAAGATTCTCCATTACAGAAACTGCAAATAACAGAACATTTCAAACCTGCCTTTCTGCAACCGCAACCACATTCCGTTTTACACTTACATAATATAAAAGTAAGTAATGTTTTAGGAGCAAGATCCTTTAAAGTGGTTACTGGGGTGATACCAGTTTGAGTTTTCTTCCAACCCCACTCCTCCACCTTTTTTGAAAAGCCGTACCATCATTGGAGTTGGTGGTAAGTTCTCATTGAATGTTGTCTCATCCATTCTTTCTGCTTCTATAAACTGCTTCACCAAAGTTACCATGTGAAAATATTGCACCCACAGTTTAGCGGTAGGTCCATTACTTTCCAGTTTTACTAGTCCTTCTTCAAATTTTTTAGTAATCGTTTTAAACAAACCTTGGTGATCCGTTGAGAAGATCGTCGATCTGTTCAAGTTACAAAGAATGTTTTCCATGGCCAGGCGTTGTTCTTCTGTAAATTCTACAGTCTGCAAAATAGTATGTCCCAGAGCTAGGTGAGTTAAAAGATGACCTCTGATTGCTCGAGCATAGGCGTGTCCTGACATAATTTTGTCAACGGAATTTGCTGCATAAATCACGCCTAGAAGCTCTTTTAGACCACTTCCTGTCGTTATATTACAGATAAACCCCAGGTACGACATCAATAAATGAAATCCTAATAGTCGGGCGACAGTGTTGGTGCAATCTAAATGCTGATTTTCGGCAGAAATTATATCATGAGCTTTTAAGTACAATGGCTGGTTAAACGTAATAAAACACGTTTGTTGCTTTAATATTTTACATTTCTGGACGACAGAATGGATCACCGTGAAAACTGTGTCGTAATCACTAAGTAGAGCATTAACAAATGGCAAGCAGAGCACCTGTGGTCTCATAAACGGTTTTTTTTGCCGCCCTCTCCATAAAGCCATTCCATTCAGGTGTACCAGGAAGTTTGGTCCATTTTGCGTATAACCAAAGCAAATCTGAAGTGGCTTCAGAAATCGAATTAATATCTAAATTTTGAATTGTCATCATTTGTAGTCCCGATTTATGTCTTTTCTGAAAAGGTTTCAGCGCCACAGATGAAAATACTTTTGCTGATGGAATTTTTGTGAATCATGCAATTGTTTGATCTGGAGTAATGGCTGCTTTAGGTGTTACACAATGGATGCTCCTATAGCGTGAAATATCTGCAAGCCATCGAGAGTATTTGTATTAAAATCCGCGTTGTCAAAGACAAACTGCGAAATTGATCCTTCTTCAATGCAAATTTCTGGGCGCATAATGACACATTTTTGAAACAGCAATGCTTCGTCATGAGTTGAGCAAAACCCTAAAGATGATAATACGTTCAAAAGGTTACTGGATCCATATTTTTTGTACAAAAATGCAGCAAGACCCACTTGTAAAGGTGACAAAAATGAACGTGGCCTGGGAAAGTAAAATGAATATGTTTACATTTAATCGACTGTTGTGTCTAAACTATTGATTTTACAAAGAACATATGTATAACGTGATTTGTAGGACATTTGCTCCTCTTTCATTTTTGTAATAAGTCTTTTAACTCTAAAACCCAAGGTAAAGGAGATATTTAACAAAAGAAACTGTTTTTGGCGGCTATCTGGGCAATATGGCTACGCCGCGCCGGCGGCAGATATTGCTTTGTGCAAAATGTGGATTTTAGTTGTAGATACTTAAATCTACAACCCTGCCAAATTTCAAAACTTCCCGACTTAATTCCTGGTAAGGCCTTTTTATATGACCTGACGGACGGACTATATTATCCACAAGGGATTTAAAGATACCATATTGTTTACTACCCCACCGTCACTCATCTTTAACGTGTGTGAGTGCTTGATCTTCGTTTTGCTGTAATTTACACATATACCATAATCAGAGCTTACCGCTGGAAGGCCTGTCCAGCAGGCGCATGAGCTCATCATGGGATGAACTATATTAGTTTAATGTTATTTAAATTGGTTATTTTCTCACATATGATTAGAAATGGGTAAAAATTCTATTAAAGTTTTCCTTTTGAGAAAAAGTATTCAAAATAAAAGAAATTAAAAATAATATGGTCAAAATAGTTGACTGCTGGACCAGAGTAATTGCAAATATTCAATATTTGTCACCGTTTCCAAAACTACATTTAAGTGAATTTCCATAAGAATGAATATAATTTGCCAGCTAATAGCTTTGGAATTTAGCACTGGTATTTCAGGCTTCTTCGTTTACTATATGACGCATAGAACTCTTTCATTTATTTATACAAATTTTATCATTGATTTGAATTGAATAAAACAGTAATTAGAGTAGTAATATATTTAATAAAAAACAAACTGACGAAGTATTCGATGTCTAGACACAGTCGATAGTATGTATAAACTTTATAAATAAAATGATTTTGAACCATGAAAAAGCTGACGTCAACGAGGATATATGTTCCATTTTCGAAACTGGTGAATGTGCATACACACAATACAATGTTTTATTTGTTTGGATAACTTTATATATTTTTGCAGCTACAAATCACTATTTATTTTTACATTCCTGTTGTTTTATTTTGGTTAAGGTTGATTTCCCAGCAACGGTTGGAGAAAGCTTACAACTTGAGGTGTTTCTATTTAGTGTTAGTAGATCTTGTTTTAACTAGTTGGTTTTCAAGTGTAGACCAGTTCCATCTATCCAAATGACATCAATGCCAAATAGAACAATCTCACAATGTGTTAAATCTACCGATCTTCCCAAAAATCGGTAGATTTAACATATTATTTACATATATTTGAAAAAAAATCGGACTAATTACAGTTCACAAACAGTGAACCTTGAAAAATAGTCTACAAGAAAATATTAAAAGCGTCTTAAAAATTTTAATAATAAATTTTTACTATTAGTGCTCCTAAATTAGTGCAACAATATACATTTTGTAGTTTTTAAATTTTCTGTTTTCATGTCATATGACTAGAAGATTAATATTCATTTAAAAAACTAACCTATGTTTAAAATTATTAAAACAAAATTAACATTAACTTAGAAGCACAAAGGATAAGTCACAAAGCAACACAATTCTTATGAAGATTGGATTTTCGTGAAATTGGCTGAAAATTTGGTATGTTGTGGATATTGACTTCTTGAATAAAAGTTTCCATGGGAACGACCTCAAATAATGAACAGTTTTTGAGATTTTGTCAAAACTAGGCAACTCCCAGCGTTTTAGACATTCATCAATTTTTTTAAAGAAATTCTGAAAAAATGCCTATATCATTATCGCACTTATATACAAATTTTTTGACCCTGATGGAAATTCTCTAATTTTGACAAGTCATTTCTCAAAAACAATTATTGATTGTTTATTTATTAAAACTTTTATTCAGAAGGTCAAAATTCACAATATTATATCGACTGTTCAACCAGTTCCACAAGAAAACCTAATTTCCATAAAAATTATGCGGGATTCTTTAGTTTCAAGATAGAAAGTTGAAGTATCCTTAAAATATTAACACTAGATAGTTTTGTTTTAAATTTATATTATCTACTCTAATTACGTATTGAATAACAATGCCAGAAAACATGTAATAAGACAGAATCATATGTCAAATAAATTTAAAAATATATATCTTCTATATGTCATGATGGTATAAGTGAATATGATATAAAATCTCAAGAAGGATGTTTTATTGCCCCCTAATAGAGCACAAAATATTAAAATATTATTGTTATTAAGAATTGATGCTAAACTAAAATACAGTACCTAGAGGTAATAAATTTGCAAAATTTAAAAATAATGTATATAATATTTTTTATGGGTGATTTTTGTAGTAAATGAAATCATCTTCAGTTTCTATATGGTCCCGATATATCTTTAAGAGGTGAAAACTATCCCCAAATGGAAAAATGTTGATGATTTATTTTTGGAACATAAAATATTTATGATTTTGCAAGTGTTTTAAACTGGCAAACAGAATTGAGCATCTAGGTGATGCGATGAAGAGTATTGTGGATTTGTTTTTTATTTCTAGGCAGTTACAGTAAAGAAATGGTGACATTTTTGTTAAAAAAAATATGAAGATGCGCATTGTCTTACTGATAAATTTATTTTTTATGACACAGACAAAAACAAAGGATCATTTGAGAACTTAATTATTTATCTTTAAGATTGGTCGTTAGCATTTTGGGGCAAGCATCAGAGTTTCTGAGATATTCAACATTTAATCTAAATACTTCGTCCTATAAACGTCCGGACTACTAATTCTAATTCAAATCCCCGAAATTTAATTCTTCATAAATAAAAAAATACAAATTCCTCTTCAATTTATAAGATGTATTTTTAGCTCAAGCCATTTTTTGGCTAAAATTAATATTTACTAAAATGTTTGCAAAAAAACAACAATTTTTTTTAGTTTAAAGTGTAATTTAAAACCAGTGCTGTAAACGGAAATTTAAGCATCTAGGTTATGCTGTTAATGAAGAATAGTAAGAATTTGAGAATTATATATTTTTTAATTACTCGTTAATTATAGTAACCCAAGGGTGACATTTTTATTTTAAAAAACCCGAAGACATACATTGGTTCCGTCAAAACTTCTTTATTTTTCATGCCACAGAAACACAAAAAACAAGATTTATCAATAATCCTAAAACATATCAATTTATATTAAAAACTGCATAGGACTTCTTTCTCTCTCAACTTTCTTTCTCCCTTCTCTTTCTCAATTTTCGACTCACTTTCAAGTTCAAATGGATATTATTATTTTTTTGGCATCACTTCAACTGCCCTCTATAAATTAGCAAGTCTCGGCATAATATAGAAACTATTCTTTGGGCATTTACTATTAAATTATATTTAAAAGACGAATTTTAATTCATATGACAATATTTCTATATTAAAACCCTAGTTGCTATACCTACTTACTATTAATTATTCTTATTAATGGTATTAATATTTTATTTAAGACATTGTGAATATTCTTTGTTTAATCAACCCTACCACTTTTCTTTCACTTAATTTTCTACTACATACTTGTTACCTTAAAAAGTAGTTGTATTAAATAAATGATTTGTAACAAAAGAATACGTTATACTTCCAATACCTAGGTAACAATTAGTTTTAACCGAAAAACTTGACCCAAAACAAAATATAAGTAAAATAAAATTAAACTACGTACATTTAACATAAACATGTTATTAAAATCTAATAAATAAAGAAGGTTTAACAAAAAATAATTACATTATAATAAGAGATAGTACCCAACCCTCCCAGGAGTTTCTTTCCACCTTTCGAAACATCTTCTGGGCGTGAATATTCTAAATATTAAAAACGGGACATGGTATATTGTCCTTTGAAAGGATACAAGGTAAAGGAGGGAGGTTACGCTATAAACGTTATGTGTCATCACACCTCCTTTGGCTGTTAATTCATGGACACGTCAGAATAAAATAAAGCGAAGAGAATACATTAAGGTTATAAAATATAGTGGTTTATATACCAGGTGTTAGGTTCGCAGCACTTTGTCATTGCTTTTTGTTCATTTCTCATACATAACCCTGGTTTTTCTGGTGTCATAGGCGTAGCCCTACCAGCCTCTGGAATTACACGATTTGATACAGAATATGGTCCGCGTTATTGTAAGAAATGATTTGTTAATGGGCGGGTCTGAATCTCACCGAAAAGGTGCAAGGACAATAGGTTTGCTGATGTTGACAAATTTTTGAAGTCTGCGTGTAATTTTTCAATAAACTTTTGAATTTTCTATGTGAATTTGAATAAATACAATATACGCCTATTGGGTTAGATGGGCAATTTAATGAAAATGGGCATATGAATAAATAATTTAGGTTAGGGGGGTGTTATTTAATATGTAGGTATACATAGTATTAACTTACTAATGTTGACATAATAATGGTTTATGGATTTTCTAGAAACAGCAAATACAAATATAGAAAAATAAAAGCAAGGTTACGACAAACTATTGTCATTTTTGATAATTTTCCCTAATGTATGTAACATTTTTGTTGATTCGTTCAACTGAATTAATAAATAATTATTAACGAAAATATAAATTAAATTCTTGTTTCTAGATTTTGACTAAGAAATCGATGCGCGCTGAAAATTTTATTGCAGAAAACTGTTGTTAAGAGTCTCATAAACATTTAGAAAAAGTCGACCGAAATCGAGAGCCCGCTAAACTTTTGGGACGGGGGAAAGAGGTAAAAAACGATTTTTTTTTCAGATAACTTCGAGGGCATTTTTTAGTCAACTAATCAATCATGACTAATGACTAATCGATCATATATAGTCACGAGACTTCTGATTGCTGATTGGTTAGTCATTAGTCGTAGATGTTCCGATTGATGAATAATTAGTCTAAGTCTCGACTAAAGATTGATTTATTCGTTAGTTATGACTGATATATATAAAGACTAATTTCGTATCCATATAATTGTAACTAGGGAAATATCTAATTTATTTCACTCCATCGCAAGAAAAATTATGGTTTTTCTATTGCTATACCTGTATGTCCATTCGTGAAAGTTGAACATTTTTGTGAAAATCTTGTCATCGACCTTAAGTACAGACCTTTTAATTGTTTTTTAATCATAATATATTTAGAGCTTTTCGATTATCTTCTCCGTATGTATATTTTCGATTAACCGCGTACCGGGCATATATCCATTGTATTGCATTGCTGAATTCCAACAATTGCGTTTGCTGTACTTATATTGCCATCCTATAAAAGTAAAATTTTTAATCTCCACTTCCGATGGATGACCTACTTACAGCACTATATTTACCAACAAAACTATAAATATGTACCCAGCCTCTCATATTTCGGCAGCTATTTAGCTAATCTCTAATCCAACAATCCGTACTAAACGGTTGTAAAGCCGAGTGGCGTATAATTTGCAGAGCAGTTGTTAGGGTAACTTTCCATTGTTCATCAGGGTTGGCTTTGACAGCTCCAGTTGAATGTTTGTCACACGTATGCGACGCCGTTGATATCGTCGTATGTTTCCTTCCGATTCGCAGCGGGAACGTATGTCATCCGCTATTGTTGGCTTCAAAAATAATATCTGCTATTTGTAATAGAAAATGCTTTTACGAGGAATAATATATTTCAACAACATTACGTATCCCATGTCTGTTTGATTGTTGTGAGTATGATCGATGCGTGAGTGACAGAATTCGGTGAAAGTGGAAAATATGTTCCTGTTATACCCTTTTTCAATACTAGGTAGATATTAGCAAGTTTTATATAGAGATACTATATACGAGTTTGTTTTGTTTGTATAGTTTTGTATTTAGAAATCATAATCACAATACATGTATTTTCCTTTTAAACAGCTTACACATTATATAGAAATCATCAAACTTTATTTTCCTAAGACAGACAAAAATCATTTAATGTTTATCATGTCTCGAATAAAAATAATCTCAACTGCATTTTAAAACTGTGTAAATTTTATATCTTACGTTATTTGTTAAATAATGAAATAAACACCTTAAGACCTAAACAATTAAATGAATTCATTGACATATTAAATTTACAGAAGAGTATTAGTATAGTATTTGTCATTGTCTTGTAACTTCGAAAGGAACATTTTTATTAGCACAAAACCTACTCTTATCACTATAAACATGTACGCATAAATTGTAAATCAAAAAACTCTTTAAAATCTTCTTCACATAAACTGGTACTATAAACGTCTGCCATGCTTCTTAATATAAGTTTTGTACAATGAAAATATCTGATGACAAGGTGGAGTTTTCTCAAAAGAATATCCCATACCTCAGTCTAGATCCGACCTGTGCATGGTAAAGAATTAATAATTGATCTTTTGTTAAAACAGTTTAAAAAACTTATCATTAAATAAGCGACTGAATTTAATTTTGTTATGAATCTGTCAGTGTGCTTTGTGACGTCAAGGTACACAACCAAATTTGGATGGTAACCAACCAAAATTTGTCAAGGCAACTCTTGTGTCTTAGGTGGGTCGTGGGGGAGGTTTATGACATCTGTCATTTGACGCAATAACCTCACAATAATTTATTTTTTCTACGATTGTGCTGAAAGTCAAATTTTGCCACACGCCTTGATTACATCTTCACACACCGAAATAAAATAGTGTGTTTAACTTAAAGAATTTTATTTTACTTACTGGTAATAACAATTAAATTTTATAAATGTACATTAATTACACATGAATTGCCATTACAAAGTAAAATTTTCCAACTTCAGAATGACTGCGGAAAATGTCACTTTAAATAAAATCTGACAGGTAGCAAATTTAAAACTTTGGAAAGACTTTAGAAAAGGGAAGTAACTTCACAACCGTAGAAAAAATAATATGTAACACACATGTGGCAAGCTTCATTGCAAAACTCGTACATACATCGTTTTGCAATGAAGCCCTTGCCACACTTGCATTACAATCTACTATTTTCTACGATTGTGCTGAATTGTCAAATTTTCAAACTTCAAAATGACTGCAGAAAATATTACTTTGCCGCACGCCGTGCGGCAAAGTATTTGCCACACGCCTTGACTACATCTTCACACACCGGAATAAAATAGTGTGTTTATCTTAAAGATTTTTATATTACTTACTGGTAATAACAATTAAATTCTATAAATGTACATTAATTACACTTGAAATGCAATTACAAAGTCATATTTTCTAACTTCAGAATGACTGCGGAAAATGTTACTTTAAATAAAATCTGACAGGCAGCAAATTAAAAATTTTGTAAAGACTTTAAAAAAGGGAAATTACTTCACAACCGTAGAAAAAACCGCTGCCCAAGGAATCACTACTTCCACATCCAGATTCTCTATCCAAGTCACTCACAACGAAGAAACTTTGTATGTGAAAATAATTGTTTATGGAACTTTAATAATATAATATTTGAAATCCTCTACCCCAAAAACCCATAAAACGATACCCCACATCGGTAGTGGGGTGGAGGTGGTGATAGGGGGGGGGGGGGTGGATGAAGTAAAAAAATATTTTGAGGTTTCTGGTTTTTGTACGTACACTAAATCACAATTTTTTTTTTCATCCCCTTTAATAATGGGGTGGGGGTGGTAATGGGGGTGGCTAATGCTAAACATTTTTTTGAGACCTTAGCTTCTCTTGTATATACTAAATACCAATTTTATCAACTCTTACCTGCTTGATTTACCCATTTACCCCAAAATTTACCCCAATTTACCCCCCAACCCTTCGTCGGAACAACATGAAAATATAATCTAGTTCCAGATCTCGCTAAAGTACATACGTGTACCAAATTTCAAGTCAATATCTTAAACGGTTCCAGAGTAAACGTGCGCACAAAAAAAGTTACAGACAGACAGACAGACCGACAGACAGACAGAAATTTTTTTCGCTCAAACTTAAAATCTTGACGTTTCATGACATTTTAAGCCTATTTGAACAATAAAAATTTTTAAAAATTTTTTTGTCGTTACTATACTTCCACTGGATGTGAAAGTAAAATAGTATGTAACACACATGTGGCAAGCTTCATTGCAAAACTCGTATGATAGGAACACTCGCTGCGCTCGTGTTCCTACTTTCATACATCGTTTTGCAATGAAGCCCTTGCCACACTTGTATTACAATCTACTGTTGTTTAACGTCATGTCCTGAAATGACATTTATTTGACAGTTTCAATGAATCAAAACAATGTCATTATTGACAGGTGTAAAATAAAGAAAAAGGAGTGAAATAGAGAAATTTTATTTCACAGTGTGAAATAAAACTTTTCTATGGGAACAGCAATAGAATTTAGTCTATTTTTACAAAATTATATTGTTTTCTAATTTCGAATGGCGATACAAAAATTTTTTTCTACGATTGTGTTGAAAGTCAAATTTTCTAGCTTCAAAATGACTGTGGAAAGTGTCACTTTGCCGCACGCCGTGCGGCAAGAATTTTTTGTACAATTTTGTTGAAATTCAAATTTTCTAACTTCAAAATGAGTGCAGAAATGTCACTTTACCAAGCTTCTCGATTACATCTTCACAAATTTAAAATTTTGAAAGACTTTAAGGGAAATAACTTCACAACCGTGGAAAAATAGTATGTAACACACATGTGGTAAGCCTCATTGCAAAACTCGTTTGCAATGAAGCCATTTCCGCACTTGTATTACAATGTACTATTGTATATAACTCGAGACTAAAATGTCTTTTTTTTACTCATGTGGTCTATAGCACTTGCCTTCGGCTCGTACTATAAACGCCCCACTTGTCTAAAAAAAACACCATTTTAGCCACTTGTTATATAAAATACTATTTTTGTATTGGGTCCCTAAAATAGCTATTTTGCGGACTCATTTTGAGTACGTAAAATGAGTCTTTTCGAAAAGTTGCCATGGCAACTTTTGAGAAGCATTTAGGTAAATAAGGCAAAATGGTTCATACAACAATTAAACCACTTTATTTTAATCTAATGCGTACAACAGTATGACTTAATTATTAGGTTTGTAAGTTAAATTAATAATAGTTAAATGATTATGGCCCAAAATGAAAATTAAATGAACAATTTTGAGCACCTTCAAAACTATTACCTCCAATCGAAATACCCGAACCCGAGGGTATCGTGTTAATTTCATTTGATGTGGTAGTAGCTTCCGTAGTAACCGATATTATGTTACACGATGGTTCGATTTTCTTCTCCCCCATTAACATTCTGCACACTTTTTTCTACTTCTCAATTGATTCTTCTATATATGACTCTGCCACTGAAGACGATCTGGAATTAGTTTTTATTTATAATAAAAAGACAACAATATTGTGGAAAAACTTGCTTCCATCCTCCTAGCCATTTCAATGAGATTAAATCGACGTCAGCATCTGCCGCAAGCGACGCAGAACTTCGCCGGAAGCAATGCCCTGTATACTCTGTCGGGTTCGGTAGTATAAGAAATTCAGTAACGATAGAGGGCATTTTCCCAAAAGAATGGATTTCTACACGTTTTACCGTACATTTTCTATTACGATAGGAAATAAAAAAATAATCGTGTTTACCATTCGAACATATCTCTGGTACACTTCCATGAGATTAACAGCTTCACCTTCAACTACCACGGTAAAGACTCTCGTAATGTTGGTCCTGGTATCAGGAATTGTCATAAGCAGACATTGTGTGTCTTTTTGAAAAATATCTTGTATTTTTAGTGAATGTAGCTCTTCGCGCCTGCATGCACCACACACGCCAATGAGAAGAGCAACCTGCGAAATTAAATATGAAACTAATGCATGTCATTAAAGTATGATTTTAAACTTACTTTGATTAATACTTCTTATCGTCTGCATTTATCAAAAACACATTAATTTCTTGGCGCGTCAAAACTTTTGACTTTGTGGGCTCGTAGCCTACTGAATTTCGCTTCAAAAAAGCCGACCCTGACGAATTTGTATATTTCTATATTTTCTTTGACCGACAAAACAGCTTTTATCATCGAATATTTTGAACAAAGAGTAGATGATTTTACTTCTTGCGACTGTAATAGGATAATACGAAAATAGTCACAATAATAATTTACATATGTTATTAATATTGAATGCAAAGAATACCAGCACTTACCTTTTCATGTAAATAGTTCAACATTGCGTCTTCGTCTACAATTACAATGTTGTCCATTTCATTCCATCGAATGAATGCTTCATATTCCTTTTGATAAACTTGACGAAATTTCACTGGAAGTAAATCTAACACAATTATTTCCTTCGATTTTTCAGATATAATTTGTGGATTATGCATTTTATACCGAATAAAAAGAAAAATGTTGTTGTAACACGTACCTAAAATCAGCTACGATTTGTCCCAAAAATCATGATTTTAGGTACTTTGTTACAAAAATAACTATATTCATCGTACAATAAAATTCAAAGATGTTTATTATAAACTCATGTGGGCGTCAGCCAGCGCTAATTTGCAGAAGGGGATGGAGAACGAAACACAAAATTTAAAAGAAAAACCAATATAAAATAATATAATTTAATATAAAGACTAGTAGATAGATACTTGTAAAATGAGTAGAACAAGACAGTAAAAAATAACTGGACTATAGGTTGAAGTTGAAACTTTCCTAATTAAATAAATTGCGCCTATATAGTAAGCATTATAGTAAAGAAATGTCTTTGACTCATAAGAATGGATGTGGATAAATCCGTATACAGTTTATATATATATATATATATTTGGACGTTGGACAGCTGTTCAGGTTTTCACAACCAGAATGACACTATGCTAAACTGAGAATTATATAATCATTTACATAACGCAATACAACAATGAAAACATAAACGAATAATAATTAATAAGCAAGCACTAAGGGCATTTAGATTTTCTAAGACGCTGAAAGACTTGACTATTTCCAATTCTTTGACCCCAAGCAGATACCCCAAAAATGAACAAATTACAGTACCCTGCTCTTCACATTCGATAAATGATCAAATAAGTTTACCGTGTGCCAGAAAATCATTTCTCGATATACTTAAGAATGCTTTCGAGCAGCCTTCGCACCCAATACAAGCCATGCAGCATGTTACAGTGTAGTATTACTTGCTACCAATTTAGACTTCGAAAATATCCAAATTACGATTCCAAATTTTATAATTATATACCATCAGTTGGCAAATATAATAAAAACTAATAGTGTTAAGGCTTTAGGACAGAATTTCTGTGGTCCAAAGGAAAAAACCTGAAAAAGTTGCACCTCATGGAAATTGACCAGGTATGTTTTGTGTAAAATGATAAAAATTTTGTTTCTTTTTTTTAATAATGCAAAATTTATTAATAAAGTATGTACCGACCTTAGATGTTATTAGGTTTATTTTCACAATTAAATTTTGACACACTGAGAACATGCCCTGTTCTTCCAGAAATAATAATGTCTACTCCTTTTTTGCCTTTTTGTAACAAACAAACGTAGTTTGCGCCAATTGATTAATCAGGCCTATTCTTTGATTAAAAATCCGTAAATGCGGTTTTTAACATTTGCCAACTTAAAAACAAAACAAAAATCATTGAACAAACTTTTATGAATTTAAAATACTATATTTTGTAAAACCAAGGCTTTGCTCTGCAGTTACTCCCACCAAATCCTGCTCTAGTTTCCTTAGGTGAGACCGGAAGCGATCTCTCTGTGCTGTATAACTTTGCTGATAACATTTGGCGTCAAGGGCAATAAGATCACCACCTTCTAATACTGCCAACAACTGGTTTTTTTGCAGTTCTGTTGCCATTTTTCGTATGCTCGTATCAGCTGTTAATGTTCGAAATTCATGAAATAAATATTCACATAATAAACACGCCATTTTGTCACTCGCTTCACGCCGGGATCATTTCTCCACAGTTGTGCTGCCTCCTGAAGTATTTCCCGCTTTTTAGCTCTATCCAACTTCGAATTGCTGAACTTGATGTAACAAGATTTGTGCCATGCACCATGGTTTTGGGCCAGTTCATCCGCATTCATATCGCTTCCAAAACTTAGTTTCACTGGCAATGACTCTAAGCTTCTAAACTCATTGATATTGTTCAAGAAAGACCAATATGGTGTTGTCTTGCCTTCGGTTCCATGTGCACTGTGTGGACATTTTAGATTTTCTGAAGTTGTTTTCTGACAGATTATGCACTTGTTCCAATCCATCTTGTATTACAATTCAATCTGAAAGAAAATAAAAAAACACATCAGAAAATGTGGACACACCGAACAAAATAGTTCATAGGTGAATAGTTTGTAATTGATACATATATTAGTGAATAAATATATAGTATGATACATTTAAATATTGTGTAGTTGTGTTCTCTGTCCCCAAATATGTATACTTAGACACCAAGTTTGAGGTCCTAAGTGATTTAGAAGCCGAGATATTGATAATATACCAATATTTCAAAATGGCCGCTATAAAATCCAAGATGGCCGGCGGAGGAGTTGGTTCCTGTCAAAAATTGAAAGCTACGTACCTAACTAGTATCTGAAGAAAAATTGGTGGTTTTGTTCGGTGTGTCCACGTTAACGCGAAATTCGATGTTTAGCTGCCCCACTGAAATACTTAGGGCCGGTTTTATAGGTACAGTTTAAACCAAAGTTTAACTAGAAGATTCTGTTGAGGTCCAAAGTAAAAGTAAATAGCGTATTTAGCAAAGTGTATATGTAAACTGTTGATACGAGAAAAAACTAAACGAAAAAACCCGTTCGAGCAAATGCCGCCCTGGTGGTCTTCCCACCTCCAGGAAAATGCGGTGTATAAAAAATATAATTTAAAAAATTGCAATTTTTAAGAAAGTTATTGGCCGCGAGGGAAATTTAGAGAAAAGCAACAAAAAGGAGACAAAAAGAATAAAAACAAAAACAAAATTAGATTAATAGAAAGAGAATGGAAAGGTTAAAGGTGTGCAAAGCTAGGGTAAAGATAAAATGTAGGGGAGTAAGGGGTTTTGGTATAGAAGAGTTTGGCTAAGGTACAGGTTGCCAGAAGATTGGCAACGCCTGGTATGGGTCTGATATCAAAAAGTATTGCATTATGCGGTTTAATTTGGGTTAACGGACTATCGTCCAGTTTGAATTGATAACATTTTTTGGGAGATTTCTTGGAGGTAGTCCGCTAGTGGCGTTATGTAGTGGCAGCGTGCGTATAGATCTCTGAGGGAGGTGTACCTACTGAAGTCTGAAATGAGGCGCATAGTGTTCTAAGACTTGGAGATTGCGTATTGTCGTGGCTGGTATGCTGCACCTCACCGGCGCGGCGTCGCGTATGTGATTGACGGCCAGATCACCATCGTGTACAGCAGCTTTTTGTTTTGTCTGTTAATTCCGCTATCCTTGGCCAGGAATGGGTACAGACTCCTGGAGTATAGTTTCGTTAACGTGGGTGTTGAAAGTCAATCTCTTGTCCAAGTTAACCCCCAGATTCTCCACGCACCGTTTGATAGGAATTTGTTAAGATGCGGTTCTCGGTGAATCGGCACGTGAAGAGTGTGGCTTCCGACTTTTCGACGTTAATCCGAATCTTCCATTTGTCGTAATATGCCGTGGCACGGATCATGTACGCTTTCGGCACCATATTTGCTGGTAGAGAGTTATGTGAATGCGCGTATATGGCCGTCTCGTCTGCGTACTTGGTAAGTTTCGTATTCGGGAAGTTCGGAAAGTCGGTTGTACAACTTTGGTGGTAGGCGGGATCTCCAGGGATGCGCAAAATAGGTGCACAGTTAAGACGCCTCTACGCTGGCCCATCTGAGAATTCTAAACAAAAAGACAAAAAGATATTTGTGGCAGTCTTTTGCCACGTCCAGCGAGAGAAGAAATTTTTTTCTAGTGAAATTTACTTTCACGGCCCATATTCCCAAACAAGGTATAATTGTGATACTCCCCTATACAAAACATTACAATGTCAATATTAATAATAAATATATTGAGATCAGCTGACCAAAAAAATACAAAATATATTAATTGGATTATTCTGAACAAAAATCACCTGATCTTTTTTTTTGAGCATTAGCAGATTCTTATACATATAATTCAGTAATGGAGAAAACTTAAAAAAAAAATCAGCTCAGTACCAGTATTCCGTACAAGTAGTGCATTAACAAACAATATTGAATATAAATCATGATTGTTGATTTAGATTGAGTTGTATTTTATATCAGATCAATCTAGTTATTATCCTGACAAATTCAAGCTATATTACATACAAATATGGTTAGAATTTTCCAAATATTTTATGACAAACCATTGATTTATGAATGACGATTATTTGTATGAATCTTCCAACTTGTAAATCAAATAATTTTCTATTATACACCTTTACACAATACAGCTATAGAGTACGAATTTACTACATCGCTTTCTGTAGTCCTGTATATGCTATTATTCAACTTTGGTGGCCTATTGTACACTCCAGTTGACAAACAACTTTAATTGTTTGCCTCTTAGTCAATGAAAAGACATATGTTTGGCTTATTTCTTTGTAACAAGTCTTTTCAAAATACACATACCACAGATAATAACAATGAAATAAGCAAATATTTGTATATACTCTCTAGAAAAAGCAAAATATAACAGTCTAAATCTTTCATGTATGTTTTGTTATAACTTACAACCATTTCACACATTTATCAATGAATGAATAAGTTGAATAATACTTAGTAAATCTTCATTCATTAATTTTAAAAGTGGGTGTAAAATATCTCCGTCTTGATATTGCGTTAGCTTTTATCTGTTTTGTAAGTAGTCTTAAAGGTACAGAGTAAAGATATTATCAGTTACATTAATTCGTTTTTCCAAGACAACCTCGAAAAATGTTCATTTCGAGCATAAATTCGATCATAAACATACACATTTTATACAGAATTTCATTTTGCATCGGATGCTACGCAACAACTGCGAATAATATGAAATATTTCGTCTTCAGGCCACTGTAAAATGAAGGCGGTTTATCACAGATCATGACGTCGAGTAACGGAGTTATGAAATGTCATCAGTTTGTTTCTGTCGATATTTCTCTAGATTACGAATGATTTCGTAGTTGTTACTTATAAATCTATATCAATTAATATGGAAAGTGAGAGTGATATTGACTTAGAATTGACACATCCAAGAATAACAGAAGCAGCGAAGTTAAAAACAGAAAATTTATTACCGGGGACGTTGAAAAAAATGCACCAACGCACTTATAACCTCTTTTTTCTACGACAACATCGAAATATGTCCATTAAACGATCGTAAATTCAATCATAAACACCTACATTTTGCACAGAATATCATATTGCATAGCGAACCTGACACGTTATGATTCATTCCGCATGTGTTGCCTAGCAACCGTTTCATCATGAACCGTTAGCACATTTATTTTACGATAACTCCTATGCGTCCGCGATTGCTCGTTTCTACCAGTTAGTAATTGCTGTACGACAAAATACACTCCAATCCCTCACAGGCCACAGCGATCACTTTTTTGGTTACATCCTGCGAGCATTTGAAAAACTGCGTTCCAGGGCGCAGCGAAATTTAATGAGGGTAGTTACGAAAAGGTTGCCAGAGAAACACAAATTAAGTTATTACTTTTAATTTGCCACAAAACTGTAACTTCTTATAATATACAATAAGAAAACATTAATGATGGGCTGAATTGGGTTGATTTTGCAGAACATTTATCATCAAAGACCTCTTTCTCTTTGGCCTTTTTTTGGGAATTCCCTCCAACTTCGATGGTCTGCCTTTTTGGATAACTCGCACACCTGCTTTCAAACCTCTATCACTTCGACGAGCAATTGATGTTGGCTGCACAAGTATAGTATGCAACTCGCACAAAATGGCAATTTTTCACTCGTATAAATTGTAGCCCTCGCCTTCGGCTCATGCTGCAAATTTTCACACTCATGCAAAGTGAGACTCATTTTGTGCTTATTGCATAATATACTATTTGGAGTGTAAAGTAGATCAAAGCACAAAATCGTTTTCCACGAACGTTCTAATGGCTTATTTTGGTGGCTTGGCGAAAAAACTCAAAAGTTCTACTTTTTGGACACAATACTTAATGCTGAGAATAACTCTTAGTATCTAAAATAATATAGATACTGTCAAATATTTCTAACTGAAAGCATTCCTCAAGCGATAGTCAGATAATTTTATTGAAAAAGCTCCAAATGAAACATATTTTGCGACAAAAGTAAGTTTATATTTCCATTTAATGAAAATTATATTTAGTTGTACTAATTTATATTATACGTAGCCTTAGATATGGGCATAATGGGTGCATGTAGAAGACATGAATTATATCAAATGAAACTTACTGATTTCAATGATCTTGATTCAGCTGTTTTAGTAACATTACCAGACGCTAAAACCAAAATTCTACGAAATTCTGCTGCAGCCGGTCATACTACGAAATTTACGAAACATAAGCGAATCTTCTCCTTCAAAATGTTAATGATCTATGGTATTTCACTAGTTATCCAAAAGGAAAATATACCGTTCAAAGAATAAGCCTAAATAAGCCTGAAGCCATGGGAAAAGACATTGCTAGATATTTAAAATTGTCAAATCACAAACCACCGGGCATTGCTTTCGCTGACAACAATTCTTGTTGCCATTGGTGGAGCCATAACCACGTTAAAATATCCCGGTGGTTGGAAGTCCATGACAGTCGCTGAGGGATATATAAGTGAATAGAAGAAGGATAAGTTTGACACAGCTAAAAAAATTGCAAATGCAATACAGAACATTTCAGACATACCGTCGACTTCAGGAATGGGAAATCGTGAAAGGCCGTTGACGAAAAATTACCAATATCGAGATTTAAATCCTGTTTTGACGATTTTTTTTTTTTTTGTGTTTGCTATATTCAGTTATTCAAAATCAGAAACATGATTAATGGGGCAGATAATTTTTTGAACACAAAATTTTATGTTTAAGGTTTTTATATACAAGGTGATCTACCATGACATGCAGACAATTTATCAGTTGGTTGTCCCCACCGAAAGGAGTCAAAAATATGAAAAATTTTAAAAAATGACCAAAAAAATTACCTTATTTTTTTTTGTAGAAATGCGCCGCTATTGACTTTAACCAATCTGACGTAACGCGGTACAACCATATCACTTTATCAGGCTTGGAATTGACACTATTGACAGCAAAGCTGGAGAGGGTAGAAGTGACTTTTTGGTTTTAATCAAATCACACTATAAAAATAACGAAATAAATCAAAAAGACATCCCATGCTAGTGAACTCTACACAACAAGTAGATATAAGAGATATTTGCTTAAATCCGTCAATAACGCAAAAACACCAACTTCGGCCGGTGTCCTGATTGTTCGACCGAAAGCAAAAAACGCGGCGCTTTGACCGCACCCGCCAGTGTTACTTTTATGCCAATTAAGGAAATGTAAACATCTGCAATATGTTCTTTCACAAGTAAGTTCGTCGCCCTATTACTGATCTAGACAATAACAGTAGTGTATCTTCGTAAGTTTTAACCATTTTTAATACACTAAATTACCTCGGAGCACTTTGCTTCGACCATAACTTCTTTATTTTTTATGATACAGAAACAAACAATAAGTCGTTTAAAAGACTGATTAATCATCTTTAACTCTGTTTCCTAGAAATTTTGATATTCAATATTTAAACTAAATACTTCATCCTATAATCTTTCGGATGCCATCTATAAGTATAAACTTAAAAATCTCCGAAACTATTAAATACTACGTAAATATTGAAGTAAAACAAATTCATTCTCAGTTTATAAGCTTTATTTTTAATATCTATCTTTTTTTGCCAAAACTGATATTTATTGAGATATTAGCTAAGAAAAAAATTTATACGTTTTTTCGAAAATCCGTTTAAAATGCCCCTTGCAGGGGCTTTCCCACATTGAAGACTAGTACACCATTTTATTTTCCGCATATCATGGTAAATCACGTTGTATTTAGTTTGGTTTTTTAATAAAAACTATGGCTCTGGGGGTTTTGGGGTTACTGACTACTAAATAGTGTACTGATTACTAATACATTGTCAAAAAAAAGTCAAAATAAAACAATTCAAAATGGCGGCCAAAATATGGAGAATGGAAGTTTTTTCTAAAGCAAGTGTTTTAAAAGACAAGGAAAATTGAGCATCTAGGCGATATTAACAAAAAAAAAAAGCATTTTTGAAAAAATATTAATTGCTGGATAATTATAATAACAAAATCGCGATATTTTGTATGGAAATAATTTCTTTATTTTTTATGATAAGGCAACAAACAAAAAGTCGTTTAAAAGACTGATTAATCATCTTTAATTCTGTTTCCTAGAGATTTTGATGGAAGTTTTATAGTTTCTAAGATATTCAACACTTAAACTAAATACTTCATCCTATAATCTTTCGGATGCCATCTATAAACTAAAACATCTCCGAAACTATTAAATACAACAAAATTGAAGTAAAACAAATTCATTCTCAGTTTATAAGCTTTTTTTTTAATATCTATCTTTTTTCACTAAAACTGATATTTATTGAGATATTAGCTAAGAAAAAAATTTATACGTTTTTTCGAAAATCCGTTTATAGTTTAAAATATTTTTTTTTTCTGAAGCAACTGTTGTAAGCGGACGAAAAATTTTGAACGTCGAGGTTATACTATATATTAACGAAAAACAGTCAATGAGAATATATTTTTTTGATTACTGACTACTTACATTAACAAAATGGCGGCTTTTTTAATAAAAAAATGCGAGAAAGCACATTATTTCTGCATTACTTTCTTGTCTTTTTATGCTATAGAAATGGACAAAAAATCATTTGAAAACCTAATTAATAGTCTTTCATTTTGGTTATTGACATTTTTGACGTAAGTGCCGTAGTTACTGAGATATTTCCCTACAAACACCGAAGGTTGGCCCTTCAGCGGGCCATCACTGGGCCAGAAATGAAACTTCTGGCCCAATGATGACCCGCTGATGGGCCGATCTTCGGTGCTTGTTGGGTTATAGTATATTATTATATGAGCGATTATGATAGCCATTATTCACGAAGATGACGTTTGAGCCCACGAGCCGTAGGCGAGTGGCGCAAATCATCTGAGAGAATAATGGCCATAATCGCGAATAATGGCCATAATCGCGAATGCAATACTATGCTTTTTCTACATCTATTAAACAAATAAATTAGACTGAAAATTGATAGCATTCATAGGTACCTATTCGTCGAAAACGTAAACAAACAATATGGCGGTGTGGCGGTACACTTGTCACTGTCACCCGAGTTGATTGTCAGCCGCAGCAGCAAGAGTTGATCGCGGTCGATTTCAAATATCATTGAATCAGCGAAACAATGATTTTTGAATTTGTGTTTGTGATTGGCCGGATGCAGTGAATTATGAATCGATAATTCACTACAGTGAATTATGAGTACGATTTTTCACCAAAAAAATGCTAATAATTGTCATATAATTAAATAGGTGTAGAAAAACATTTTAACAAATACTTCGTCTTATAAACGTTTGGACGTAATTTTCATACTTCCATATCTCCGAAACCCATAATTTAACAGAAATAAAAAAAATACTAAATTCATCTCCGATTCAGTAGCTTTCTTATTTGTCTCTAGCACATTTTCGCTCAATGTAAAACTCCGTATTATTTGATAACAATCGTGTTGAAATACCTTCTATTGCAAGCTACTGTCCCAATTTTTAAGTCGTTATAACTTAAAGACTATCAATTTAAATGAAAAGTTGAATAGATCCTTTTCTTCTCAAAATTGTATTCTCTTTCAGCTCCAATGTTTTTGTTTTTTTTTTTTTCGGTGCCACCCCCTATAACTTAGCCCCAGCTGAAATGTTTCTGATTTTGAATAATTAAATATAACAAACATTAAAAAAATCATCAAAATTGGTTCTCTTTTTGAGGATTTAGAAATAAAACTTTCATTGACTCGGCTATATTACCATAAACATGTTTTACGCATAAAAAAATGAGGAAAAAATTGCAATTCTTTTATCAGTCGTAGAAAAATGTATTTTTTAGACCTATGAATTTATTGGCAATTGTCTAGACCACAAATGGGTTGTCAATTAACAACCAATTTATATCTACATTAGTACGTTAGCAAATTTTCCAATTTATTTGTAAAATTACCATAATTTGAAATTATAGCTTCAAGCTGTATTTACATCGGCCATATGTGGAACCACTTCCTTGTACTAATGTCTTCCTAAGTATAATATGTATGTTAATAGAGCTACGTTGTGGTCAAACCAGATATTTCACCCTCAACTACTTCGTATAAATATATATTAGGTCTACATTATGAAAACACAAATTGCTACCAATTTCGCAATGTTAACAGCAAATTTTTAAGTACAAAATAGGCTTGGGAAAAACTTATGTTTAAATATTATCCTTTCAAGGGTTTAAGTCAAGGTCAGGCAAATTAAAGACTGCTTTTAGTTTCGATATAACAATATAGGATGTAAAATTCAAGGTGATAATATAAATACTTTATTCAATTTAACTTTTGGTTAGAACTATTATTATTTTTTTAATGTGTGCAAAAATTTTTTTCCTAATTTTTTTCTTGTAGGTTCCAGGAACTTCATATTCATGTTCCAATTTTAAACGAGAATATAGCTTGCGGTAATAGAATTTCGTCAAAAAATAGTCAGTAAATCGGATAAAAATAAAAGTCGGTAACCAATTACATTTCTCAGTCATAATTATTATTAATTACAGAAAGCAACTAAATTATAAAATTCCATTTGAATATTACTATTATTTTACAAAACTGACTGTAGGATATTTGCAATCTTATGTAAGCAGTATAAAGACAAAAATTAAGGCTTGAGAGAGATAAGATATTCAATATTCGGGGAAGTATATTACACGTACCATACAGGTACTTTTACTTAAGTAATATAATAGAATTGTTTAATTTCTAACCACATATATACAGTGTGTTCCACTTAAGATGTACACAAACTTATAAAATCTTAATTTCTTTGAGATAATCGAATTTAGTTTTGAGTAGGGAAAGCTGCATTTCTAGGTCATATTGCTATGTTGCAGATGTTGATGCCCAGCCTATTACAATTTTTGTTATACTAGCCCCTAAATTCGAGAAGTCATATTAGATACTATTTCATTCAAAATCTGACATAATAGAGTTAATCAAATTTCATCTAAATGCATCAAAGGTATTCATTCTATTGGAGGTTAAAGTAGGAAGCAGCGCAATTAATTTTTGTAATAAATAGCTAAATAGCTCTTAGAAAAGAAGCAACTGGATGTGGAAAGGGAAAAATTATTTATTTTGAATTAGAACAAGTGATGCGTCATTGTTTTCTTATACATTTTTAATGAAAAACCCTTTTGCTAAATGATTATATTCTAGTTGTTTAAATGTACTGAATTAATTGATCACCTATTTTGACACATTGTTTTCTATTTTACAACTATGAAATACGTTATTACTCAAATAACAATTTTTACGGCGACTATTGAATAATTCATTAATTATTTATCGATACGTTTTTGAGCAAGTAATAGGGCTCATTACTCACGATCGTGGGTAATAATCCATTATTCAATGGCCTAGGACCAATCACAACACTTAATTTTCATTACTCAACACTTTCTGTGGAGCAATCACAAAAGACAATTTAAAGTTCAAAAAATCGTCAACGATTTCGCCGAAAGTAAAAAAATATCACTTTTCTTAAGTTCCTGTTGGCTCGAATTTTCGATTTCGCCGCTGCGATTTATGATGTGTATCAAATGCAATTCTCTCTGTTTCCATAATGACATCGTACGGTCGCTCCTAGCTAAAAAATAAATATCTCCAATCAAAAGTTCATAAACGAAGTAACAATTTGCTGTTTTTGAAATCTCGGTAACTTTTGTGTTTTCGGAGATATAGAGGTTTAAAAATGGCGTCAAAAGTTTTTAAATCAAGATACTACTTTAAAAGTTAAATATCTTGGAAACTGCTATTTGCGCTAAAAATTTAAAAAACCAAATTAAAGATTAAAATTAAGTTTCTAGACACTATAGTTTGGCAAGTGAACTTCATACTGCAGGGAAATTAGACAAAAAAATGAGGAAACCTGGACAAAACTAGTAAAAATCTGAATTTTTGCACAGACGCTCTTCTCCACAAAAATCACAAAAATCCCAACATGGCTACCCAAGATATTGAAGGTCAAAGTTTTTTGCAAATATCTCGCGTCCTATGCATCGGATGCCCATGAGGTCAACGTAAAAGTTGTAGAGAACTGAATTATCTACAAGTTGTCTCTTTTATTTTTTACCAAACTGTCCCCTTTTTTTCGAGATATTCAATGTCAAAGTTTCAAAAACATGGTTTTTCGCGCCAGAAAAATCAGGCAGCAGTAAAGTTAAGACAAAAGTTGTAAAGAATTCAATTATCTCCAAGATTGGTATTTTGCATTTGTTCCCAAAACCTCGCCCTTTTTGAGATATTCAAGGACGAAGTTTTAAAAAAATGGTATTTTGCATGTAGACTCCGCGAATATCTCACTCCCTATGCATTATATATAAAAAACCGTTTTTTTAAACTTCGACCTGGAAAATTGCGAGGTTTTGGGAAAAAATGCAAAATACCAATCTTGTAGATAACTGAATTCTCTACAACTTTTTTCTTAACTTTATTGCTGTCCGATTTTTTTGGAACGAGATATTCGCGAAAAACCATGTTTTTGAAACATTGATCTTGAATATCTCGAAAAAGAGGGGGCAGTTTGGTAAAAAACAAAAGGACAACTTGTGGATAATTTAATTCTCTACAACTTTCACGTTGACCTCATGGGCATCCGATGCATAGGACACGAGATATTTGCAAAAAACTTTGACCTTCAATATCTTGGGTAGACATGTCGGTATTTTTGTGATTTTTGTGGATTTGGGACACCTCAAAGAACGTCTGTGCAAAAATTCATATTTTTACTGATTTTGTTCAGGTCAAATGCTAATTTCCATGGGCTATTCTGTATTGTTTTCAACTAGCTCAGACAAAAATAAAAGTAATGAAGAATAACCAGTTCAAATTTTAAGAAATATCAATTTGCTTATGACTGAGAAACTGACGTATTTCGACCCCAAATGCAAGTATATCATTAATTTTTTTTAAATGTTACATATTTCATCTATTTTCATGATTCGTTTGCCGTTTTCGGTTTGATAAAAAAAAAACACAGGGTTATTTGAAAATTATAAACAATTTAAAAAAAATAATAGAAGATTTTTTTTCTTAACACCATTGTAAAATATATGTAAAAACCCACATTTAAAAAAAAAAGATTGTCCTCCTAGGAGTCGATGCACTTAAACAATAAGCGATGGAAATTTCGAAATCATTATTGGTTATTAGTGGTTTCAATAAATATTTTGCGCTAAAATTTGGCACAAAGATTTAGTTCAATAAAGGGCATAGTTCCACCAATTTTTCTTAAAATTGATGCATTATTACTTATATTTCTTAAATTGTCAGAAAAAGACAATTTTTTAGTGGTTCTTATTTTTTTACAAATTAACAAGTTTTCAGAAAGTTTTTCACAAGCCTAGTTTTATTCAGAATTTTATTGCGAACAATTTTCTATTTTTATTTTTGCAATACGATTGCTAGGACCAGAGATAATAAGGAAAATAGCAGAAAATTTCAGTGTTGAAAAATAAACCGTTAAAATTTTACAAACATTTATACAAAATTGCTCGTAGCATTGTCATTATACCTATAACCGCTACAACAAATTAAAACAATAGAATTGCTGTAGCCAGAGAATTCCTTATTCACCTATTTTGATGCTTAATTTGACTTCACTATAAAATGCCACTTCGTGTTAAGTAATCGAAGAGAAAATAAAGTATTCTACTCGCGCGTAATAGCTATTACTCACTCGCATGAATTACGACACTCGCCCTCGGCTCGTGCTGTAAACGTCATTCTCTTGAGTAACAGCTATCATTACATGCTTGTAGAATAATATACTGTACTTTATAACTACATGATGAAATAAAACACTACGTTTTCACATTATATTACGTCAAATGACAATTGTTTCTCTAAAATATTAGCTTCATCAGATGAGCGTACTACACAAATTGAACTTATTGGACGTTAAATACATACAAATTTTTATCTGAGAACTATTTTGGATATAAATGTAATTATTTAATTTATACCCAAAATTCTACAAACTTTTAAAGAAAATAAATTTACAATTATTTATGTCTGTTCGATCGTTCGTAAAATATTAGAGTGTGTATTAATTTCTAAGGGCTCAAGTAACGTCAACGTTGATCCTTTACTAGATGTGTGAAGGATATTAAAATTGTCGTTAAATAAGTGTTTTTCTTCTAATAGGTGACTTGCAAAGGTATAATTATTTTTATTATTAAAAATATATATATATATGTTCAACTATACGTTTTTTTAAATTTCTACCTGTTTGTCCAAATCTTAGGGCAAGTTCCACAAGTTAGCTTATACACTCCCGACAATTCGCCTTTTTTATTTTTATCTTTATTGTTTTTAATAACAGAACCTAATGTATTATATTTTTATATATTCAGTTTCTTTAAAAACGTACTAATTTTTTCCGACACGTCGCTAATGAATGTTAGACCTGAATTTAGATTTTGAAATATCACGGTCTTATAGGTTGGATATATTGCATTTAAAGCGCTATTGTACCATTTTTTTAGTATTAAGTTTTCTATAAAATAGGCCTGGAAGCCATTATTAACCACGATTTGTCTAATTAAGTTTAACTCCTTATTAAAATCATGATGTGATAATGGAATATTTAATAACCTATGCAACATACTATGGCAAGCTGCATGTTTATGCTGTCTAGTGTGAGATGAAATATAATTATCGTGGCTAGCAAAAAAAAAACATGAATATTTGTTATTGTGACTAATTAACACAGTCGCTTTAAGACCTATATGATTTATGACGGCTGTATTCCTAACCAAAAGAAATCGGTTCGATTTTAGTATTTTGTCTCTTTTGGAAACATTTATTGGTAGTAGCATTACCATTATTACAAATTACCGACAGCCGGTAGCGCAGCGAGCTAAATCGTGTTAGTGGCGAGTACGGCGATACTATCTATCGTATACTGGGTGCTATCTCCGTGTCCGACACTAGCAATGTCGGTGGATAATGGATATTTTTTGCGTTTTCATTTATTTTGAAATGCTTTTTGGAAGACGAAGTCATTCTGCTTGATGAAAGAAAGTGAGGTTAAGTTTTATCGCTAACTACACTCAACGTAAATTTTGCCGCTGACTGAAACATCCAACAGTTGACACACACATCACACATTTGGCACATTTTCAGCGTTGTCGTTCAGGAAACCGTTGTTCACAACTGTTGCCAACCGTTGTATTCTCTAAACGCACCCAATTTCCTCCTAAGTTGAACTTTACAGCAATAGAGTTTAGAAAATATTATTTAGGTATTAAGCAAATCACAACACTTTTTTATTTAATATAATAATGTAATTATTTTTTTCTAGAGCCGGTCACTACATTAGATGTTAGTGATGCAATCAAAGCCCTAAAAAACTCATTTAGCACTGGTATATATGATCTAAACAGCAAAATAATTAAAGAAACATTAGATTTCTTGGTCTAACCACTAAATATTATCATAAATAAATCTTTTTGTGAAGGATATTTTCCAGATGCTCTCAAGATTGCGAAAGTAATACCAATCTTTAAAAAAGCGATAAATGTAGTCCCGACAAATGATCGTCCCATATCTTGGCAAGATAATTGAAATCATTCTAATCTAATGAATATTTTAAGAAGTATTCATTACTACATAGACTCCAATTTGGTTTTCGAGCTAAGTGCTCGACAATAAATGCAGTCTGCAAGATTGTGAGTGACAACGTGGAGGGTTTTGAGGAGGGAAAACATACATCGATTACGCTGTGTGACCTCAGTAAAGCCTTCGACTGTGTTCAACATAGTCTTTTAGTGGAAAAACTCAATTACTTCCACGTCCAGTGGAAGTATAGTAACGACAAAAAAATTTTTAAAAATTTTTATTGTCCAAATAGGCTTAAAATGTCATGAAACGTCGAGATTCTAAGTTTGAGCGAAAAAAAAAATTTCTGTCTGTCTGTCGGTCTGTCTGTCTGTCGGTCTGTCTGTCGGTCTGTCTGTCTGTAACTTTTTTTGTGCGCACGTTTACTCTGAAACCGTTTAAGATATTGACTTGAAATTTGGTACACATATGTACTTTAACGAGATCTAGAAATAGATTATATTTTCATCTTGTTCCGTCGAAGGGTTTGGGGGTAAATTGGGGTAAATTTGGGGTAAATGGGTAAATGAAGCAGGTAAGAGTCCATGAAATTGATATTTAGTATATACAAGAGAAGCTGAGGTCTCAAAAAAAAATTTGGCATTAGCCACCCCCATTACCACCCCCACCTCCTTACTAAAGGGGATGAAAAAAAAATGTGATTTAGTGCATGTACAGGAACCAGAAACCTCAAAATATTTTTTTACTTCATCCACCCCCCACTACCACCCCCCTATCACCACCCCCACCCCACTACCAATGTGGGGTGTCGTTTTATGGGTTTTTGGGGTAGAGGATTTCAAATATTATATTATTAAAGTTCCATAAATAATTATTTTCACATACAAAGTTTTTTCGTTGTGAGTGACTTGGACAGAGAATCTGGATGTGGAAGTAGTGATTCCTTGGGCAGCGGTTTTTTTATGGGGTGGAGGTAACACCACTGTCTCTCCTCGAGTCTTTACCTGCAAAATAGGCAGCAATGCGTTTCAGTAAGTAATAAAAAATCTAATTGTAGATCAGGAGCACATGATGTGCCCCAGGGATCTATTCTGGGACCACTGCTATTCATTATTTATGCTAGAGATTTATTTTATTACTTGTTCCCTAGACAAAACATTATGTTTGCTGATGACGCTACCCTACAGGATTCAGATAAATGCCTTACAAATCTATATGAAACAATGTGTGAAACTGAAAGTCATGCTGAACTGTGATATAACTCAAATATGCTAAAACTAAACGTGGTAAAACTCAAAAACTAATTTTTCCACAAATAACAGCATTACAAAAGGGGACAACGTCAAACTTTTAGGCGTGGTCCTCGATGATACTTTAACCTGGTCATTCCATATTGAGAGACTCAATAGTAAATTGGCTAGTTACATTTTTCTTGTGAGACGTCTAAAATATGTGGTAGATAATAATACTAATAATACTAATACTAGTTACTATCTGCATATTACTTATTGATTCACTCTCATATGAGTTATGAAGTTGTACTACGGGGAAATTCAAGCAATGCTCTCCGGATTTTTAGACAACAAAAACAATCCATCAGAATTATTGCAAATGTAAATCTCGATGAGCACTGCCAACCTTTATTTATAAAATATGGTATTGGTACCGAACTTGATATCAACTTACATACTGTATGTTAGTATGGCGGATACTCACAGATTTTAAATCATTTTAAATCTTTTTTATCTTTTATATATTATTGTGAACTAGTGCCCATTATGTAAACTGCTGCTAGTGTTCTTAATAATGCATCTCAAATAATTCAATATTCTTTAATTGTTACCAGAGCTGGGCAAATACTTTAAAAAAGTATTTAAATATTAAATACTAAATACTTTCAGGAAATTGAAAATATTTAAATATTAATAAGTATTTTCAAAAGATAAAAGTATTTAAATGATAAATAACAAAAGTAATTAAATAGTTTTAAACTTAGTATTTAAATACTTTCTGAATATTTAAATATTTTGATAACACTGAAATATTTCGAAGCATAGTTAAGTGTAAAAATAGCCTCTAATAGTTAGACTTTTGCCAAATTGTATTTTCTATTTTTGTAGAAATCAATAAAGACTTATTATTATCATTATTATTATTATATTAAACACTATTTGACTATTAGAGGTGTCAAAATTTTAGGTTTCCTGACATTCATGAACTTCTACGACAGTATTTTAATACCTCTATACTTAATCAATTCTAGTTGGGTATTGGACTTTACTTATCTGTAGAGCTAGACCTTTGCATCTTCTGTAAATACCCAAATAAAGCACAGAGTCTATGGTACTAGTTCAACTGTTCTCTGTCACAATCACAAAACGTATTATATATTAATAGTTAACAGTAGCACTTACTGTCTATGTCTGCTCTCAACCAACTTTCTGGGAATTAAGACATGAATGACTGAAGACTGAATGATGCAATGTATTTATTAACTACATAGTACTGTACATGTCTTGATTTTTGGCGAGTATCTGTCTGTCTCCCTGGTGTATTTGATTATATTTGTTGTATTTATTTAAATACTTTTGAGATTCAAATACTTAGAGGGTATTCAAATATTTCTGAAAATATTTAAATACTGTCAGAAAAGGATTTAAATACTTTTTAAAAGTATTTAAATACTTCCCAGTTATTTAAATAGTTTAAGTATTTATAAATACCTTTAGGATAATTTTCACAAATACTAAGTAGTAAATATTTCAGACAAAGTATTTGTAAGTATAAATACAAATACTTGCTGCAGGAAGTATTTAAATACTTGGTATTTAAATACTTTCTATTATTTAAATACTTATGAGGTATTTGTAAGTACATATTTGCCCAGCTCTGATCTGTTACTGACTGTAAATGTAGTATTCGTCTATTTTCTTCTAGGTAATTTACATTATTCTTTTTATTTAAAAAAAATATATTTTTTAGTACGTGCCTATTTTAAAAATGTTTTTTCTAGTAAATTATGTTTTTAAGCTTACTCAACTGAAATATCAGTATTGTCGACTTGCCACAAATGTATATGTATATAATGTTGTCAAATAAACATCTGTTTATCTATCTATCTAATTCTTTACTTCATCAGTATCTGCTAGAAAAGTGACTGTCTTGATTGGTTCTTCAATAATGAGTATTTTAGAATGTTTATCTAAGTAGTATATTAGCTTGACCAGATTAAAGTATCAATATACAGAAAGTAGATAATTTCATATTAAATAAATAAATGTGAATTCAAATAAATGATTTAAGTATTTTCAATATATTTTTTTGCTTTAAAATGCTATTATGTAATTCAATACTTCGTCAGTATTAGTTAGAAAAGTAGTTGTTTTGATTGGTTCTCCAATAAGGGGTATTTTAAAGTGCGCGGATAATTTAATATTAAATAAAAAAGTGTGCAAGTTGTGACTAGCTTAATACCTAAATAATATTTTCTAATCATGATAAAAAATAATTAATTGTAAAAAGTTTTATTGAAGACTTAACAAATACTTTGATAAGGCAGTCATAAATCAATAAAAACTGAAAAATAATTTAGTTCTGATATAAATCCTTGAATCTTCTCTCTTTAAGTGCATTTGACATTTAATAAATTTGGCATAAATCACTGGTTTATGAGGTGACCATTATAGAACATTGATAAAAACTCAAAAAAAATCTAAGTCATTTAAATTTTTACTTGGGTAGATTGTGTTTTTATGATCATTTTTAATATTTTTTTTCTAAAACTACTACTTATTACTTACTATTTTTAGTAGTAAATCCACAAACCTATCATGCATAAAGAGAGAAGTTGATGTTGAAGTTGGATTTTGAATTTCCATATTGATCCGCCCAACGCTATAAATAAATCTTTTATTATGCACCGTTTCTAAAATAAAATTTTTAATATTAACTTCTTACGACTTTTTTTCTTAAATTAACAAATACAATACATTGCAGTTTGGCTAGCCTTATCAGACACACTCTGTATATTACTGACTAGTACACAGCATACTCTTTTTCTAACTAGAGACAAAATAACGGATGTAGTGCTTGTAAGAATGACTTAAATACTGAAATACATTTCCCGTTCACCAATTCAATAAAGTTTTAGTTTCAGTAAAAATTTAAAGTTAAAGTTAAATCTGACACTGTACGACATGAATACAAATTATAACGACAAAGAAAAAGATGATCTGTTCAGGGGTTGAAGAGAATACTCGACTATAACTTGGTGGTATTGTGTGCTACCAAACTGTACCCGAGGGACGCAATCCATATTTCATGGCAATGGGTCCATTAGAGGCTATTACTAACTAGGGAGACCGTATCTCTCCATTCAAGCTCTCAAAATGTAAAGTCAATGCCGAAAATGCTTTGAGGTTAAGTTACATTGGCGACAATAGCTCCCAATATGTTTGTAATTTATTATAACTGTCACTCCAGATGAGAAGAGACCGGAAAATTTATCACGAGAGGGCATGAGATTTTAGTATGCCATTATTGTTATAGTTATGTAATGTACACGGTGGTCCAAAATTGTCCACCAATATTTCTGTCGCTGATAGTTATTATAATGATTTATTTTTATTTCCAAAAATGGATAATCAGCATAGGCGTAATTCTGGGTGGGCAACTGCCCACCCAATATTTTGAAAGAGCATTAAATTGTTTAAGGCAAAGCTGACGAATTCCGAAATTCTTCCGGAAAAATAATAAGTATGACATTAGGAAGTTTCCATTTTTCTCATTTTCTCGTAATAAATAGACGTAAAAATCTAAAAAATATATGTAATTTTTTTTTTAATTATCTCTATAAATAAAAAAGTTAGCGCTCACCTAGGCTGAGGCTGGATGACGTTACAGTACATGATTCCGTCAACAGCGAGCGGGTGCGGGCACCGGCATTTTAGTTCATTCAGGGTTATTCTTACCGGACAGGTAAGATATTTTTGTGCTTGTTTAACGTTTCAATCGTTTGAAGAAGTAATTATGCCTAAAATAACAGCAAGTTGTGTACTGTGATGTCACAGTCTAGCGCGAAGTATTCAAATAAGAAATTAAATAAGTTCGTGAGTTTTACAGATATCGAGATGATTTTCTTTTGTTTGACTAGTTAACTGAAAGACTACTAAATGAGGTTGAATGTACATGATATTTCTAAAATAGGAAACTTCCTAATTACGCCAATCAAGTCAAAGGTTTTCAATACAATTAGGCAAGGGCGGATTATCAATCGCTTTCCCTCTTTTGAGTTTAATATTACCTGTGAAGTGATAAACTCGCTTTCTCTCGGTCATTTGGGTTTATAGAGTTATCGTTTAAGATGCCTTTTAGATATATAATAAACGTCAGTTTTTCTGCGATATCTATCGATCGCCTTGAAATATAAAATATTCGTATTTCAAATTTAGATATAGCCCTCTGGACACCCGTTTACATAGTATCGGTCAAACCCTCTCTACTGCTTACCGGAGAGATTTAGGAGGTGGTGTTTACCCCCTTTTTGTTTTTTACACATTTCTAAAAATTCTTATAAAAAGTAATATACAGATTAGAAATAAACAAGGGTATTCTTACTACGTTTCGATAAACCGAGCCGTTCTCAAATAATTTAAGATTACGTATTAACGAGCATTTACAACATTTTATTAAGATATCCTTTTACATAAAGAAATATTAAGTATATACAATAATTAAATTAAACAGAAAATTACTGATTACACAGGCACAAAAAAAAAGTGGCCTGTGCGGCGGACCAGATCAGTGTATCCCCATGTATTTTGACCCACTGAATCCAGATAAGAAGTCACCATATTTAGATTGGCTCGTTTTTTATCCCTAACCCAAAAAAAAACACCCTTAAAACAAAACAAAAATGTGGTCTGTCCGACGGATCAGACCAATGTATCCTTATAGCCAGGAAGGTAGCGACAATTTTCGTAAAATCATTTTCTGAAATGTCACTTTTGATTCGTTCGTACCGAGCCGAATTTTCGAATTTTGAAGTGCAATTTACGATCAGCTTAATCTGGAAGACTTCCTCTTTACGTCGCGACATCGTACGTCCGTCCCAATGGTGTTTTTCGAAAAATATGAACGTGTCAAGATTGCATGCTTTTGCAATTTTTTCAGCGCCGAAATGCAAGCTGTTTTTTGCAATTTTTCCCAGATATCTCCAAAACGGTCGGAGTTAGCTCGAAATAAAAAATAAGGTCAAACGAGTATTTTCCACTACAAATCTTTGGTTTCCATAAGAATTTTGATTTTTTTTTTTAGTTTCGAAGATAACTGCTGAAATGTCGGTCATGTACGGCAAAAAATCGCAAATTTTGAGCTTCTACAGTTGGCAACTTTTTAATCTCGGCTCCTACACCAAAAGAATTTAAATAGAATTAAATTTGCTAAAACCATTTTTTCTATTTTTTGAATTCCGACAATAATGAAGGAATTAGAGGGGGCGGGATTTGGAACTTTTTTTTTTTCGGTAAAATTTTTCCATTTTGTCACCGTAACTAATCGATAATTAACTGAAATCGATCTCATATACGATATTCACGTAATATCATGTACTACTCGGCCCTTTGAAACAAAGGTAGAGAAAAATAATTTTTTTTAAGATTTACATACACTCTATAGAAAAACGTGTAATTTCCTAAATTTCCTCGAATATCTCGATAATTATAATTTTTTTCGAAAAATTTGTAGACAGCTTATGTAAAGAGAATTGACTGAGCTTATTTTTCTCTAACATAAAAAGTATCAATGATAAAAATGCAAGTCTACCAAACTTTTAGTGTTGCAAAAAATTAAACATGTTACAAAAAGTTTCATAAATGTATTATATCTACAAGATTGAAATTTTACATACTCACAGATGACATAAAAACATATAGGAAAATAATATTCTACCCCGTCGGAAGCGTTGCCATGTCGGGTCTACCACCCAAGCAAAGTGTGGAAAAAACAAACATTTTTTAATTATATCTACAAAGCTGAAATTTTTTTGTGGAATAGTTTATCCAAAAAATACAGTCTACATTTGATGTTGCTAAATACTCGGTAGACATAATGGGATGCAAGCGCGTGACCATGGCCGCTGCGCTCCGAGCTATTGCAGTTCGCGGAGAAGTTTTGCATTTTCCGCCGCGGAATATTAATCTACAAAGCTGATTTTTTGTCTACAAGCAGTTTATGCACTATTTCGATTAACAATCACATTCTACTTCCGCTGAAAGCTGGCTAAATCTTTGGTAGATGTTGGCAAAATGGCAAACATAAACAAATCATGACAATTATATTCTTCATTAATATTAAAGAACAGACAGTTTTTTATAGATGTGTGTCACTTTTATTTACTTTTTAATATTGCTAGTGGTCGAGCTGGAGACGATTGTGTAGCAGCACCAATGACTAATGCAGACATATTAAAAAAATTGTTGCACTTTCATCATTGATACTTTTTATGTTAGAGAAAAAATAAAAAAATTCTCTTTACATAAGCTGTCTACAAATTTTTCGAGAAAAACGATAATTATCGAGATATTCGAGGAAATGTAGGAAATTACACATTTTCCTATAGAGTGCATGTAAATTTTAAAAAATAATTTTTCTCAGAAACTTCAAAGGGCCGAGATTAACGGAGCGTCAAAGTAGTACATGATATTAAGTGAATATCGTATATGAGATCGATTACGGTTAATTACCGATTAGTTACGGTGACAAAATGGAGTCATTTTACCGAAAAAAAAGTCCCAAATCCCGCCCCCTCTAATTCTAAAGTAGAATTTTGGCGTAGGAGCCAAGATTAAAAAGTTGCCAACTGTAGAAGCTCAAAATTTGCGATTTTTTGCCGTACATGATCGACATTTCAGCAGTTATCTCTGAAACGAAAAAAGAAATCAAAATTCTTGTGGAAGCAAAATATTCGTAGTGGAAAATACTCGTTGACCTTATTTTTTATTTCGAGCTAACTCCGACCATTTTGAAGATATCTGGGAAAAATAGCCAAAAACAGCTTGCATTTCGGCGCAGAAAAAATTGCAAAAGCATACAATCTTGACAAGTTCATATTTTTCGAAATACACCATTGGGGCGGACGTAAAGAGGAAGTCTTCCAGATAAACCTGATCGTAAATTGCACGGCGAAATTTGAAAATTCGGCTCGGCACAAACGAATCAAAAGTGACATTTTGTGACATTTCAAAAAATCTTTTTGCAACATGTTATTTAATTTTTTTACTCATTTTTGCAGGACTTTGCAGAATTGCACCTTTATCATTGTTACTGTCTTAGCTATCATGGGACAAAAATCTTGCTTTAATTAACGTAAAAAATTTGTCGCTCCCTCCCTGGCTATTACGTATTTTACCTGCTGAATCCGAATCCGAAGTCAGGATTGTCCGATTGGCACGGTTTTCTTTAATAACCTCAAGAAACACCCGTAAAAACCGGTTTCTCACATTTCACAGTGTTTTGGAGTTCGAGAGTTATGGGGTTGCAGTGATGTATTGTTGTGGCGTTGTGGTTATGAAACAAACACGTAAAAAAAAATTATAAAGACTCATTTGAGTGTAAAAGGCGAGAAACCGGATTTTTGGGGGTATTTTTTGAAGTTTGATATGAAAACTGAGCCAATCTGACAATTCTAACTTCGGATTCGAATTCAGTGGGTCAAAATACATATAGACAGTGGCGTCCTGGCTAGGTCCGTGGGTCCGCAAACGCAGACTGGGCCCTAGATCCTTTAGCCGCCATCCGATCAATAAAACATGGCACTGAACAATCGAAAAATTTGTAATTTGTCTCTTATTTATTTTTCCAACATCGTCTATAATTTGTCGCTACCTTCTACAGAATAAGAAACTTACCTTTGCGTCTTTGCCAGGCAACAACGCCTCCCTAAGCCCCAATCGTGGACCCACCTAAAATTTGCCAGGGCGCCACTGCATATAGAGATACACTGGTCTGGTGCGCCGCACTGACCACTTTTTTTGTTAGTGTGTATCTGTGTTTACAATTATAAAGTGTTTGATATTTCTTTTTTTCTAAGGAACATAGAATATCCTGTGAAATTCCGACATCATTTTTTAGCATCGTAAACTCTTGAACAATTTTTTCTCTCAATCATTCAATGGTACAATATCATGTACTAAAATTCTCACATATTAGAGAATAAGTACTACCAATTTTAGCTAAAAATATGTATATGCTCAAAAATAAGTACATGAAACGCAAAAGATACGATATATCAGCTTCTAATTAATGTAGAAGGGTCTAATTTTCTTTTAATTGCTAGTTTCTTTAAGCATTTGCATGCGCGAAATGTAACAAAATAAAAATGTTTATCACCATTATAAAGCACCTTAAAGCTGCAATAGAGAAAAATCTTTGTGTACAAAATAGCAGTTTTTTATGAAGCTTCAAGATATTTTTAAAAATCTCGTTTTCTAAGGAAAATAATAAATATTTTTATATGTAAGTTTCCATAATAGTTTACACCTACAGAACCTATAATTTCACCAAATTTAATTAAAAGAGATTAATTATTTCTTTTGTAACTTTTTTGGGGAGTTATTTTTCAAATTTGTCAACTTCATAAACTTAAGAAGCCAACGCCAATAAATAATAATTCCTCCAAAAAATTAGCTTTCTATCGAAATAAGCATTGCCAACTTATATCTCAAATTTCCGTCTTCTGTCAAGTTTGACAAAGTTGGGGAGGTAACGTACCCCCCATATCACCTTCGCTAGGACCCTGGACAAAAACACGTTTTTCAGAATTAAAACCTAATTTCCAAGAAAACGCTTCACTCCCTCATTGGACAAAACTTTACTGTAGTATCTTGATAACATGCAGATTGCATTTCCACCAAAAAATGACCCCCCCCCCCTTTGTGTTAGAGCGAGTTAAACTAAAAAAATAATGATTTTAATCGACAATAGAACACATGGGCAGGTAATGGTCAAATTTCATGCTTAAAAACATCCCTCTCCCTGTCCGCCCGTTCGGGGTAGGGGGTGGGGGAGGTCTCTTTTTGAAAACCGTCGAATACGTGTCTCCTTATTTCCTCAGAATGGAATATCACGTTTCTGACTTAAGCGATTTCAGAGATACGGATACCCTATAGACCATCTACCACCCCCGGTCTTACCCCTTCAAAAAGTGAAAATCTAAATTTCGTCTCACTCGTGTCTAATAGATTCCAGTAAAGATTATTTATGCCAAATTTCACGCTTCTAGGTCTAACCGTTTCCGAAAAGTTTAAAAACCACCCCCTCCCCGTTTACCCTTTCGGGGGGGATCTCTTTTGAAAATCTTCGAATACGTGTCTTCTTATTTCCGCAGAAGAGTTCATCGCTCGAATAATCACGTTTCTGATTTACGCGATTTCAAAAATACGCGCGCTTTAAACCATCTACTGTTTTCACCCCTTCAAAAAGTGAAAATCGAAATTTTGTCTTACACGTATCTAATAGATTTCAACAAAAAATATTTCTGCCAAATTTCACGCATTTAGATCTAACAGTTTCCGAAAAAGCCTAAAATTTCAACCCCCTTTTTTACCCCCTTAAAGGTCGAATTTCGAAAAATCCCTTCTTAGTGCATGTCTATGCCACTCGAGGAACCTCTATGCAAAAGTTTAAGTTTCTAGACTCAGCGGTTTGAGCTGTGCGTTGATAGATGAGTCAGTCAGTCAGGGTATTCTTAATAATAAAAGCGACATTACTCGGTTTGGTTTTATTTATTTTTGGGGCATTTTACTACACTCAGTATGTGATATTATTTAATGTACTTGGCTCAACAGTCAACAACAACATTGATTTTATTTATTTTAATAATATGTATTCACTAGAGGTTATCATTACATAAACTAATTTTGACCAGATAAAATGTGACTCGTCTAGAGTGTTTTAGAATAGCAAAATTTGTTCTACGACAGGTAGAGTCTAAGAGATAAATATAATTTTTAATTTAAATTCATTAATAACTATTTACGAAGCCTCCAAAGTTGAACATATAATTTTCTTATCGAATTTTTTTTTTTAAATGGGAAGGTGGTGGGCTCATATTGTTCAATCAGTTACTGATTTTTTTTCTGAATTCATTGATATCCATTTCAAATCTATGCTGTTTGTTTTTTTATTTTGTTGAATTTACTTAAAATTAAAAAATCACTTTGAAAATAATTTTTATTGATTCTTATAGTTTGCAATAGTATTTATACCTATTGAGAAACAAAAGAGAGAGCTAAAAGGCTATTATTCACAAAAAGGTAGTTATTCACATTTCACTAATAGACATATGATTTTTTTTCAATTATTAATTGTTAATTAAGTGCAAATCGCACCTAATTAATGTTATAAGTGTTAAATTCCCAAAAATGGTGAACAGCATTTGAATTTTAAAAATATTGTTCAAACTGAACCCCATCACAATCAATACATTTTCTTGCTCGCACAATTGTGTTACTCATTACATTCCTTAACATTTGTGGAGTGCTATTAAAAGCTCCTCTTATTCTCAATTCGAGATACTCGATGGTCATAACGGGAGTTTTGTAGACCAAAAGAACCAAGAAGAAACCTCAAAGAAAGAAGTTAAATGGGGGTTAGATCAGGTAACCTTGCAGGCCACCTTATGAAACCCTGGTTTGAAATAAGTTATAGGTCATAAGCCTGTTCCATTTAAAAATCGAAAGTTGCGATCATTTCCGGGTAAACTGGAAATGGTCTCATACCGTTTTTTATGTCCAGAAATCCATTTTTACAGGTAGTTTATGCACTCCAAATTTCAAATGGATAAGTTAGAAAATAAAGGAAATATAGGTGCCACTAGACTGTGGCACCCGGTATATTATATTGGTTTTGATTAAAACTTAACGTCTAAAAAAAACTATCTTATAGGCTGCCTTGAATTTGTTATGTATGATGTCAAAAAGCATGCCTCATGAATTTTTCCCTGTACCAATATTTTATATGTTGTACACACTTGAACTCAGTAGTTGTTTTCAGTTATTCAGCTCATATTTGTACGGTGATGATGGCTGTTACGAGCCACATACGTAAAGTTTGAATTTAGTTCACGTATACATATAGTCGAGTAAACTTTAACTTGGCGTGTGTTAGTAATACAACGCACGATTTGATATGCGATGCGCAAAGAGCCATTGCACTGACGCAGAGAGGAACTAGTCGCGTATATCTGATCCTCTTAGTTTATATGATGAAGCGATCTTTGAACACCCGCCAAGTTAAAGTTTACTCGACTATATCATATATAGATTAGGAAATGTATCTATGTAGTACTGATAACAACTAAATGTGAAAAAGATTATGTTTATTTCAGAGTCATTTTGTTAACAAAATACCCATTACTAATAAAAATGATAATATCAATAAATATAACAGCTAGCGATTCACTTGGTAGACGTCCTCAGGATGGATTAGATTTTTTTTTTAACTATTTAACGTCGGCCTATTTCCGCTACCAGGGCCTATCACCGACGCCAGGAGACAAGCTACTCCCAACCTGGAAATTTTGCCGAATCTCTTCCCTTAAGAAGAGTAGGGATCTTTTACTTGCCTAACATTTAATAGACAAGGGACCGCCTGCTTTACATCCCCTCCGAAGGATGGTATATCTACTATGTAATTCTCGTCTGAAATTACGTAACTTCCGAGTATACACTGATATACAAGCTTCTAGAAGGTGGGACGAGAACGCTGTATTTCCCAAGATGGGTACCCCATCCAAATACTAACCGCGCTCGACGTTGCTTCAACGGAATATCGACTGATATTCACATTGAAGTCGCCTCTACGCTCGCCCCGATGGATTAGATAAAAAAAAATAAATTAGAATTTGTTAATGTACCTATGCCTGGCTCAAATATTGAGTCTCTAATTATGTTACTCATATTCATTAATTACACAGCTCTACAAAAAAGGTCTTGTAAGATATTGGCGCCTTATCCCTTCTGGCGGAATCATATTTTCCTTCATATATCGACAAATAATAGACAATATTTTTTTTTATTTTGTGAAGTTATGAGTACATGTCGGGACGTATTACTTTAGATGCTTATTATTATATTATTATTAGCGTGAAACTATTTATTATAAAAATATTTATTCCGATAATTCATGTCGGTATCAAAATTACAAATGTCATTAATATCATCTTCGTCGTCACTTATATTTTGGTCGATATTTTCCTCTTCCATATCATTAAAATTAAAAAAAAAAACTCTAGTACATAAAATGACGTACAATAGAAACAAAAATGACGTACAATGCTCCCTTGATAACTGACGAATTGACGAAAAATTTTATGTCGTCCGCCATCTTTGACCGTTCTATTTGACATAAGATGTCCGGAATTGACGCATTATATTTGACGATAAATGAGTTTTATTTTTGCCAACTTTGCTGAAGTTACTCATTCTTATAGAAAAGATATTCAATTTTGATTCTTTTGGCCATTTTTTGGTGTTTTCTATTTTTTTACAAGATGGCGGATTGACAAATACGTATCGGACAGGTCTATATTTTTCAAGACTTTTATTCCACATAAGGGGGATGGACGAAGTAAAAAAAAATATTTTGAGGACTTTGGTCCTTGTACACATACTAAATTACATTTTTTTTCAGCCCCTTATAACGGGGTGGGACACAGTGGGAAATTTTTCCATTTTTTTTGACAAAAATCCGTCTATGCAATTACTAATGGATTTGAATTTTTTTTTTTTTTTTTTAAATAATCACCCGATGTTTGAGCACTGCCCAAATTTTAAAAACGTTCAACATAACTTCAAAAAATCCTATAAATATATGAAATTCGTGTATTTTACTTAAGTAAAAATGCGAATTTCTGTTTTATTAAAGTTTTACTCAGAAAATATCCTTTACTACATGTTTTTTGGGTCACTGTTAAGAAAATTGATAAAAATACCGAAATACCTTAAAATACCGAAAAACACCCCTATATAGGGATTTTTTTCGAAATATTCCTATTAAAAATCTAAAATAGTCTAGTAAAGTGTATTTTTTATATGATAAATATAAAACCTTAGTTATTCAAATAATAATTCAGTAAACATTTACCGTAAGGGTTAATTAGAGGGGTTGAAACGACCCCCGTTTCGACAAAAAATATAGTTACAATGGTTATTTTTTAGTTTTTGCTTCAAAATGGGGTAAGAGAGTACATTGTGACTATGAGAGTATATCTCAACCTCCTTTAAGGGTGAAAACCACCCTTAAAGGTAGAATTTGAAAATAGGTTTAGAATTTTTTTGAAATTTTAGAATCACGTCTTCTTCGATATTTTCACTAAAATCAGTCTCCGAACCTTGTTTGATAAATAAAAATTATTTTAAAGGTTAAATTAATCAATTCTTATATACTTTGACAATGTGAATAAACAACAATTCAATGTGAGTAGAAACAAATTCTAAGTTCTTCAACGTTTTTAAGAAGCTCGTAAGTTAGAAATCGCATTTTTTCCATTTGAAAGGAAAAAAAATATTTAAAATGAAATGAAAATTTTTCATCCATTCTATGCAATGTGAAACAACAATCCAATTTTTAGTAAATATATTTTAAGCATCCTAAAGTTCAAAAACAATTGGGTGCTTAATAGCAGCTTAAAATCAGCAGATATCTCTATTTTTTTCAAACAAACTAAATTTTAGACATTTCAAAAAAATCTTTTAAAATAATTAAAATAATTAATACATTTTTTACTACTAAGTATACAATTGATAAAAAAATTTAAAAAAAATTGATTAACATCCATTTTAATGTCCAATTTTTTTCATTATTAAATTATTTTAAGACTATCTTAAAGTCTGTTTTTTTTTATCTTTGGATACTTGTTTTACATGGAGTAGAATGTATGAAAAATTTAGACTTTATTTTTAAAGATTTTTTTTGAAATGTCTAAAATTGCTTTTAAGTACCTAATTGTTCTTGAACTTTAGGATGCTTAAAATACGTTTACTTAAAATTGGATTGTTGTTTCACATTGTATAGAATGGATGAAAAATTTTCATTTCATTTTAAATATTTTTTTTCCTTTCAAATGGAAAAAATGCGATTTCTAGCTTACGAGTTTCTTAAAAACGTTGAAAAATCTAGAATTTGTTTCTACTCACATTGAATTGTTGTTTATTCACATTGTCAAAGTATATAAGAATTGATTAATTTAACCTTTAAAATAATTTTTATTTATCAAACAGGGTTCGGAGACTGATTTTAGTGAAAATATCGAAGACGTGATTCTAAAATTTCAAAACAATTCGAAACCTATTTTCAAATTCTACAGCCATTTAAGAGTGGTTTTCACCCTTAAAGGGGGTTGAGATACACTCTCATTGTCACAATGTACTCTCTTACTCTATTTTGAAGCAAAAACTAAAAAATAACCATTGTAACTATATTTTTTGTCGAAACAGGGGTTGTTTCAACCCCCATGATTAACCCTTACGGTAAATGTTTAGTGAATTATTATTTGAATAACTAAGGTTTTATATTTATCACATAAAAAATACACTTTACTAGACTATTTTACATTTTTAATAAGAATATTTCGAAAAAATCCCTATTAGGGGTGATTTTCGGTATTTTAAGGGTGTTATATCAATTTCTGGTTAACGGGACCATTTTTCTTAATCAGCGACTCAAAAAACCTGTAGTAAAGGATATTTTCTGAGTAAAACTTTTAAAAAACAGAAATTCGCATTTTTACTTAAGTAAAATACACGAATTTCATATATTTATAGGATTTTTTGAAGTTATGTTGAACGTTTTTAAAATTTGGGCAGTGCTCAAACATCGGATGATACCTAACAATTATTAAAAAAAAAAAAATTTTCAAATCCATTAATAAATGCATTGTAGACGGATTTTTGTCCAAAAAAATGGAAAAATTTCCCACTGTGTGGGGGTAGTAATGGTAACTAATGCCAAAATTTTTTTGAGACATTAGCTTCTCTTGTATATACTAAAAAGGTAGTCGACTTTATCAAAAAGCTAAACTTACTTAGTGAAATATAATTAGGAGTGAGCCACAATAGACCATACGGTCGCGGTGAAGGGTCTGTTACTAGCCCACTCACATATCAACCTAACCTAACCTAACCATGTACTAAATACCAATTTTATGGACTCTTACCTGCTTGATTTACCTATTTGCCCCGATTTACCCCAATTTACCCTCAAATCTTTCAACGGAATAAGATGAAAATATAATCTAGTTCCAGATCTCGTTAAAATACATACGTATACCAAATTTCAATTCAATATCCTAAGCATTTCCAGAGTAATCGTGCGCACAAAAAAAAAGTTACAGACATGCAGACCGACAGAAAGACAGCCAGAATTTTTTTGCTCAAACTTAAAATCTCGACGTTTCATGACATTCTAAGCCTATTTGAACAATAAAAATTTTTAAAAATGTTTGTCTTTACTATAAGACTTCCACTGGGTGTGGAAGTAAAAATCAACTTCTACTTGTTCCTTTTAAGAAATGTAAGAAATATATTTAAAAATTATAATATTTTTTCAAACAGTGACGCTTCCCTAAAAAAAAAAGAAGAAACTAAGAGAAGTATTCTAGCAATGTTGCCTATATTATTTTTATAAATTCCCGAACAAAAATGTGTGTAAAATTATAAGGTAAGTGATTTAACAAGTATGAACTATGTATCAATCCCCATAGCGGATTGGATCCTCAAAACAGCTGTATAGCCTTATGTTAGAACTAAAATATACATGCATCATATAGGAACATAAAATCGACATAGCCGTGACAAATATTTTTAAATAGAAAGAGGCGTACATATTTTATACTTCAAAAACATTGTCGAGTCGACTAATATACCATGACATTTGCAGATAAAAAATTGTTGTATGTTACCTCAGTGGGAATGCGGATTACATATCATTTCATAAATAATAATGTTTTACATGGGTAGATTGATGACATATTCTTTATATATAATAAATATGCTAATTTGTATTATTTTAGATATTGTTATGGTGTCGAAAATACGTTTTCTACAAATTATCTCGAATAACTTTCCTCTTTTTGATCATTGTACGAATTCCAACTGTCTAATATCTTTCTTTGTTTGGATCTCCATCAGTGAATTTTTTCAGATGATCAATGTACTTTTCTCAGTAAAAATTACTTATTATATGTTATGTCTCTCTGGTTTAACATTCAATTATGCTATAAAAATTGTACGATATGCAGTTTTGGTAAAAATTGAACAAGAAATATAAAAAGGATATTTTAATTTTAATTAAAAATTCTCAAGGTAATATAGGAGTCAATCATCTCATGAAAATTTTTTGTCGTTTCGTCGATTTCAATTTTAGGATTTTAAATAATTTTGTAAGGCAAAATATTATGTGAAAATTTTAAATCAAAGTCAAGTGAAATTTTCTGTAAAATATTTTGCTAAATGAAATTGACTAATTTCCTATAGAAAAGGCAAATAATTCTGAACAAATTATCAACTTAAAGAATTAAGGCTATTAGTTAATAGTTATTTTGTTTAACTAAATAAAAAAAGATCTAACAGTAGTAATAATAAGGTTGTCATTATCCAGTTTCCTTCTGAGGTCCTGGGTGAGTGTGTTTTTTCTTATTATTATTAACAATTCAAGTTCAAAATCGTGGATTTTCGTGATTTCGAAGAAGTTAATGTTAACTTTTCGAGACTATTTTGCATATACAGTGTGACCCATTTCAAATGGAAACACCTTTATAACTTTTTTATTTTTTGTCTGACTTGAACCAAATTTTACTAAAATATAGAACAAGTTAGGATCTACTTATGGCCAAAAAAACTTTCGCCTCCTACAAATGCAAAGCCACCTGCGGTACTAAAATTAGGCATTTTTTTATCAGAAAACTTCATTAATGAAAGTGCTTCAGAATTGTAAAAAAACCTAGAGTCCAAAATTTCAGCAATATTAAAAAATATTGAATTTTGTTTTTGAAGTCCAAAATTTCGACAAAATAAAAAAAATACATATCACTCGACAACTACCTGGCAGCTTGCGTTTAACTTCAAACAAAATTGTCATAGCACAATTTTCTAAAGAAAAAAAAAACAATTAAAATGATATTTTCGGACTCGGACATTTTTTTAAACAAAACTTCAATATTTTTTAATATTGCTGAAATTTTGGACTCTAGGTTTTTGGACCATTCTGAACAACTTTCATTAATAAAGTTTTTTGATAAAAAAAATGCCTAATATGATTTCTTTATTTTTTTCATTTATTTTTCTACCTTTTGGTAAAATTTGCTTCAAATCGGACAAAAAATTAAAAAGTTATAAAGGTGTTTCCATTTTAAATGGGTCACACTCTATGTGCAGTGTGACCCATTTCAAGTGGACACACCTTTAACTCAGTTATCGGTCATCCAATTTCAACCAAATTTGTATCAAAGACTTTTATTATATCCTTTTTGAGTAAAACAAAACTTATTTCAGTCATTGGCGTGCATTTTTATTAAGAAAAAAAGGCTCGATTTTTCGAGAAGTCATATTAGGCATTTTTTGTTAAAAAACTAATACAGTACTATTAATCAGCGTGCTGTAGAACCCCTATATTCAGAATTTAACAACATTTTGATTTTTGGTTTTCGAGATACCGCCCCCTTAAAATTACCTATTTTAAACATTAAATAATCAATAAATTGGTAACGAATTTTTTTTAGAAAAAAAGTCATTCTTCATTTTCTCTTTAAATTCACTTTTTCTACCATGCACTATCATCGACACTTTCAAATTTCGTAGGCTCAGAATTGTCATTGAAAAATTGTTAAATATTTTGGATTTTAAATTATTCAGGCATTAAGGATTTCCGAATTTGAAAATATCGATGGTATAGGGTGGTAGAAAATATGAATTTAAAGAGAGAATAAAGAATGACTTTTTTTTCGAAAAAAAATTCTTTACCAATTTAGTGATTATTTAATGTTTAAAATAGGTAATTTTAAGGGGTCCATAATTGGAAAACCAAAAATCAAAATGCTGTTAAATTCTGAACATAGGAGTTTTACAGCATGCTGATCAATATTATTCCATTAGTTTTTCAACAAAAGAATGCCCAATATGGCTTGTCGAAAAATCGACCCTTTTGTCTTAATAGAAATGCACGTCAGTAACTGAAATAAGTTTGTTTTATTCACAAAGCATAAAGGTCTTTGATACTGATCCAAATTTGGTTGAAATTGGATGACCAATAACTGAGTTAGGAAGGCCCACGTGAAATGAGCCACAGTGTAGGTAGCGAAAAACTTAAACAAGTTTTAGTACCAACTGCATTTTCTTTTGAACATCTAGTCTAGTTTGATTAAATTCGACATGCAATAATAAATTCCATACGTATAATTCATTTCGAAATGTTTAAAACGTTTCACACATCGAGGAAAATTTTTTCCAGGTCATGTTCGATGACTACTGTAAAGAAAATAGAATTTTCGAAATTTTTCATGTTTTTTGTCTAGTCATGGAGCGTCTTACTAGATTTTGAATTAGAGGGTAAATTATGTGCAATATTGATTAAAAAAATCATTAAAATTTTCCGCTACTGCCCTAGTTCTAGTAATGAGGGTATTACTGGCTAAGAGTGAGATGGTTCAATTTTTTAATAAGTCCTGCTGATTACAGTTTTAGTAAATAGAGATATCAAATAAATCAAAATGTTCAAAATATGATACTGCGATAAAATTTTGTAACACCCTTTGCCTGTTCGCACATTCGACAGATTATTTTTCTCGATTATAAATTCCTGTAATTTAATTACAGAAGCATGTTCAGTAAATTTGCATTCTGAATTTTTATTAGCGGGAAACCGATGACACATTTAACCACTTTATAGAATGTTGTAAAAACAGTTTATATCAAATATATCCCGGATGTTTGAAACGCTTAAACCATGTCAATTCAACAGAAAAATGCTAATAAACCACTTGTACTTTAAAGCAATTTAAATAGAATAGAACTGTCGAATTATAAGAAACGCCTTGATGTTTCCAATTTAAAATAATTAGTTTAACGTCAATTACCACACAATGGCATATAAAGGAAGATTTCTACCGCAATCCTTTGAAAGCTTTCATGCTTCCATAATGTAAATTTCTTGTATGCTAAAGGATCCAAATTTGGTACAATTATTTAAAAAGGTATTCTGTTCCTATTGTCAAGGCCACCTAAAGAGGAGGGGGTCAAATGGAGAATTTTGCATCACCCTCCGATTACCGAGGGCCCCCATTTTATCCTGCCTAACATTTTAAAATAAAAATAATTCTAATCTATATTTTAAAAACCTTTTCACTAGAATTTTTCAATGCTATATTAAAAACACAATGTGCAACTTTATTTAAAAACAATTTTTTATTCAAAAATCAAGTATTTCTGTTAACATTACGATTTTTATTACTATCGTATTATTATACTCTTCGCAAATACCAAAATGACGAGGATGCTGCCTTAGATCGACACGGCAAATAGCACTCGTAGAGAAAAAAAAATCATATCATTGTGTTAGTGAATGAATGCTAAACAATATTCAAAATATCCATCTGTCCGTCTGTCCGCCCTCAGGATTGTTTAAGGTACGTTAACTTAAAAAAGAAAATCCCGATTGTATTGAAATTTGGACAGTAACTTAGTGTTAGCTAGGTGAAGAAACTTATTATTTTTAAATAGAATCGATAAGTAAATAAAAAGTTATTAATCATTTAAATTTTAAAATATTGTCTTAAGTTTTGGTCTTGCAATCGAATATACATTTTTAAAAATGTCATTTAATATTATTATTTATTTACTTGTTTTACTAATATACTTTTCATAATGGTACACACTAACACCCACAAAATTAACGAGTTGTCATGTCATCTAGTGGTTATGCTTTTGATTTGAAAAAGGGTCACGTCGTGTGTAAATATTTTTTATTTTAACTGTATTTTATACTGATGAGTGCTTCAATAACTAAGTTGGCATCATAAAATTAAAAAAATGTAAATAGATAAGCGTTAGATTTTCCTGTCACGTATGATGCCTCATTGTAAAGGAAGGTCTACAGTCGGATGCCAGTTCCAGAATTAGAAGCACTGGAACACGTTATAGTTGGAGCAATGAATCTTGAACTGTACTCTTTTGCCTGAACTAATTCATTGAAGTATGACAATGATTTCCCACCATAGGCGATCGACGGACAGAAATTTATTTTTTGCTCAAACTTAAAATCTGAACGTTTTATGACATTCTAAGCCTATTTGAAATTTTTTTTTTTTGTCGTTACTATACTTCCACTGGATGTGGAAGTATAGTAACTCTGCATATGTTTTGGCTTGTTAGCTCGTTATTAAGTCCTCATATAGGCCGGTATGTTTGCCCGATACAATGGGCAAGCTAATGGAATATCTGCTTCTAGGAGAGGCTGAAGGCAGACACTGAAGAGATGGGAGGGTTATCTGACACCCAGTTCGTTTTCAGGAAAGGGAGATCTACGGTAAGAGCGATAAGGCGCCTAGCCGAGAGAGCTGGGGAGGCTATGAGGGCCAAGAAGATCTGTGCAGTAGTACCGCTGGATGTTCGAAACGCTTTCAACACTTCGGATTGGGGTAAGATAGTTAAAAAGTTACGAAAGTTGAGAATAGTCCCGTACCTGCTCAGTATAGTAAAGAGCTACCTTGAGAACAGGTGGATAGGGCTGGATGTAGAGGGCACTACCCAGTAGGGTGCATCGATTTTCTTTTTTTTTTATCTAATCCAAAATGGTGGGCGCCCAAAAGTTGTGTGATAGGGTTGTAAATAATACGTTAAAATTTCAAATTAAAATATCAACCCTTGAGGGTAGCGGGTTGGGGTCAAAGGTAAACATTTTTGATATTCTATATATTCAAAATGGCGGGTGTGGAAAAGTTGTGCTTTACAGTTATATATAAGAGGTAAAAACTTAAGACAAAAATATTATGATTTAAGGGTAGCGGGTTAGGGTTAAAAGTCAACTTGATATTTTCTTTGTTCTGCATCGGATCCATTTCTATTCCCTACAAGCTCAAATTTCCCATTTTTTTTTAAGGAAAATTATTTGTTTCATAATCATAGTGTAAAACAATAATCTTTTTCTTCAAGCGTATTAAAATATTTAAATTATGTCACCAAAAACAGAAGTAGAAGTAGGACATTGTTTTACTAGTAACAAAATGTTAGTACCGAACGCCACCGTAGTGGACATTATTTTACTAGTAACATAATGTTAGTTCCGAAAGCGCCGCCGTAGTGGGTATTATTTTACTAGTAACATAATGTTAATACCGAAAGCCACCGGTGGCCACTAGCCACTTGTCATATTGTGTCAACATGTAAGACTGTAGTTTGAATATTTGTACATTTATGATAAATAAATGAATTTTTGCATTTTAATACGCTTGAGAAAAAATAGTATATATTACACGGAGTAGAACGCCTTTTTTTGTGTTTCGCCCAGTTTGCGGCTTCGGCTTCGCTTCAGCCGCAAATCCTGGGCTCAACACAAAAAAAGAGTGCGTTCTACTCCTAGTAATATAATATACTATTATTTTTACTGTAATTTCTTTATTGGAAGTTTGATAACAAAGGTACTTATGTGAAAATAAACTTGATTTTATTAAAGAATAAAAAGTAAAAATAAAAATATTATAAACATTATGGTAAAACTTGCTTGTAGTAATCTTTCTTTGTGTTGAATTTGGGAATTTTATTACAGGATCTAATCGTTGTTCTAATTAATCCATCCAGCGCTGAAGCTTCAGTTACAAGCTTTACTGCCATTTTCACAGCTTGTGTGTGATTAGGAAATTTCTTTATTTCAATTATCAAACAATTTAGGATTATTTATAATTTGATTAAGGCCCTCTTCGGATAAATCAACTGTTAATGGCGGCTCATTATATTCACATTCTTGCCAATCAATCATCTCATACTAATTTGTAGCATTTAGTTTCAACGGAGCAAATGTAAACTTTCTTAAGTCGGTATTGTTGCCTTTTCTAGCTTTTAATATTCTGCGAACGGCCAACTTCCCTAATACACCGGTTTTCATCGCCCAGTATTCCCAGTAGTATGTTCTCAGGGTGTGCAAAATATCCATTTCGTATTACGACGGGATTAACTACCTACTCCTTTCAACTCTTCTGATAAATATCTGGATAATTGTATGGTCTTCCATACATTTGAAGCACCTTGCAGACATGATGGATGTGCTTCTATTTTGAACCACATTGGCGCATACACTTTGACAACATATGTTGCTGATATAACCAAATCTGCAGAGCAACATATAAGTATTCTATTTGCTGTAGTCAGCCATCGCGAGTGGACTATTTTGCCAGGTTCTCGTTTTGAAAGATTAATAAAAACATATCCTGTTATTATTGCTTGGCATATTTCATAAAAATATAACTGATATGTGTTAAGATCTTTCACCTTAACTATAGGAATTTCGGTTTTAATAATCTTAAGTGGTCTCTTAAAATGTTTTTCAAGTAGAGCTATAACACCACCTTTAGGACCAGTATTTGTAGTCGTTCCATCACATCCGACGACTTTTAAGGTGTTAGTTGGTTTAAGGTGTTAGTTGGGATTCAAAATAACTGATAATTGCGTTAATGATGTTTACAGCTGAACCTGTAGAAGGTGTGACATGTCCCAAATATGATGATCTGGGCTCTCCAATTAAAACTATATGTCTTCGGTTGTTATCTTTCCACGGTTATCTATTAATTTCATGGCCTTGTCTTTACGCCCATCGAAGTAAAGTCCACGTAATGATATTGGCGTACCACATGATGATAATTCACCTCTCTTCTTGCTTATAGCTCTTCTAATTTTGTTTTTATCAATTACATGCGTTGTGTTAGATTCATTAATTAAACCAAAAAATCTTGGAGTACTGAAGAAGCAATCAGTGCTTCAGCTCTATCGAAATACCGCATCTATCTAAAGTTTCGGCTAAAACTGACAGTGTTCACTCTTCACCGAGCTTTCATGTATGCAGAACACAGCGCATGCCGTATTATGGGCATGCGTACATTAGATAACAAATACGTAGGTAGTAATAGGTAATTTAAATTTAATATCGTAGTTAAACATAGTTTAAAAATATTAAAGTATCGATAATATTTGTAAGGGTACGTACTATCTTTTTCGTCTTTGATGCTAACCCGCTACCCTTGAGTCTTAATATTTTGGCTTAAAATTTTTACCAGCCAATTTCAACTCCAAGACCAAACTTTTCCGCGCCCGCCATTTTAGATATGCACAAAAAAAACTGGACTTTTAACCCTTACACGCTACCTAAATATTTTTCACTAAAATTTCTACCTGTTGCTTATAACCCTAAAACACAACTTTTACGCACCCGCCATTTTGAATATATAGAATATCAAAAATGTTTACCTTTGACCCCAACCCGCTACCTCTAAGGGTTAATATTTTAATTTGAAATTTTAACGTATTATTTACAACCCCATCACACAACTTTTGGACGCCCGCCATTTTGGTAGGTAAAAAAAAGAAAATCGATGCACCCTACTACCCAGTGGAGGAAGATTGAGATACTTGTGGTGTTCCACAGGGATTGGTCTTGGGCTCAACCTCGTGGAATATAATGTTTGATGACGCATTACGCTTACCCCAATCGGAGAACATTAAGGTGATCGGATATGCTGACGATCTGGCAATAGTAGTCACAGCCAGAACGGCGAGGAAAATCTAGGAGATGGCTAACATGGCCATTGCAAAAATAGAGAGATGGGTAAGGGGCAAGAAGCTGGAACTTGCTCCTGGAAAAACCGAGCTGGTGGTCATAACAAGAAAGAAGAATCTCCCTGTCGTGAAAATAAGTTCAGGGGAGGTGGAAATCGTCCCGGCCAGACGATAAAGTACCTGGGCATATGGCTTGATTCAGAATTGACATACAGGGTGCATGCGACGAAAATGGAGAAAAAAGCTGGGCGAGTGGCAACGGCCATAAGCAGGCTGATGCATAATACCAGCGGTCCGAAGGCCAGCAAGAGGAGGGCGCTGTGCAGCGTGGTGCACTCCATTCTCCTGTACGCAACCCCGGTATGGGTAAGTGCGATGGCAGTGGAAAGAACGCGAAGAAGACTGGCTAGGGTACAGCGATGTGCGGCACTGAGAGTTTGCACTGCCTACAGGACGGTCTCCTACGAGGCAGTGCTAATAGTGGCCTCCGTTGACCTTCTAGCAAAGGAAAGGTGGGAGATATACGAGAAAATTGGCAGAAAGGAGGCCAACGATAGGTTATATCAGAGGTGGCAGGAGAGAAGGAATATCTCGCGTAACGGAAGATGGACGAGGAGGCTCATTTCAGATATTAAAAGATGGGTGGAGAGAGGACACGGGGAGATTGGGTACTACCTTACACAGACCCTAACAAGGCACGGATGCTTTGCAGAGTACGTTTACGACATTGCGAAGATCGAAGATCGAGAATGCATGTACTGTGGTGAGATAGACGACGCGGAGCACACCGTGTTCCGGTGTAACAGGTGTCACGGATAGGCTAGGCGGCCCAGTTACACCTGATGGCATGGTGTTGAGGATGCTAGAATCAGAGGAAAACTGGCAACTCTGGAGGACACGATAACTTCAGTCATGAAAACCAAGGAAGTAGACGAAAGAAACTTGAACCTCTAATCGTTTCAACGAAGTTGGGAAGTAAGGGGAGGGGATCTCTGCGGAGGCAGATCATTTCTAACACCTTAACCTCAAGATTGACCTGATATTCTGATGGCAAGCGAGAGCGGTTCGAGGATATGAGGAAACACTGAAGACGGGGAGGGGGCCACTATTCCGGAGGGGTTTTAGCTCGGTTAGAGTCACTACCCAGCGTAATAGATCCAGGGCGCTGGGTGTCCATGATGGATTTTCCCTTCTCCCCCGCGTACAAAAAAAAGGAGCTTTACAAGATGCATACTAAAATTATAGAGCAGTCATTCTAATATTTATATCTAAAATTTATAACTTAATCCCTAGAATTTTAGGAATTTTCAGGCTACAAAACCTAACATATTAAAAAATAGAAATAAATTGGAATTGAACAGAACAGAACCTACTACCACACAAAGGGTAACCCATTATAATTCATAATAATTTTGGCAAAATAAAATTTCGTAGTCTAATACATAGAAAACTAAGTAGTTAAACCTAATCATTATTTTTAAAGAAATAAAACATACTGTAACTTTTGTTTACCAGAAATCTGATATATGGGCGTCCAATGTAGCACACGTCGTATAGTATGACCACATGACTTCCAACTGACATTTCCGTCCAATTGTCATCCAATTGTCATGCATCTAAGTTGCCACGTCCAGTCCAGTCGTCGCACGTCCTATCGTCTACGCCCAATTGACGGGACACCTAATACCCTACAGTTTGTGAAGAAATGTTATTGTTATAAATCGTTTTTTATTACCAATAGCGCATTCGCTAAATTTGCGATTAAAAATTTTTTTTTTGTATTTGGTCCCTAAAATAGCTATTTTGAGTCCGTAAAATGAGTCATTTATTTTTCGGACTCAATCCCAAAAAGTTGCTATGGCAACTTTTAAGGATCATTTAGGTAAATAAGGCAAAACGGTTCATACAACAATTAAATAACTTTATTTAATCTACCAGGTACAACAATATGACTTAATTAATAGGTAAAGTTAAATTAATAATAATTAAATGATTACGGCCCAAAATGAAAATTAAATCAACAATTTTGAGCACCTTCAAAAGTATTACCCTCAAACGAAATACCCGAACCCGAGAGTCTCGTGTTAATTTCTTTTGATATTGTGGTAGTAGCTTCGGTAGTAACCGATATTATGTTAATAGATTTTCGATTTTCTTCGCCCTCATTAACATTCTGCACACTTTTTTCTTCTTCTCAATTGATTCTCCTATATATGACTCTGTTAATGAAGGCGACCTGGATTTAGTTATTGTTTAGAATAAAAAGACAATAATATTGTGAAAAAACTTGCTTCCATCCTCCTAGCCGTTTCAACGGATTAAGTCGACGTCATCATCTCCCACAAGAGACGCAGAATTTCGCCGGAAGCAATGCCCTTTATACTCTGTTGGGTTCTGTAGTTTAAGAAATTCAGCAACGATAGAGGGAATTTTATCAAAAGAATGGATTCCCACACGTTGTACCGTACATTTTCCCTCACGATAGGAAATACAAAAATAATCGTGTTTAACATTCACTGGTCATAGTCGAACATATGTCTGGTACACTTCCATGGGATTAACAACTTCACCTTCGGCTACCACGGGAAACACTCTCTTAATGTTTGTCTTCGTATCTGGAATTGTTATAATTGTTATAAGTATCTTTTTGAACAATATCCTGTATTTTTAGTGAATGTAGCGCTGCTTCGCGCCTGCATGCACCACACACACCAATGAGTAGAGCAACCTGCGAAATTAAATATGAAACTGATGCATGTCGTTAAAGTACGATTTTAAACTTACTTTGATTAGTAAATACTTCTCGTCGTCTGCATTTATCAAAAACATATTAATTTCTTGTCGTATCAAAACTTTTGACTTTGTAGGCTCGTAGCCTACTGAATTTCGCTTCAAAAAAGCTATGACTGACGAATTTGTTTATTTCTATATTTTCTTTGACAGACAAAACAGCCTTTATCATGGAATATTTTGACCAGAGAGTAGATGGTTTTACTTCTTGCGACTGTAATAGGGAAATACGAAAATAGTCACAATAATAATTTATATATGTTATTAATATTGAATGCAAGGAATAGCGGCACTTACCTTTTCATGTAAATAGTTCAACATTGCATCTTCGTCTATAATTACAATGTTGTTCATTTCTTTCCATCGAATGAATGCTTCAATTATTTTTCGTAAATTTGGCGAGATTTCACCGGAAGTAAATCTAATACAATTTCCTTCGCATTTTCATATATAATTTGTGGATTATGCATTTTACACCGTATAAAAAGAACGCGTCAAAATTTGTTCACATTAAACAATCTGGTTACTATGGTCGCATGATAATTAAAATTTGAAGCTCATTATTTTCCAGACATATTTGCTCTGATCAAAAATTTAAACATGTTGTAGAGACCTTTAACAAAAAAATGTTGTTTGTAACACGTACCTAAAATCAGTTTTTTGGGGCGCATCGGCTATTCCGGACTCGGCTTCGCCTCGTCGGGAAACAGCTACGATTCATCCCAAAAAACATGATTTTAGGTACTTGTTACAAAAATAACTATTTGCTCACCTTCGCCATCGCCGAGACCCCCACCGTTTGAAAAAGATTTCATATAAATCGCTTAAGTCAATCTAGAGTAAAATTGAACATATACAAAAAAAAGACAAAAATAATAATTTAAAGACTTTTTAATTTTTTTTTAAGTCGGTTAAAAAGTGACTTTCACTTAAATGCTTGAAGACTACTCACGAATATTATCACTAGATGCGCATTTCGTCAACCGCATCATCAGGAGATGATTAAAATTCAAAAGTTTTAATCATCTCCATGATGATTGGGGAAACGCGTTTCGAGTAATAGTATTCGAGTGTAGTGATCAAGTGTGTTGGTGTTTGTGAAAATTACTTCAGAGTTAATAAACTACACTTTATTTTGTGTCGGTTATATGCCCCTGATTAATTATTCCCTAGGTAGTTACGAATCACCCCGTATATTAAATAGAATTATTTCATAATGCCAGTTCACGTACCGTGAAATTTATAATTCATTAGGCATCTTTACCGAACCATCCTTTGTAGGAGTACAATGTAACGACAGTTGCAAAATGTCGATTTAGTATGTAAAATAGCCGTGCGTCGTTCAAAAGGACGTTTTAAAATTAGCAGTCTAAGTTATTGTAGTCTTCAAATAGGATGAACAATACGCCTTCGGGCGTATTTTGACCGCCGATAGGCGTTTAGGGGTGTCGAAAGGCGGCAGAATTTCTGATGGTTTCTCAACTTGACGTAATAATATACTTTTTACATGTGTGCCAATGGTAACAACGTCCTGTGTAATTTGCCACACACATATGTTTTGTGTGGCAATGAATGGCTGTAAACTAAATAACTATAGAGCCTTATTTCAAAGAAAAAATAAAAATAGGCATCATTTATTAATTTTAAAAATATGCCAAATGTTTGCCTTTCACAATCCATACCACGTTAAGATACATTTAATTTAAGCTCACCTGCTTGAACTGTAAAATCGACAACATCGTCAGTTTATTTTTAATTCAAAATATATATAACACGGTCTACGAAAACATGCATTCCTTATAAGAACATTAAACATTTTCCGTTAATATTTTTCATTTCGTTGAACATAATAGTGTGTTGTAAAGTCATATATATTTCTATCCAATGTTCATTAAGTGTACATTTGCAAATTGATAAATGTTGTAAATGAAAGATTAAAAATACATGTTTCTCAATAAAGGGACATTGTAAACAATATTTTCAGGAATAGTACAAATATATTTGGATATTTCTCTAAGAGATTTGTGTTTGCGTTCTTTATGGGCGACTTAAAATTTAAATTAATATGAGATAAAGTTGGAACCTGGAATTATGAAAGCTTCTGGTGGTCCACTAATATCTTAAGAAAGGCAAATCAAAGAAATTTTCTGCGGATATGCTAACAAAATAGTGATTGTATTCAAGTGACGATGTGAAAACTATATCAGAGCGTTCACAAAGAGCTCTAAATATGGACAGGTGGTGAAGTGATAAAGAACTCTCCGAAGATCCTCACAAATCTACAGTCGTCGGTTTTACACGAAAAAGATCCTTGGTAGTCTTAAAACCCCCCAATGCTCAAAGTAGTGGCGATTTCATTTGCCAGTGAGGTAAAATACTTAGGAATCATTTTTGACCAGAAACTGACGGAAAAGCCACATCCAAAAAGTTACACAGAAAACAATAATATTCTTGATAAGGTACAGGCTGGTGGGTGAAGAAAATTGGAGGTTAAATCTCAAGATAATTCCATGATTATACACCAGGGTCGTAAGACCCAATGATAAATCTATGGATCAGTGATATGGTGGACTAAGAGACTGCAGTTCAGAGCAAGTGGCATACAAAGGCTTGCTTGCCTGTGAGTCATAATAGACTCAAAAAAAGTATTTTTTTAATTCATGTCCGTCAGTATGATGAACATGGGGTCACTAAGGAGGCCAACCACCTAGTATATGTGCGAGCGCTCCGGGTGGACGCTTTCGGCCGGAAATCGAGTTTTTCTGAAATCGGAAGTTACCGATTTATTTTTGTCCGTTAGTGCAAAAATAAGTTCTGTGGGTTCAGTTCAATGCAAGAATTCAATTGACGGACATTTTGGTGGGAGCCATTGACTCCCAGGTAAGCGTAAAAAAACTAAAAATTCGTAAACAAAAAAAAAATTGATGTCTACCTGGGAATTAACGGCTTCCACCAAAATGTCCGTCAATGTTTTTTTTTTGCATTGAACTGAATCCAGAGAACTTATTTTTGCACTGATGGACAAAAATAAATCAGTAACATGCGATTTCAAAAAAACTTGATTTCCGGCCGAAAGCATCCACCCAGGGCGCTCGCATATATACCAGGCAGTTAACCTCTTTCGTGGCCCCACGTTCATCATACTGACAGATATAAATAAAAAAATATCCTTTTCAAAATCGTCCCCACAGCTGCATTGGAAGTCTTCTTACATTTACCACAGTTACACATACTTAACCAAGGGGAAGCCCATTTAGTGGTGCACAGACTAATGCAGGGCTCAACACCGATAAGACAACAGAGCACCAACCACTACCACTCAGAACTGAAGGCAAATCCCATTTTAGGGAAGCCTGCGAATATTATAGACATAAAGTATAACTTAATTAAAAATTCTCAAATCAAGAACGACAAAAGACTAACAAAACGGTTCTGCACTATCACTCTGGTATACTAACGGGCAGAACAGGGAGTTGGAGCTGGGATATACGGTATAAGATCAAAAATAACCATCCCGAAAAGTCTAGAAAGAAACGCCACAGTATTTCAGGCTAAAGTAGCTTTAATACAGTAGTGTGTAAAGGAAATCATAGGGCAACTGTCTTTTTTCCGATAGTCAAGCAGCGCTAAAGGCAATCAGTTCAATAGAGATCGATTCGAAACTAGTATGGAACTTCTTGAATGCCCGAATGGACCTAGGAAGTGAGAATAAAGTGACCGTGGTGGGGGTACCAGGACACCGGGGAAGAGAGAAGTATGATGAACTGACTAGGAAAGGCTCATCTAAGGCCCTAGCAGGACCTAAACTTTTTCGGCATATCTAAGCCATATATACTGGTATCCATTAACAAATGGGTACAAAGTGATCTCTGGATTGGTGAAAGAGTTTCCTCTGACAGAGGCAGACCAGAGAGTTCATTAAAGAACGATCAACCAAATTTACGGAAAACCTAGTTCTCCATTGGGATAAAGGAGGGTCTTCTAACTGGACACTGTCGGATTAAGAGCCATACGTGTCTAATGGGTCTGACAGAAGATGCAACATGCAGATTCTGCCCAGAGGAAGAAAAATTCTGAGTCCATATAACATGCCAATGTTAAGATCTTGTTAGACTAAGATTTTAACTACTTGGCATGGAAAGCCAAGGACCAATAGCTATACTAAATGACCCTGTCGGGGCTGTGGTAACGCACAAAGCTGGATACGGAGCTATAAAGAAACTAAAACAGGAACCCCACAACAGATCCAGAGGGAGTCGCGGTGGACAAGGCCACTCAGTCAGATACTTCTTTATTTGTTTAATGCTATTTTGGAAAGGATTTTAAATATGTTTACACTAGACCTGGAGATCACAGAAGTCAACCTTTGCTAGTTTAGCGCTTGGACGGTTGTGTTGTAGAACTCTATTCAACAAAATTTTTTGAAACTGCAATAAAACCTGAAAAGTTTTTAATCTCAAGGGACGGTTTTCGTTCTACGAATTGTGCTAAAAAAATCGAATTATGTTTTGGACATTTTGAAACACCGTTATACCTATTAGATTATGAGCAAAAATTGGAAAACCTCACATAACTTACATATCGCACTAAAAAAGCACTTTTAGAATTGGGAATGTTGACAGTATTTTTATATGCGAAAACTGAATTAAACATAAATACACTGAATACTTACTGCACGTACAATACAGAAAACAGCACAACACCTGAAATACTAATGCATAGAACAAAATATAGGCAAAGTCCAAAATACTTTGCCATAAAAGCGTACATTATTAGGAGGGAAAGCAAATACAAAAAGGATAGAAACGTTCACAATGAAGTGCTGGGGGCATGTTTAAAGAAGAGACTCAACACACCTACTGAAGAAAGCGGTAATACTGAACAGTAACAAACTAAAAATAAAGTACATATAGAGAACAAAAATTGAGATGATCGCGAACAAACCACAAAAGGACCAAGCATACTGGATGAATACCATAAAGAAGTCGAAATTATATATGTTTTACCAGAATCGAAAACGGAGCAAATAGAAGATTCAGAAGAAGAAGAATTTTAGAAGCAAAAACATGAAATGAAGAGCATAAATATTCCATATCGGAACACCATGCAGCAACGCATCTCCTAAACACCTACACTTCTCATCCTTCTGTATCATGCGTCATGTAACTCTCGATACTGACAACAAGCATAACCCAAATCCAACCCACCATAGACGTAGCTGGTCTGACGGTATTTGTCCCGAGAATGGTCAGTATTCTTCTTTCTTCTTTAGCCTGTTTTCGTCCACTCCTGGATATAGGTCTCTTCCATGTTTTTTCACCTGTCTGTCCTAAGCACTCACAATCCAGTTCTTGATGGCTCTCCTCTGGACATCCTCCCTCCATCTTGTTGACAGTTACCCCACACTCCGCCTAGTTTCTCTGGGCCGCCACTGCATTATGGTCTTCGTCCACTTGGTGTCATGCCTGGAGACGTGCCCTGCCCAGTGCCATTTATTGGCGGCGATACGCTCTATGACATCAACGACTCTTGTTCTCTCTCTGATGATCTCTTTCCTGGCTCGGTCCCTCAAGCTGATCCCCAGCATCGTACGTTCCATTGCCCGTTGGCACACTCTGAGTCGGTTTGCCCAGTTTTGTGTTAAAGTTATAGTTTTGAGGCCGTAGGTCATGACAGGTAAGATGCAGGCGTAGAATACTTTCCGCTTCAGGTTGTTGGGCATGTCCGGTTTTTTGAGGATGTGATCGAGTTTTCCAAAAGCCGCCCACGTCAGGCCAATTCGCCTGGTGATTTCTGCGGTCTGGTTTTTCTGGTTAAGCTTGATGTTGTGGCCGAGGTACACATACTCTTAAACAACGTCAAGAGTGTGGTAGTCGAGTGTGACCTGGATCTTGACTCATGACCTTGGTCTTTAGGAGGTTCATCCTTAGGCCCACGGACTCTGAAGCTTCCTTCAGCTCTCTTAGCATGAGTCCAAATACGTCGGCATCGCCGCTCATCAGGATGATGTCGTCAGCGAAGCGTAGGTGACTCAGGAACTTCCCATCGATATTGACGCATTATTATTATGGGTAATTATGAATATTGTAAGGAAAATATTGCTACGTTTTGCCAGGTACTTTATTTGTCGAAAACCTTCTAAAATTATTTCTGCCAACTTTACATATTTCTAGTAATCAACTTAGAACAGAGTACTTGTTCATTTTAATTTTTAAGAATATCGGTGTTCAACAGTTTTATGACAACTATTGTACCCTTGTTAAAAAAATTAAATGGTCATATTAACTGATATTTATCTGATGTGTATTATTATTATATAACAAATAATAATTATTCTAAAACGTCACACCGTTAGTATTACAGGCACCGATATCATTAAAATGGATCCTATTTATATTAATGTATATATAATTGAGCGAACATTCAACATCATCAAGATTCGCAAAATTTCAATAGCAGGGAAATCATGCAAATATATTTTTTGCCACAGATCAAATTATTAAAATTGCACGTTGTAGTCAGATCTACAAAAATTTTTAAATCAAATCATCAACCTTTTGTTGAATTACGAATTTAATCAGGTAATTTAAATTCAGAATGTGTCCGGAATAAACAATAATTATGGCAATAACAAATGTCATTATGAGAAAATAATGTCCTCTCTACCTACTTATTAGTCATTATTGTAATGAATTTAAAAGGAATCGAGTCCAATTATTGTCATGATAATACATTCCGATTGTTCGATTGGTGTTTAGAGATTTCCGACAGCAACTACGCATAAAAAGTTATGTGTGTATATCATGTGCTGCATACGTTCGAAAATATATCATTATGTCTTCCCGAAAATATTTGATTACAATAATCAATGGGAAAGGTACCTGAAGGATAACTCATTGTATGGCTGATTATAGTTCTGCGGCATACCGATAGGTGTCAGCTGCTATAAGAATATGTATCGTGCAAAATTATATGTAATTGTTATGGATTATGACAAAGATAAAGTAAAATATCGTTATTTAATTTAGAAGTTTTTAATTTTAGTTATGTATATTGAAATACAAATTATTTTTAACACAATTATTAAAAACCATTTTCATAATAAGTTGTAATGGTAAGTAAATTAAGCATACTTGTTCTATTAAATTATAATATACCCACACAAGGTGGTTTCTAGATTTTTCGATGAAGGAGTTCTTAAAGAATTTATAAAAAAATAAAAGTTCTTAGGCATTGACAAAAAAAGGTGTTTAATGAATAATAAAAACCAGCGCTATCGATAAATTTTACTATTAAATTTGTTGTTAAATTTTGCTTTTATCCATTTAATTCCCCTCATGACATATTTTGAATGATATTTTACAGGTAAAGTTCTTATGAAGATACTTTATTACTAATAAAAATATAATTTACAGATTTATTTCTAAGTGCTACTGTCTCGTGATGAAGAGAAATGTACTTATTTAAAAATTTGTGTTTATAGGATGTTTTATTTTAGGAGACATTTTTATATACCTGGACTTTTTATTATATAGAATACCAATAACTAGGATATAACATACCGGAGTCCAGATTTGGGAACTTAAAAAAGTTTTGGGCATATTTCAGAAACAGAATGTCTGATCAGTCCGAAAACCACTGATACTGATACTTGTACTTGAGATGAGTTTAAACATCGGGGTTATAAGAATTTCTTCATATTGTAGACGCAGAGGACGTTGTCAACAGGTTTTTAACTACATTTTTATTTGCTTTTGGGGTACTTAAAAAAATTCCATTAACTTGGCGACAATTTGGATACAATTCACTGTACTTCTTCCTGCAGTTCCTCCATCAAGTTGCTCTTGACAATAAATAGAACAGAAAACTAAGTTGGTTGATTAGTTTGGTGATCATCCCAGAGATGGCGCACGGTGTCATAAACTAGAAGATTATAGATTAGTTGAGAATATTATGGAGCTCTCATCTTTGGGTATATAAAGGTATGGAGAACCCGAGAGTGTGACCAAGTTACTGAATTATTGAATTATAGTATATGAGGAATAAAAACCAGACTGCAACCAACAGCTATTCTTTGGACTAATGCCCCACCGAGCGCTGGATTATGAATTACAAGCCTGGCCGCGTTTAGTGCAATAACTATGTATTGCCACAAAACGCCAAGGATTCGATTGCAAGACATGTCAGCCGAAAGACTTATTCCTACTCAAAGGAGCTCTCGTGGCGGCCACTCCACACCACTTGCAGACTGCAGTTTCGAGCTATTGGCTCTCGTCACTGTAGGCAGGCTTGGAATGACTGGAAGGAGACCACCGATTACTCTGAGTACATGACGAGATTTATAAAACCACGACTTGGAACAAAAGTGGTATGCTCCATTTAGCGGTAGATGTCCATTGCAATCGAAGCAGCAGTAACCCTGACATGGGCACAGTTAGTAGGTATGCTTTTAGAGGGCGCTCGGCAGGGCATTAGTCCAGAGTTGGCTGCAGTCTGATTTTTATTCCTTATATATTTAAAGAAATGTATATAGAGGTTAGACAAAATATTACACTAGTAAATTTTCTACCCTCTAAATGCATACCTACAAATGTTAACTTGATCATTCCCCTCATTAACATACTAGCCAATGAAAGCCCATTTTTGACACCAGTCAAATGTCATTACCATCGCTAAACTATCCTAAATCGTCTATTGACAGTACCAACATGTAAAATTATTGACAGAATTATCTATCGTTGTAATTCGCATTGCATCCATTGGCGTATATCATAATATTTCGTGAGATATTCTTCCTAAATACCACTCCCGCTTTTAATTTTTACCTTTACATTTCTCTCGAGCTAAATTGCCAATATAGTAACATAATTCGTCTAAATTGGCCGTTTACTATCAACGAGGGGTCGTCTATAGACGACCCAACCAACCAACCTTCTCGGTACACTTCGAAGTTTGCCATGCGAACTCGTAAAATTGCTGGAGCCAACATTGTCGGTACGCTTTGAAGACGCTGGAATTCCAGCAGACCAGTTTACTTTTATGAGTTGTCATGGCAATTTTCAAAGTGTACCGAGAAGGTTGGTTGGTTGGTTGGTTGGTTCGGTGGTCTGTAGACTCCTTTACTGAGATAAATCTCACCATTCTTTACTTAAATTTAACATACGAATGTCACATAAATATTTTTTATATCATTTCTCACACATATTCTTCTCTTTCACTTTAATAAAACCAATAACATAATTTAGCCACCAATGTGTCAATGTTAGTTATACTTGTGTAATATAACTGATATTTAAGTACAGCCCCGTGTACGATTTTCTCTTGTGTTCCGTTAATTTTAATTAATTTAATCAAACTACCCTCACTGCTATTTGCTGCACCTAACAAATTCAATTATATCCCCGTGGGTATTTATTCATTCTTCTAAATAAGCTAATATATAAACCACAAACGCAATATAACAAAACCTCAGCGTGCGTTGCTGTCGGGCTCCCTCAAAAACCGACAAGTTCGGCGCTAAAAAGCTCACCAAAACTTTAGAAAAGTCCCCGGCAGTTTTCTCCATAATTGAAAAACAATGCCATTAAATTAATAAAAACAGAAAGCAGTGAAGCGATAAGATCATAAAGACATGTTCATAAGCGCGTAAACTAATTCAATTCAAAACTGTTTTGTTTGTGTTTTAGTGAGACACACCTCTCGATAAACAGAATTAAATTCACTTGACAGCTGTTTGTTTATTTGTTTTAGCGCTATTACTTTATTTGATTGAAACCGCGGCGTACCAACAACTTTTTAATTAATAAAAGTGTGTTTGTGAACTCGCTCTGTAAACAAAGAATGACTTAGGACGAAGTTCTCCGCCTCTCCGACGGTGCCGTTAACTTAAATATCCAAGAGGCGGAGGACTTATGCAGGACAGATGTGTGTCCTTTTATGTCTAGCATGTATTTATTCGTTTTTACTTGTCAGTTGTGGTATATTTTGTTTTGTTTAATACAAAGGACACCTCACGTTTTATAGGGAAATTGGCGGTAGCTCAAAGTCAGTGAATTTTTGATAAGTTGTACAATTTATTCTGGACAAAAAATTCCTTTGGCAAAAGTTAAAATTATAGATAGTTTTGTCGGTTTATGGTTCCGAAGTCTCCATATTGTATCAACGATTTCTTAAAACGTTTTGCAGGTATTGGAATAGTAACTATTGGAAATTAATATCTACAATGCTTATCTTTATATGGTCTTAAATTGATGGGTCACAACTTTCGGTTTTGCCGCAAATATTGTCAAATCGCCTTTATGAATGTGGAATACCAGTTTATTTCCATTTAAAATATCATATTGTCTCCAGATATAAAGTCGTATCTTGCAAAAAGTTATTACTTCCGCGTCCAGTGGAAGTATAGTAACGACAAAAAATTTTTTTAAATTTCTATTCAAATAGGCTTAGAATGTCATGAAACGTGGAAATTTTAAGTTTGGGCGAAAAAAAAATTTCTTTTCTTTTTTGTGCGCACGTTTACTCTGGAACCGTTTAAGATATTCACTTGAAATTTGGTACACATATGTACTTTAACGAGATTTGGAACTAAATTATATTTTCATCTTGTTCCATCGAAGGGTTTGGGGGTAAATCAAGCAGGTAAGAATCCATAAAATTGGTATTTAGTATATACAAGAGAAGCTAAGGTCTCAAAAAATTTTTTGGCGTTAGCGCATTAGCCACCCTCATTATCACCCCCACCTCATTATTAAAGGGGATTTAAAAAAATGTGATTTAGTGTGTGTACAAGAACCAGAGACCTCAAAATATTTTTTTACTTTATTCACCCCCTCTACCACCCCCTATCACCACCTCCATTCCACTACCGATGTGTGGTATAGTTTTATGGGTTTTTGGGGTAGAAGATTTCAAATATTATATTCTTAAAGTTCCATAAACAATTATTTCCACATACAAAATGTTTTCGTTGTGAGTGACTTGGATAGAAAATCTGGATGTGGAAGTGGTGATTCCTTGGGCAGCCGTTTTTTTTTTAGTTACGCCGCCATTGGATACACTGAAAAAAGTGCACGTAAAATTACAGCCACATTACATTAGAATTCATGGAATTCTACTGTTAGAATAATGTAATAAGTAATCTATACAGACAAATACATGTAAAAATACATGCCACATGGAAATATACATAACTTTCGAATTTATTTCTGTCCTAATGTGATTTCACGTCCACTGTGTACTGTTAAATTACAATGTAATTATCCACATTGAGTGCAAATTTACTAGCCCTCGTGTTGCAGACCTTTTTGTAATGTTACAACAAATATGTGAATTTAAATTACAAGAATACTGTAGCAGTGTAACCAATAGCATTGGTAAATTTTATCACGTGATGAAGACTACAAACTACAACTTGAAATAAATCATAAAACTTGTGGCCATTGTGTATTTATCATTTCTGGCGGTGATTAATTCGTTAAATTTCAAGTATATCATAAATCTACAAAAAAAACAAGTAAGTATATTTAACTATATGGTATTTAAATGTAATCATTGTCACACTAATCACGGTATAAGCATGAATGGCACCAAAATTACTACCAAAATGCTCCTGGAATTATATTTAAATGTGTACAGCCAGTTTACGAATTCATACGTAATACATATTTTCGTTTTACACGCCACATTGCTACTTTTCATTATGTAAACGCTAATTTTTTTATTATTTTTGTATATGTTTATACTCCATTATTGTGATGTATATTTAATTTAGTTTACTATTTTGTGCATTTATTTTTTATACCGTTGTGCCCCAGTATGATATTTTATTACTACGATGTATGCTTAATTAAGTTTACTTAAGCTCAGTTTATTATTTAGGGTATTTATATTTTATTCCATAGTGCCTGGAAATTAGGTTTTATTTTAAGTTATTTACTGTGATGTATGTTTAGTTAAGTTTAGTTTAGTGTACTATTTTGAGTAGGCATATATGTTTTATACAGTAAAAACAATATTCTCCTAACATGTGGTTTTTACTACATACATTTAATTTTTTGTTTGTTTGTGCTACATCAGGGAAAGCATGTACTTACTTTTATCTACAATTGCATATTGTATATAAGTGTCAAATTTATTGTATTTAAGTATAATTTCAGTAGTTTTGAAATGTAAAAAAATGTGAAAATGCGTTTTTGTATTTAATCACATCAATTTGAGCCATTTATGTTCACCGAAAATCACATGCACCCTGTAAATTTACAACAAAAATTGTTAGGAATTCGCGTAAAATCACGTTGTAAAGATATGGCCTCCATGTAACAATGCCAACAAAACTTAGAAATTCGTGTAAAATCACATTGTATAATTACAGCCTTCATGGGCAATTACGCCGAAGAATTATAAGAGTATACATAAAATCGCATTACATTGCGCATGTATTTTTACAACAGTGGTGTAATTTTACATCCAGTCTGTGAAATTCTATCACTGGTCACAGAACTACATGAAGAAACATGTAAAATCACACAATTGCATCTTCAGTGTATAGTTTATTTTTGGAAACAAAGTGTTGTAAGTCTAAGTGCAACAGGTTTATGAGTAGAGGCCTGATCGAAAGTCGACGGTAAACTACTAAAAATATTTCACGCCTAGCGCCGTAAGTAACTTACCACATTACGTGGGAATATCAAGGAATACGATGCTGTTTCTTTAAAACATCTCAACGTCTATTTGGCACACTTAAAATTTTCACCATTGGATAGAGAACCAAATAAAATAGCAACCAAGAAGTATGATTACTTGATATCATTTTGCAGATGAGACACGTTTGTTGTTCGCAATACCGAATTTCATGGATTTTTCGAATCCCTGCCTCATGAAGAAGGAAAAGCGATATTTTAAAAACTTGCAGTTATCACTTTTGTGTTTAGTTTTAGGATTATTTTTTCAAAATGTAATAATAATGCAATGTTATCTGAGTTTCAATAATTCTATTTTTTCTTTATTAAATAATGTAAACAAAAACCTTCTAACAGAAACGAGTGCATTTTTACGAATAGTAGTAGAAAAACTCAAGAGAGAACAGAATGGAAGTAATGATGCCAAAAGAAGAAGAAGAGGAAATAGCACCCTTTAATACTATCTTCTTTAAACAACGTACCTCAAATTCCTCCGACGAAAATTGTTCTCACGAAAAGTCTTAAGTGAACTTTTTTCTTAAACCACTGAGTTTTTTCACTCTAGATAGATCTACTTAAAAGCTTTAATATTCACAAGCCTATTTCCAAGAAATTATAGCATTGGTCCTCTCATTGACACAGCTGTATTATTTTGAATTCCACAGCATTTCGTTTTCTTGTTCCACTGCAAAACTATGCATTTTCAGTTACGACTGATGAAGGACGATATATACGCAGTTTTTTAGTATTCCCGTTCTTCGTAAGTAGGTACCTGTATTGACTGATTGCTAACATTGATATTTGGATGCTGAAGAACATACTGGGCGTATCAAATTCGGGTACAAAACAAAGTTGTTTTTATTTTTTAAGATATCAAATTGTAGTTGTATACAGTCAATGAAAAAGGTATTTTGAGACCTTTTAATACAATTGTCAGTTTTTGGATTTTATAATACTATATTATTTTTAATAGAAAATTACACAGATACATGTAGTTCATGACCATAAATACATATTCACTTATACAAAACAGGGAGCCACACAGTGTATCCCCGGGTGGACTTAACTATACTTGTAACCGTTTAGCATTTTAAGAGAAACATTCATTCTTCATAGAAAATTTTGCTTATTCTCAAAACTTCTTAACCCATAGTCGAAACTTCGAAATAAGGAAACATGAAGTTACGCCGAGAATAAAATGCAAGTTTTTTGAGAGGAAATTAATAATTGTAGGAAAAATATATTTCTAATGTCAATGGAAGTTCGGATATGAAATGTTAACGTTATATTTCAAAGTAGGCATTTCCGTAATACATGGATTGGACACTTTAGTCCTGCACGCTGTCCTGATATTACCCTACTTGATACACAGAAACAATAGCCGACATAAATAAGGATCTCATTCATTTAGTGTTGGAAAAATTTGGAAATTGAAATGAAAATGTGTGGGAGTAGGGGGATAACACATAGAATAATTGTTACGTTTATGTTTCGTCATCGTGCTATTCAATAAATTGTGCACTTTGGTTGTGTACTTTAAATTACTTAAGTACTGACTTTGAGATACAACGTTTAAACATATTGACTTATTGATATTAGAAATACCTTTTTCCTATAATTTTTTAACCCCCTCTTAAAAAAACACAACAGGTCAGCAAAGAAAGTGGTAAACAATGAAAACTATAGACTAGACATTTAGCTTCTCATTATAAAGATAAAAGATAAAATTCCATACAGGGTAATAATGATAAAACTTAAAATAGTCAATTAAAATAGTAATCTGAAAACGTTTAGAAGGATTTTGGTTTTAAGAAAAACTGGAAGTACATTAAAAATTTGATAGCTGAATAGAACTGTTCATTCTTAGTGAGAGTTAAGTGGTGCATCGGAAATCCATAATTATTTTTGTGTCTAATATCATAGGTATGATTTAGGTTTGACATTTTGAAATCATTTGACGATTCATTAAATATAAGTACTACAAGAGTATCATATAATCCTGGTATTGTAAGCATTTTATTTTCCATTTGTTTCCGGCACGATCCGTTAAATTTCATTTTGTACATTATTTTAAATGCCCTTTTTTGAATTTTAAATACTTTGCAGGGGTCCGAAGAACCACCCCATACCTCGATTGCACAATTAGCGGTGGAATAGAAGTTTGCATAGTAAACCATTTTAAGAATCGATCTGTCAAATAAACTAGGTGCAAAGCATGATTTGTTATGTTTTTTGACGATTTCATTAATAAGAAAAAATGACTTAATATTACTGTCCAAAGTTATGCCTAATAATTTATTGTGATTTATATTTAAAAGCGGTATTTTATCAGTTAGCAACTCTGAGACTTTTAATAACGAACGATCCGTTTTAAATATCACACAGTTTGATTTAACTTTATTTGAGATAAGCTCATTACTGTAAAACCAATCCTTCATATTTTGCCATTGTTGGGAGAGAGCGTTCACAACTTCCTCAAGCGTGTGACCCTGTATTAAAATAATCTAGGAAATAGCGTGCAAATTCGACGACGAATGGTTACCATCGGCCAGTCGGTAATCGATGAGACCATATAAGTACAATTTTTTTCTCTCTGGAACTTTTTGGTATGGTGGGGGGATAGAGAGGGGGCATTTATTTTTAAATCAAATGATTATCTATATCTGTCCGCATAGGTAGTTAGTATATGTACTTCACATACCCCAATTACGCTGGCAGACGAAACTTCCGATCGGCGCGCGCGTTAACCTCAAATAGAAAAAAAAAAAATAGTTTCTATTTTCGGTTAACGCACGCGCCGACCGGAAGTTTCGTCTGCCAATGTAATTGGGGTATGTGAAGTACATATACTAACTACCTATGAGGACAGATATCGATAATCATTCGATTAAAAAATAAATGTCCCCCCTCTCTATCCCTCCAGCATACCAAAAAGTTCCAGAGAGAAAAACATTTTGTACTTATATGGTCTCTTCGATTACCGACTGGCAGACGGTAACCCTTCGTCGTCGAATTTGCACGCTATTTCCTAGAATAAAAGGTTTGCCTCATCTACATAGTTGATGATTGTTTATTTGATATTTTGTTCTATGACATTCATCAGATCGTTTACAAAAATTGCAAAAAGGGCAGTGGCCCGAGAACGCTTCCTTGAGGAACTCCATAATTAATATTTAAAATATCGGATTCATATTTTTTGTTCCCATTAACTGTTATTCTCTCATCTATTTTGTAAGTGCTAACTAAAGACTGGTTCCTAGAACCAGATGTTTCTAGTTTGCTAGGCAAGCGATTGTGATTTGATGCATCAAATGCCTTGGATAAGTCCAGAAAAAACCCGCAGGCAATTTCTTGCCTAACCAAGTTATTCAATATTTTATTGACAAAATTAAAAAGAGCCGTTGTAGATATATCTCTCACGAAACTATGTTGAATATTATTAAAAAAGTTATTGCTGTTTATAAAATTGTATAACCTGTTGTATGTTAGTGTTTCTAAAATTTTAGAGAAAACAGATAACAAACTCACAGGACGGTATTTTTCCAAATCATTATCATTATTTTATTATCTCTTATGGAGGTAACACAATTGCTAATTTCAAGGCATCTGGAAATATGCCTTGACTAAATGGTGTATTAAATAATATGTTTCAGTTATGTGGATCTCCTATTCGTAATTTATTAGATGTGTAATTATCAATATTTGAATTTACTACATTCCACATACATTTGGATTTGTTATCCGCTTTATTAATAATATTTTCATAGTATTCATTTTTTACAGTTTTTAATTTCTGGTAGTAAATATTTTTCATATGAACATATTCTGGTTTATAATAAAGATTGGTATTACTGATGTCTTCTAGGAGCTTTAGTTGATATTGCAGACCACGCAACTCGGTATTGAATAAGTCCGATTTACGAGGCTGCCGAATTTTACTAATTAAAGGGCAATTTTTAGAAAGGAAATCTCTTATTAATTTTAAATCCTCTTGTTTCTCCTTCTCAAGGATTCATGTTATACAGTCTAGACCAGTCTGTGAAATATACTGAGGAAATTAGTCATATTTATTTAATTATAAAATTTGTGTATATGTATTGTGTTTTTTCAGTTTGGTGTTCATGGCAAATGTTTATGTATTAAAAAGCTACAGATGTATATGATATATCTTTTAATTACGATAAACGTGATTTGACGACTCTTCCTCCAAAACTGAAGTTGTGACACATCAATCTAAGACCATATAAAGGCAAATATTGGTTATTCATTTCCAACCATTACTATTACAATACTTGCAATACGTTTTTAGAAATGGTTTATGCATGTCGAGGAATAGATCCAGGTTTTGGAACCATCTACCGGACATACTGTCCATACATTGGAAATTTTGACAAATAAACTTTTTGTTCAGAATAATTTTTATTACAATTGATAAAATTTGACCAAATGTGTGGTGCTCTTTCCCCAAGTACGTAAAACGTAACGGTTAAAGATAGCAATAATTACACAAACATTTAAGTTATGAAGTAATATTCTGATTCATTTGAGCCCTACCTTGTTTCAATACCATTAAAAAAGGATCATGCATTAAATATAAGTTCATGAATCTCTAATAATCCACATCATCGTCTTTATTTATTTAAGTTTATGTCTACATTCTCTACAGATAATTCTTTACTCTTCATGTAATAATTAACAGTTAACTATGCTTGTGAATTAAAACCTACGTGAAACTGATTTTTGTTGTAAAATATTAAAATATGACACGTCAGCGTTACTACCTGTAATTAGTTTAAAAAATTTATGGCGGTAAATATAGGGTACAAAAGATATTGAGAACATTTTTCTTTGTGCTGACGTGGCTAACTAGGGGTGGTGCTAGTGATAAAATTTTATTGAAAATATCTTAGGCTATATGATTTTTGATTAAAATATTTACCAGTTTATGTAATAAGAATATATTTCTTTCTTAATAATATGCTTATAATGTTTTCTCGTACAGTTTATAAAGTGTAAAGTAAATAAACTATAGTTATAATGGATAAACCACTAGTCATTAGTATAGGCGTGGAATGAAAAATGAATAGCAACACTCTAAATTCAAATAAATATATAATAAAAAATATGTAGCATGGAAATATTTATATAATAACCAATTTGTTTTAATCATCTTCGGAAAAACTTTAAATTTTCCCTTCTGTTTGTGATGTTTCTCTAAATACTAAATCATACTTTGGCACAGAGACCGGAAAATGACGACTCTAATATTTATAAAATATTGAAGAGAAAAAATAAACTGTTTTATAATTTCCATATCCAAAATTACAATAAAAACCAACATCATATTATTGAGCTTTCACCACCACTTGAAGTAGAATATAACAAATTGTCATAAGAGGCTACTAATTTTTCTTCTTACTGATATCCGCATAGTTTCCTTTATTATTGTTAACAATGCATTTCTTAAGTATCTCATTTATTTTATTCATTTTTAAAACAAATAAATGTAACGATCGTAACAGATTCGCGTACCCGAATGAGTAAAAAATGTAACTACTTATATCATCACTACTAATCAACTACACATTCGTAAACTTTAACATAATTTATCACTATGAAAATCATATCAACGATTGTTATAAAATGCCTATTAGTAATGATTGATTGATTGATTGATTTACGAGCGTGCGGTAGGCATTGCTGCCACTCCCGATGGCATATACGTAATCTAATTACGTTTATGCCTCCCGGGGTTATACAGCTCTGCTACGTCCACGCTGGGTTGGACTAAGGTCATGCTTGTTGCAGCAGCGAAAGCCACTTGGCGCATGGTAAAGGAATATGGGATGGAAGGTGTAGGTATTTGTGAGATGCGTTACCGCATTGTGTCGTGAGAGAGCGCTTAAGCTCCCTTTTTGTGTTTTTTGTTCTGGGCGTCTGCCTCTTGTGAATCTTCGTGTGAAATATGTGTTGTGTCTTGATATGGAGTGTTTATTCTCCTCTTTTTGTGTTTCTGCTTCTTCGAATCTTCATTTTCTGAGTCTTCTGATTCCTCGGTTTCCGATGCTGGGTTGGATTTGGGTCATGCTTGTTGTCAGCAGCGAAAGCCACATGACGCATGGTTTCTTTTTTTGGAATTCCTCTCACTTCCCCTCGGAATTTTTTCCCTCGCTTTTCTTTCCCAGTTTGTTTATGATCTTCTCGATTGTTGTTTTCCACGTGTAACATGGTCTCCCTATTTTTAGTTTGCTGCTGTTCAGTGTTAGCGCTTTCTTCAGTAGGATTTCTGCTGTCCTTTTTGCTTTAACCTTCTTGATCCTTTCCCTTGTTTCTCTGCTTACCAGGATATGGTATATTTGTGTGATTGAGCTTCCATTACTGGAGGTGTCAATGCAAGTTTGAGTTTTGCTCCATGTATTTCTTATTGTTAAGTCAAACATGTGTGCTAGGTTTTTCAACGCGTTTCCATTTTCGTTAAATCACGTGTGGAGTAAAGTTTTTCCTATGATACTTTTGTCCTCCTCCGTCTGATCGTCTTTTCCTATATGTGCATTAAATTCTCCTAATAGTATAATGGACATTTTTCTTGATTTTTTATAGGTGTGTGCCGGGGTTGTTATGCTCCTTCTAACTGATGGCTTAGTGCTCCATATAGACAGTCCTCTCTTAGGTTATTACTGATTTCTTTCTCCTCTTTGCCGCCTGGCACGATTTCACTGCACTATATATGTTAGATCACGGTTCACATGAATGACTTTTTAAAAACTTTTATTTACTTAAATGGAGCCAACGTTGGCTCTTGGAGAAGGAATATAATAATAATTAGAAGTGTTTCATTCTAAGTGAGTTTAATAACTGATTCAACAAAGCGTGTTTAGTCATATTTATAACATACAGAACCTGAGTAAGCAAAATATATAACAAAGGAATTGCAGTTCTGCAGTCTGCACAAGTTATGAGAAACAAAGGTGTAATATGATATCTTGAAGATAAGCAATTAATAAGAGAAGCTGTTATCGTGAAATACGATATACCTGTGAAGGTTTATTATGGCTAAGTCGCAATAAGATAGCGTGTAATATTATATAACAACTTCCCCCTTAATAAAAAAGTTGATGTTATGCAGCAACTTTTGAAAATTGTTAAAACGTTAAATGAATATAATGCAAAAATAAATTGAAACAATGTTGAATGAATACAAAGCAAAATAATAAAATAATGTAAAAGTTAAAATTGGTAAGCGATAATGAAACATTACATAACGTAATAAGGATAAAATACAATAGTCTAAATTAATAGACAAGGGTAAAACTCCACATGAAAGTCTATGTTAACTCGATGTCCTCTTCTTCTTGAGGTCTAATACCGGGTCGCTTTCTTGGAGGGATCAGTCTAGGAAATTTGGTAAATACTCTGCTTCGCTCTGAAGGAGGTGAAGGAGGGTTATCCGTTGAGGGTTGGATTCGCAATGCTCCACATCTTCTTCTTCTGCATTTACAAGTTATGTAAAGTAGAACTAATAGGATGATGAGAGTGATTATGAAGTATGTGAACCAAGATACATGTTTGGTCACAAAAGGTTCGTTTATAAGGTCGTCTAGGTCTTTGGAATATTGCTCTAGTTTGTTTTTAGCAATATCTAAATCTTCTACGTCGAGACTGTTTAATTTAAGCGGTTTTAATTTTGGAATTTCGATTTTGTCGGGCATGTGATTGCAGCATTCAAAAGGAATTTGGATTGGATGTGAATTGTCCTTAATTTCGGAAAAGTCTTTAGCACTGGCTTGTATTCGAGTAATGCCTGCATAGGCGTAACATCCTGGTTGTAGTTTTATGATGGAATTTTTGTTAATTAGCTCTGTTATGGATTCTCTCTTCGGGCAGTTGATGGTAATGTGAAGTGGTTCGGAATTAATCACTAGCCATGTGTTGTCTTCAAGTTCTTGGACGTTGTATCCTTGACTAATGATGAAGGAAGTTTGACAATTTTCTGGGAGTTTCGGCAATGGTTTTAATATTCTAGCTTCACAAATGGCATTTTGGTCGATAGGATATGCAAACAGGTTCGAACATAGTTTGGTTCCAAAATAAAGTGGTTTGCATTCTTTCAAATTTTGTATAGGTATGTACATTAAAGAATCATCGTCTCTCGCGATAAACTTTTGTGAAATAGATAAAAAGTGATGTAGACCAGTTCTGTTATCAAGTATGGGTATAGGGTACAGACGAAAGGTGTTGTAATTTTGAGGTTCAATGAGAGGTATTGTTAAAAACAAATATTAAATTAGAATCTAGTTGAAAAGCTTTTAGTTCAATAATATCCAGATATTGAGCAACTGCTGATAGTTTAATCGGAAGAGGTAAATTGTTCCTTCGCAAACTCTGTGAAATCTCTTGTAACGCCGTTACTAAGTGATCAGGTGTTATGATTGATGAATGAATAATTCCTAATCTGGCGAATGTTATTGAATTTAAAATATCGTTTAGATTGTCTTCGATATACAAATAGCTGGCCATTAGTTGTTCGGAAATGTATAGAAATTTTAGTTTTATTTCGGCAGCTTGGATCGTTTGAGTCATAGTTTGAATTGTGTGCTCAATTTCTTTGATATCTTTGTTAAATGTTTCCTCATCAATTTGTAATTTTTGTATAGTTGAGTTGAAATTTTTGATAACAGAAGTCGTAACTGAGATTTGATTTTTGATTAAGTTTTCTAATTGATGTTCGTCATTATTTAATTTATTTATACAGTTAGTGTAGTACTCGCCATCTTCGGCGTCTAAGTTTCCGGTAATTGATTTGAATATTGTTCCGAAACCGTTAAGTATTCCGCGTTTATATCTCTTTGTGTCTGAAAAGACTTCGTCAAATTTCGTTTTTATTGAACTAGCTATTTGCATTAAAAGGTTAAACCCACCAAGCACCATCGAGGGTGTTCAAGATTCTGTCTAAATTATTTTGATTTTTGTCAAAAGCTAGTTTAAGGGATGAAATATTTTTATGCACTAGCAGAGTCCATTTGTCATTTGTCACCACGATGTCCGTGTCTTGGTGATAGTATACACCAACAGTGTTATTGATCGGGGTAATTTTGTACTGACAGAGTGCTGATCCGAACAGCAGGAGAAACCTGAAAATAAATTTAATTTTCAGTATATGGTTTCATTCTATCAAAATTTACTTTAGTTTCTTGTTTTGTTTCGAGATTTAATAGGGTAGCAGAATTTTGAAAAATTTCTTTTATTTTAAAGGGACCGTTAAATTTGTTTTGTAGTTTGTTCTTAATTTGTGATTCTTTTACATAAACTAAGTCGCCTATTTTGTATTCAGGTCGTTTTTGGGGAATATTTCTGTCGAAGCGAACTTTTGCTTTCTCTTTTTGAGATTGTGTTCGACTACGGGCTATTTTATAGTAGTGGGATATTCTATTGTTTAAATCTCTAACGTATTTAGTTATTAATTCTTTTTGGTTGTACAAAGTTTCGGGTGGTCTGTTAGATGTATGACCAAAGATAAGTTCATATGGGGTAAAACCGTGTGTTTTATATACCGAATTGTTATAGCATATTACTGCATATGGTAAAATCGTGAAAGGATGTTCGTTTGGGTTTTCAGTTTTGTGGATTCTTATCATTTCGGCTAAAGTAGCATGAAATCTTTCTATGGATCCGTTCGATTGGGGATGTCCTACGCTTGAATAAGTTAATTTTATGTCGTAGAGGGTGCAGAGATCTTTGAGCAAGCGGTTGTCAAATTCGCCACCGTAATCGCAATGGATTCTTAATGGGGTACCATAATGTTGGAAATATAACAACAAAGTGTTTACGACAGATTTTGCGGATTTATCCGGGACTGCATATGCTTGCGTGAATTTAGTTAATTCGTCGCGAATGGTTAAAGCATAATTTCGAGTAGGGAATTCAAATAAATCGATATTGATTCTTTCGAATGGTGTTCTTGGGGTTTCTGTGACTACTAGAGGGTTATTAAGGTTTTTCCGGCATACTTTAGTTTTTTGGCAAGTTTCGCAATTTTTTATAAAATTTTCAACGTCTTTAGTTAGACCTTGCCAAGTGTATTTTTCTCTAATTCTTCGAATAGTTTCGTTTATTCCGCGGTGTAGATTATTTTTACCAAAATGATTTTGCTCCAATATAATTGGAATTTCGTCTTCGTCGGCAGTTCTGACGATATCTTGACAAATTACTACTTTTAAGTCTTTTTCCGCAAAAATGAATGATAGGATTTCAAGTATGGGGAGGTCTAAATTATTTTCGACAAAGTATGTCTTAGAGAGATCTAGAACATCTTGATTTTTAAATAGTACCAAAAATAGATGTTCAATTACGGATTCGATATCAAAAGGTAGAGGGATGATAAAATATCTCCTATGTCTGAGTGTTTTGCTTGATACAATATTGATTTTATCGTTATGAAATTCGGGGTTTTCTTCGAATATGTCCTCGATAATTTTGTGATGTAGGTCTTGTAAGTTGTTTTGTTGGAAAAAGGTTATAATATCTTTATGTTCTCGATACAAAAGTTGTTTGTTCGAGGCTTTGATTTTCGAATAGTCAATTAAAGATGTTGTTTTATATAAGTTGGCGAAAGTTTCAAATTCTTGGGAAATCTGTTCGTTAGTGATTTCGTTATTATCGTCTGGGTTTTCGTCGTCGTCTGACTCTTCGTCGTTCGCGGCTAGAACCTTTGAATAGAATTTGGAACATTCAGAAAAATGATTAATTTTGATTCTGGAAAGTGCATCCGCGTTCTTATTGATTTTGCCGGGTTTATAAATTATTTCGTAATCGTACTCTTCTAATTTGAGTCGCCAACGAGCAAGTCTACTTCCTGGATCTTTTATAGAGAATAGCCAGGTGAGTGGTCTGTGGTCGGTGACAAGTTTGAACTTTCTACCGTACAGGTATGGTCTAAAGTGCTTTACACTCCATACTATGGATAAAAGCTCGCGTTCAATCGTTGAATATTTAGTTTCTGCACTGCACAAGGTTCTAGAAGCATAGGCAATGGGTAAATCTTTGCCAATGGGCCCCTGGCTCAGCACCGAGCCGACGGCAAATGCGCTCGCATCAGTGGTTAGAACGAAAGGTTCATCAAAGTTGGGGTAGATTAATATCGGAGTTGTCGTTAATGTTTGTTTCAAATTTTGAAAGGAATTTATACAATCATTGTTGAAGAGAAATGGTACGTCTTTTTGTAGTAGTTTTGTTAAAGGCTTGGTTATCTTGGAGAAATTTGGGATAAAGCGCCTGTAATATCCGGCTAAGCCTAGAAATGATTTAATTTCTTTTGGATTTTTCGGTTGAGGAAAATTTAAAATAGCGTCAACTTTCGAAGGGTTCGGTTTTACGCCGTCTTTTGTAATGAGATGTCCTAAATAAGCGACTTCCTTGCGGAGAAACTCGCATTTGTCTGGTTGAATTTTGAGGTTGGCTTTTTGAAGGCGTTTAAAGACTTCAGTTAGACGAGAAATGTGTTCGTGAATTGTAGGAGAGTAAATAATGATATCGTCCATGTAGACGAGACATCGTTCATTTTGAATACCTAACAGGATGTTATCCATAACTCTTTGAAAAGTTGATGGAGCGTTTTTGAGTCCAAATGGCATTCGCACGAATTCATAATGACCGTTCTCAACTGTGAAAGCAGTTTTTTGAATATCTGCGGGATTAATTTCAATTTGGTGGAAACCAGAAGCCAAGTCTAAGGTTGTGAAATATTGGCATTTGCCAAGTTGGTCTAAAAGATCGGAAATGTTGGGCAGAGGATATTTGTCACCAATTGTAACCTCGTTGAGTTTGCGGTAGTCGACTACGACGCGCCATTTCTGTTTACCAGAAGCGTCCAGTTTTTTGGGAACTACCCAGACAGGAGAGAACCAAGGTGAGATTGAGGGTTGAATAATACCTTGACTTAACATTTTCGATACTTGGGACTTAACTTCTTCTTTATGGACTTGAGGATATCGATACGATTTAGTGAATATCGGTCGGGAATTTTCGGTGTCAATAGAATGCTTAATTTCGTTAGTAAAAGTTAAATTGTCTCCTTCCAAATAGAATATATCTTGAAAGTCTAAACAAAGCTGCGTTACTATTTCGGCCTCTTCTTCGTTTAGATGATCCAAGCGCAATTCGTTCCTAATTTCGAAGGATCTGTCTGTCTGTGGATGTTTGTCGGAATTTTGAGTATTTAAATTAAAAATTGATTTGAATTTTTGTACTGGTTCTAGTTTAAGGTTAGAGAAATTTATAGTTTTCGGTATTGCGTTAGCGTTCACGATCGAAGTTAAAAATTCTCCGTTGCTGTCGATTTTTACGAGAGCATTTGGTAGGCGTACTTTTTCAATTTCTTGGGCTAACAGTATAGCCTCGGTATTTTGCAGATTACATTTTAATTTACAGATTTTTTCCATGCGAGGTTCGATAGAAATTAAATTTTTGATGTTGCCTAAATTTGGATTTTGGTTTTTGATGTTAGAGTTACCAGTTGGTTGTACAGGTAAATTTACTGTAGTTTCTTCCGTGACTTTAAATAGTGGTACGGTTTTAAAATTTGTGACTAGTTATTTATTTTTGAAATCTACTCGGCATTCGTAATGTTCTAAAAAGTCTGCGCCTAGTAGTCCATCAAAATCTATATCTAGGTTATAGATATAAACCTTGTGTGACTCATCTGAAAAGGGGATGAGAATAGATTCGTTGATATAAATTTTTTGATCAGTAATACCCTGTATAATTACATTTTCAGGGGATCTACGTCTATAATTTTCAGCTGTTTTAGGTTTAAAAATTGAAATTCCTGCACCTGTGTCAATCAAAATTTTAAATTTGCCGGTTGCGTCTTTGATGTAATAAAGATTTTTTGAATTTACGGTTAATAGGGTGTGAGAAAGCGTATTTACATGAACGTCTGTTCTGGGAAGTTCAGCATTGGATCGAAACTGTCGTTGAGATTCATTGTTTGTATTTGGTTTGATATTTGGTCGAATTGGTCTATTTGTTGTGTTGGAGTATCCGTGGGGTACTCCGGATCTAAGCGAAAATCCTGAGGATTAGCAGTATAATCCTCCTGTAGTGTTTGAGAATTAGCAGTATAATTCTCGTACTGCTCATAATATTGAGAATTAGCCGTATAATTATCTGAAAAGTTTTGAGCGTTGCCTGAATCGTAATTTTCATAACTATCACTTACGTTTTGATAATCGGGTGAGTAGTCATTATATTGATTATAGTTACATTGATTATCATAATTGTCATGGGGTTCGTAATTCAAATGATGAGCTTTTTGCTGGTTAAAGCGATTAAAATTTGGGTTAGGTTGGATAGCTGATGGTCGCTGTTGCATAAAATTAGGGTTCGGCCTTATGGCTGAGGGCCTGTTTTGCTGTGATTGATTTGGCTGATTATTTTGAGGGAATGTCCTCTGACTAAATTGATTATTACTCGGTTGTGCGAAGTTTTGATGAGAAAAATTTTGTGAGTTTGGGTTTCCTTGGAAACTTGGTCTCTGGAAGTTTTGAGACTGTTGCCTTGTGCGGTATTCGCTTATTACATGTCCATTCCGTTTACAGAAGGAACAAAACTTTTGTTGCAAATTGGGACCTTGTGGTCGCTTTTGTTGAATTACTGGATTTTTGACTGGACTATTTTTTGGGAATTTTTGCTGTTCAAAATAAGAGAGTTGTAGCTCTCTACGAATTCTAATAATCGCGTTCATTATAGAAGGAGGGTTACTGGCACGTATTATTCTGCCTATATTTGGTTCTAGACCCGTTAACAAATTATTTAAAGTCATAGTTTCAATCAGGTTTGTTTGCGCGGTTCTTTGCTCCGAAGTTAAATTTTGTTTTTGCACTGCAGCGTGCATTTTCGCATTGTGCGTTTGTAAACGCGAAACAAATGTTAAGGCGGATTCACTAGGTAATTGGTGAATTCGTTGTAGGTCCTGAATTAGGGACGTTAAATCTCGGGAGTCTCCGAAGTGTTTCTAGTAGTGCCTTTATTTCTGGCCATGTGCTAGGATTGCGTGAATTTATAAGTTCGGCGGCTCTGCCTTTTAATTTATTTTTGATGTGCATGGTTAATAGAATTTTTTGGTCATGAATTGCCATACTTTGTGCACAGGAACACGAGTTTAGGAATGTCTGTAAATTTATGGCGTTGCCATCGAATTCTGGTATTAGTGAAAAAATTTCAGAGAGCTTGTAAGGCTCAATTTGTTGTGGTTGTTGTTGTTGTTGTTCGGCTGGTGCCGGTGGCACTGGTTGAACAGTCTCTGGTTGAGCTCTATCAGGCATTTTGCTTTTTTATTTAGAGATTTTTGAACTAAAATTGGTTACGTATCAGCAGTATGATACGGAAATTAAATTAAAATTAGCTTGTTTTATTACGTCGTAAATGAATTGTGTATTAACTGTATAATACACAGTCGTTTCGTGAATACGAAAATATATAACTTAAAATTAGAATTGTTGCGTTGTAGCTTGTAAAGGATTTGTTTGATAACAGAATTGGCTTTGTTTGCCGAGTGTATTAGCGGTATAATACACGTAAATAATTGTGAGAAATAATAATTGTAAAAATGAAAAATAAAATAACGAGATGATTCTTAAAAATGACTTACATTAATTTCATCTCCATGAGTAGGTTCTTCGTCCGTCAAGGGATTGGGATCCGCCACCACCAGTGAGGAAGGTCTCCTTGTTCTAATAGATGTACACGCACTAGTTAGGCACCTTTTGCAGATGTTCCCCTTGTTCTCTTACGCTTCACTACCAGTTAGGCTTCTTGTTCTGATGATGTTTACGGATCCTACCGACTGCGCCAATGTTAGATCACGGTTCACATGAATGACTTTTTAAAAACTTTTATTTACTTAAATGGAGCCAACGTTGGCTCTTGGAGAAGGAATATAATAATAATTAGAAGTGTTTCATTCTAAGTGAGTTTAATAACTGATTCAACAAAGCGTGTTTAGTCATATTTATAACATACAGAACCTGAGTAAGCAAAATATATAACAAAGGAATTGCAGTTCTGCAGTCTGCACAAGTTATGAGAAACAAAGGTGTAATATGATATCTTGAAGATAAGCAATTAATAAGAGAAGCTGTTATCGTGAAATACGATATACCTGTGAAGGTTTATTATGGCTAAGTCGCAATAAGATAGCGTGTAATATTATATAACATATATACTACGATTTAGTGCGTTAGAGAGGAAGCACTGTAAAGTTTTGGTTTGTATACCTAATTAAACACTAACTGATATTTCTTATCAATTACTGAAAATGTTCCGAAATATATATTATTTTACAAACACATCCACTTTAAATACTTTAAATATATCTTCTACACGTTGTCACTATTTAACTTTTATAAACTTTTATGGATATCCGTTGGTGACAGAGCATTATAAGGCACGTCTGTTCGCCTTGACAGCAAGATGATAAGTCCAATGCATTGCCGCATTGTGTTCTTTATTTAATGTTTATGCTCCTCTTTTTGTGTTTCTGCTTTTACAGATTTTCGTCTTTTCCTTCTGGGTTTTCTGATTCCTCGGTTTCTGGTTCTGGTAGAGCATTTCGCTTCGATTTCTTTGTGGAGTCAATTTTTCCCCCCTCTCTTTTCTTTCCCAGTATATTTGGTCCTTTCCCAGTTTGTTCATGATCCTCTTGGTTGTTGTTTTCCACGTGTAACCCGCAAGGGCGGATCCAGGGGAGGGCAGTAGGGGCAACCTTTTTAGATTCTGAGGCGAACGAACATTTTTTTTTACATTTTTAATAGCATTTTCTGTATGAGGTTAAAAATTTTTTTTTTGGATTTTCATTTGCACCCCCCCCCCCCCCATGAGGCGATAAAAATTTTAGATTCCGAGGCGAAAAATTTTTTTTTAGATGTTAGTGCCCCCCCCCCAGTAACCTTTCTGGATCCGCCCTTGGTATGCCGGTCGCATATTCGTATGTTACAGACTAAAATAGGCGTTCGGGTCCCCGAAGCATGACTTCTATGTTACCGACGTATCCTTAGATTACATCGGTAACATAAGCAGGTAGGGTCACTGAGTAAGTGCTGAATGACTGACATTTCAAAAAGGATAGGAGGATTATAAAATATTAAAATTTAAAAAATAATTGCTTCAATAAACTACCCTTATCTGAATTTCCAGGAAAAACTAATAATGGGCAATATTGTTAGGAAAAGACGTGATTTTCTTAGATTGCTCATTAGTAAACTACCCTTAATTTTAGAGGTAGGTGAAAAATAATAAAAAAAACAGTATCGAGATACTTGTGATAGGACTCTAGATATCGAATTTAAATGAGATCGGTCAACTGGTTTCGGCGCTAGGTTAGGCGGCGGTTACACACACACAGACAGACATTTTTTCTAAACCTCTTTTTTAGTGTCTGGGAGTGATATAAAGTCGATATTTGTCGAAAACTCGAATTCGAATTTTTGGACGATGACAATACTTTCTTTACTCCTAGTGTCGCTTGAAAGTAAAAATGTATAAGAATATTATAATATGTAGACTTCGGAAATATTGAATTCTAAAATATCCAACTATTTCTCTCACATCTCATTTTTTCATAAAATCAAAAAAGCATTTTTCGAAAAATAATCTCTTAGTATGTTCAAATTAGTAAAACTTTTTCAGTGGTTTACGACATTTATGACAACACTTTTTTTACCATTTTTGTTGGTCTAAATGTATTTTTGTTTGCTAAAAGTATATAGACGATTCATCTAATAATCTTATAAAATAGTCAATTAATTAATAACGCATTACACGTGTCAACGTAGTAACATAGTAACAATAATTGTTGCTTTTGGAAATGAAGTAGTGCAGTATCGAGACGAAAACAACAAAAAGCTAACCTAACTCACCTCAAGATTTCGAATGAATTTTCAGATTAACTATAGTTTCACCTTGTAACACATATGGAGAACTGTGTGGTAGTAATTTTGTATTCATTGTGGCATAAAAACAAATGAATTGCAAATAATTTCGGTATCACTTATTACACCATTTATCTGAATTCTGAATGACATTTGACGTCTTATGTTACCGATGTAAAGTAAGGATACGTCGGTAACATACAAGTCATACTTCGTGGGCCCGAACGCCTATTTCAGTCTGTAACATACGATTATGCAACCCGGTCTCCCCATTTTTAGTGTGAAATATAATGTAGAATTTTTCACTTAACAACGAGCGCAATTTTGACCTGAAAAGCTTCACTTGATAATTTACCTAAGAAACTATAAGAAAATATAATAACCATACTTTAAGAGTAATGCGTTTGATTATCACGTGTGTTATGCTAATATGTACCACTCTGTAGAATTTTTCACTTAGCGACGGTTTTTGCCATCGTTTTGTAATTTCTTTGCATTGAGAGTTAGCAACGAGCGTGATTTCAACCAGAAAACACACAATTGATAATTTACCTAAAAAAATATTATGACCATACTTAAGTGAGTGAAGAGTGCTTTAATAATTATGAAAAAAGATTATTTGAAGGTTAACATAAGAAATTATATATACTTTACGAACACTAAGTTATTGATTATTTCGGGTACAATCCAAATCAAATTCATTTGAATATTTTTATAATGGTTAAAAAATAATTTATTTGAAGGTTTACAGAGGGATATCATGGCATATTTCAACAATTTATTACCCCCATAAATTTGTCGACAAATGTCGTCTCTTCAGGTTTGATGGGCCTAAACACTTCAATAGTTATAAATATATTAGCCTGTCTTGGGTCGTTTGTTTGTTTACGTCCTTTTCGTTTCTTTATACATAACACTTGTCACTAAATAACTCTATTAGTTATTTTCAAATATTAATTCTATTTCAACTTTGTTCTTTTGTTATAACGTATCGATTTGCGCGGAATTTTTTGAGCTACAATTCACCTAAGCTTTCTCAAATTTGACGGGATTTTACCCGGTTTTTATAGCGTGTCGTTGGGAGCGTTTCCAGCACACCTCCGTTCGCTTCGAAGGCACAACCGACTATCATTAAATGCCTATTAGTATATAAATGAATGATAGGAAGTAGCATACAGGATTTCTATTTTCTATTCATTCCTACAGCTAATATTAAATTACTGTCAAAATTTTGTGCTTACAAGAGATCGATAGACAAACGGACATTTTGAAGGTTGTTCAGAATTCTTTCATTAACACAATGAGCGACATTTACGGTTTTAGAAATGTACCGATCAAATGCAGTATAATCTTTTTTTCGTATTTGCGAACAGTATAAGAATAAAGTGACGAATGAATTAATGTTATACGCATAACAATAATTGGATAAGACAACTTGGAGAGGTGTGCACTTTTGTTTTTACCAACGGTTTGTATATCTTTCGAATAATAAAAAATGAATAAAAAATTAAACATTTTAATGCACATTTGTATTGTATAATTATATTAGTTCTGTATTCATTTAAGTGTTTTTAAATATCCTGTTAACAACCCCAGCGACTATAGTAGCCAGATTTGAACGTTGATGCTCCATTGTATAAAAAGATAACAAACACCGTTCTCTCAGCTTATATCAGATGACAAAGCGACTATTAGTACGTGATGATCTTGCAGTCAAACAAAATTAAAATTCATCCTATTGGGTCAAAAGGTCGTCCTTTTGATCTTGTCAGTGTCGCATAGGCGTCGCACGCGCCCTGACGTCGGCTCATTGAGGCCGAACAGCGTCAAGGCGGAATTTACAATGTGATTGCTGCTTTGTAACTGTGCCTATCAAAGCCTCAATGGATTCATTGCGTTTTATTATTCCAGGATTTCAAATTAACCTTCATTGTGTAAAGTTACTTTTAACTTGCAGATTCTATTAGCTCTACACCGAGGGGTGAAGCTCGGATTAGGTCGTTTTCAACTTATAGCTAATAAACTACAAATTTATATTAATGGGGGAAGAAGAAAAGCTTTGCCGTTTAGTTCATGAATATATCTTGCTCAGGGATGCGTACGAATTCGTCACTAATTTGCATACGTGACACTGTAGAAATCATGTATTAGATAATTGGTTTAACTAAAAAATGTGAGAAAGCTGTTTTTATGATTTTTTTCAAATTGTTATACTATGTATTCTACCTATAAGATAGAGGTGAGGAAACTAAACTTCACACATTTTCCTCTACCCTAAGAGCATTATTATTTTAAATTTGACAAGAATATTATGAACTCTAATAGGAAATCTATTTCTAATGATATGTCATTTGCAAGTACATATTTGATTTTTTTTATAACATGATGTAAGATATAAGTGAATCAAATTTTTTATTCGTTATTGATAAGCTCACCAAGTTCTGTTGTGACTTTGAAAATTTTTTGGGTCATGCATGTGCATAAGGAGGGGGTAGGTACATTTTACATATTTTGCTCCACCACAGGTGTATATTTCAAGTTGTAAACTTTAAAAAAATATGATGAACTCTACTCAGAAAGCTCTATCAGACGATATGTTGCACAGGTATAATCCAAAAAAAAAAAAACTTCTTTTGTCAAACTTGAACATATACTAAAGCCACCTCTATTTTTTTTATAATAATTTCTGCTCTGACATTGGCACAGAAATATCATTTATTGACCACCTTCATACAGTAATACAGTACATTTGGGGTAACATGCCAGAATAATACTGGGTGTCATTATATAAAATTAGTAAAAATAATATTTTTACATTTTGCTACAAGAGTAAATTCTTAGGCGTTGTCTTGGACACAGGTCTATCCTGGAAATCCCAAATTGATGTAGTATGCAAGAAATTGAACCAGGCTTATTTTGCAGTTATACAACTGAAAAATATATTAGATCTTAAGGCAGTATTAAATACTTATTATTCACTTGCATACTCGCATTTAAGTATTAGTATATTATGTTTAAAGGGACAAAGTTTTTATTTGCCAAAAAAAATTATACGTTTCATATTTAACTTATAGGCCAGTCGGAATAGCTTTTTTGTGCGAAATGTCGTTTACACACAATTTTTTTTTCTTAAAGTATAGTTTAGGATGTAGAGAAGCATATGCTAACTATTCGCACGCGTGACAGGTGGGGAAACATATTTTAAAATTCAAAAATCGTCAATTTTCTGCCATTTTTCGCTTTATTTGCAATATACCTCGTATATGAAGCATTTTTTGAAAATATGTCAAGGGATAGAAAAGTTGGTTCTTCATTCATTTCCCAGAAAATTCTTCGTTTAAGAGCTACAGACGAAAGAAAAATGCTACTTTTCTTTGATTTTTTTCTTAAGTGATTATAATAAATATTAATACGAAATTTATCATCAGTATAATGTAAATTATATTTAAATGTCCAATTTACAGTTTACATAAAATATATTTACCTACGATCACTACTGTAAATAGTAAAAAAATACACTACCTACCATCTATATAAGTTGGATTTTACATATTGCAAACAAAACGCACGGTAATAGACGGAGAGCCGGCCGTCGAATATCCTATGAATAAGATACATGAAAAACTTTTTGTGAGTGATTAGTACTACCACAGTCCTAAAGGGAGCCACCTTTTATATGAGCTAATTTTGCCCGCGTCATGGCTTTTTGACCTCACTTCCGGTTACGATTTTTAATGTTTTTTAAGTCATCAATAGTCCCTTTGGGTAAAACTTTTACCCCACCGGACCGCAAGACATGTACCCCCCCGTTTTCGAGGGCGGGGAACACGATGATGACAATACTTTCCGACCTAGCGTCCAACCGCTACCCCTAAATCGAAAAAAGCACCCCTTTTCTCGATTTTCCGGTGCTACACTTGCGAGGGCTTGGTAGATCTGGTATTTCTTGGTCAGATTGAATAAAATAAGTAAATATTGACCACAGGTGATCTAACCCACTCCCGGGGGTTGAAACTACCCTCACCCTCAATAACTAAATGCTACGAAAACAGCGAAAACCAGCTGGAAAACGAAATACCCCCGTTTTCAAGGGCGAGGAATACGATTGTGATAATATTTCCCGACCTACCCTTCACCCACTACCCCTAAACCTGAATACCACCCCCTCTTCGATTTTCCGGTGCTGGACTTGCGAGGGCCTGTCGTATCGTTTTTTCTTTTGGTCAGATAGAACAAAATAGTTAAATATTTATCACAGGTGACCTAACCAACCCCCGGGGGTTGAAACTACCCTCACCCCTAATAACTGAATGCCACGAAAACAACGAAATTCAGCTGGAAAGCAGTATACCCCCATTTTCGAAGGCGGGGAATACGATGGTGACAATATTTCCCGACCTACCCTTCACCCACTACCCCTAAATCGAAAAAACCCATCCCCTTTTGAGATTTTGGTTCTTGTACACACACTAAATCCCAATTCAATTTTTTCTAAATTGACCAAAAAAAACCCGATCCGACAAGCCCTCGCAAGCGTAGCACCGAAAAATCGAAAAAAGGGGTGGTTTTTTCGATTTAGGGGTAGCAGTTGGATTCTAGGTCGAGAGATATTGTCGCCATCGTATTCCCCGCCTTCGAAAACGGTGCTTTAAAGATGATTTTCATTGTTTTCGTGGCATTTAGTTATTGGGGATGAGGGTAGATTCAACCCTCGGGGGTGGGTTAGGTCACTTGTCGTAAAAATGTAACTATTTTATTCTAACTGACCAAAAAAAAAACCGATACGATAGGCCCTCTCAAGCCTAGCACCGAAAAATTCGAAAAGGGGGTGGTATTTAGGTTTAGGGGTAGTGGGTAAAGGGTAGGTTAGGAAATATTATCACCATCATATTTCTCGCCCTCGGAAATGGAAGTATACCATTTTCCAGCTGATTTTCGCTGTTTTCGTGGCATTTCGTTATTGGGGGTGGGGGTAGTTTCAACCCCCGGGGGTGGGTTAGGTCACCTGTGGTCAATATTTGCTTATTTTATTCAATCTGACCAAGAAAAACCAGACCTGGCAAGCCCTCGCAAGCGTAGCACCGGAAAATTGGAAACGGGGGTGGTTTTCTCGATTTAGGGGTAGCGGTTGCACATTAGGTTCGAAAATATTGTCACCATCATGTTCCGCTCCCTCGAAAACGGGGGGGTACATGTCTTGCGGTCCGGTGGGGTAAAAGCTTTACCCCAAGGGACTATTGATAACTTAAGAAAACATTAAAAATCGTAACCGGAAGTAAGGTCAAAAATCCATGATGCGGGCAAAATCAGCTCGTATAAAAGGTGGCTCCCTTTAAGTGTGTGGTAGTATTAATCACTCACAAAAAGACAAATGCGTAATTTTCAAACGCTGTCAAAACTGACATAATATTTGTTGAATAATATTGTTGACAAGTAAATTAAATTCAGATTTTACTAAATAATAGTATATTACGTCATGAGTGTTGTAAGAAACATATTACGCACGAATGGAAAAGTTACGTACGATGCCGCGTAGCGGCGAGTGCGTATTTCCATGAGTGCGTAATTGCTTTATAACTCGAATTATGTACTATATTTTACCTACGATCATATTTATTTATTTATTTAGTAAAATTTGGATTTAGTTTACTAGTCAACAATATTATTCAACAAATATTATGTCAGTTTTGTCAGCGTTTGAAAATTACGTAGGCGTATTTGTTTTTTTAAACCCCTCGTTAGCGATATAAGCCACCTATAATTGCGTGTCCCGTACGTCTTGTTTACCGTGCGATTTGTTTACAGTGCGTTTTGTTTACAATTAGGGATTGCAATACCGGTTAACCGGTTATCAGGACAAAAAACACATGAGGATAATTACCGGTTATTTTAATTCTTTACCGGTTATTTCGGTAAATTCTAAACTTACGATATGTCGCGTATTCAACGTTTCTATTTATGTCAGTGACTAGTATTCACTAAATACAAAGTGACTGCCCCAACACTGAGTACTTTTAACAATAAATAAATAATATTATATAAAGTAAAATCCAAACACCATGACCCAAGAAATACAAGAGAGACATTGACAATATCTTGCGACAGGAAATTGAATATTTCACTGCCGCAAATATCCGTGGAATATATTTAGAAGTATGTTATTACCAATTCTTATTAACTTATCGACCCACTATTATCGATTGAGGAAGGGCATGTTCAGCTGATGGTATTCTATGCACAAACATCAGACGACTAACAGATATAGCTTTGAAAAACTAACCCTTTAACAGACTATTTTTAAAAAATATTGTATTTTTAGATTTAGTCCGGTCGAATTATCACGAATAGTATTAAAATGTGGCGAAAATACATAACCACGATTTTATTGTTTTAAGTTGATGGGTTGGACATCCAAAACAAGCCCTTATAGTTTGCCAACTGATGTCATACCGGATAAGGGGGGTGGGGGGTCGTAAAGTTGAAGTCGGTTTTTCGCGTTTAAATAGAAGGAGGAAAGTTCAAATGGGAAAGTCATAGGTATTAAAAAAACCGATAAAATGAACCCCGAACATTAAAATAGCTTTGTTAGGTCAGGAGTAAATTCAAAAAACCGAAATTTTGAAAAAATTTTTAATTTCAACAATATTTTAGAAAAATGTTTGAAATTTTACTAAAGCATGTGCTATATAGGAGGGAACATCTGATAAAAATTTCAGATCGATATCTGCATTATTTTTTTATATATTTAATTTTTCTGAAAAAAAAGGGGATTCGAAAAATAAGTATTTCATTTTCTGTCAGATTTTGCTATGAGAAGAAAAATTATATTCTTCGAGAGTTGTTCAATATTTACAAATCAGTAGGTAAATGCCCTATTTGAGTTTATGTTTATAATTTTTGTTATTTATGTTGATATTTTGTTATTTACTGAATAAGCATTTATTTAAATTTATTTCATTTATATTTTTTCCTTTTGATAAAAAACCTTTTGTTTGTTCATTATATTAAATATACGTATATAAAAATGTTTTTTGTTAAATTTAGATAATTTTGTACATGGAAAAAGACAATTGCCATTTTCGCCACCCTAATAATTCATTCTAAAAATTACCGGTAAATACCGGTTAACCGGTATTTACATTTTTATTTACCGTTTTACCGGTTACACTCATTACGTAATATACTATTACAGAACTGTATATAATTTACATGTTAAACAGAAAAAAAATAATAATAAAACTTTTCAGGTATTGAGGTATTAAAATGATGGGAAAATAAATAAACAAATATGTATTTTCACAGACTATTTATTTTATGTAAAATAAGTTTATTTAACAAATTGATCTACTACAATGTAATTAGAGAATATTATTTAGGTATTATGCAAATTACAACTTACACACTTTTTATTTATTATGAAAATACCTACTTTCTGTATATTGTTGCCCTAATCTGGGCACGCTAATATACTAGTCAGGTAAATACTTTAAAACACTCATTATTGGAGAATCAATCAAAACAACTACTCTTCTAGCTAATACTGACGAAGTATTGAATTACATGATAGGATTCTTAGCATTTTAAAGAAAAAAATATACTGAAAATACTTAAATCATTTATTCAAATTTAATCATTCACACTTTTTTATTTAATATGAAATTATCTACTTTCTGTATATTGGTGCCTTAATCGGGTCACGCTAATATACTACTTAGGAAAACACTTTAAAACACTCATTATTGGAAAACCAATCAAAACAACTACTCTTCTAGCTAATACTGACGAACTATTGAATTACATGATAGGATTCCTGGCATTTTAAGGCAAAAAAATGCATTGAAAATACTTAAATTATTTATTGAAATTCAGTCATTCACAACAATTACTAAACCATACATTTATTTCAACTCTAGAAAAGTTGTACAAGTTTTTTCGAACTCGTTAGTTCTCATCAGTAGAGTATAGAAACATTCATTCATTATTTACAAGCCTATTCTTGATTTATTTTTACAATTAATTATTTTTATTTATTTGCTTTTATCATGATTAGAGAATATTATTTAGGTATTATGCAAATCACAACTTACACACTTTTTATTTATTATGAAAATACCTACTTTCTGTATATTGTT